>CM065926.1:9376341-9883841 GCA_033439105.1 Magallana nippona | reverse complement strand
GCCCAACTGTCTGAGCTGTAAGACTGGGTCCCCCCATCGACCCCCTATGTTGGCTTCACAACAGACATTTATCCAACATCTCATCTCGGACCGTTCTAACGCGTTTCGCTCTCATCCTCTCTTCCCTCTTTTGCGAGATCTCATCATTGCAGATATGAACTTCTGTTCTCCGAGCTTTCCTTACCAACTTATTAGCAATCTACCTGCAGATTTCGACAAACTGTTGCAGAATTTTCTATCTCGGAACCCACCAGCAGGAACATATCAAGGCAATTTTGCCATAGAAAGTGTCATAATGGATGCCCTGAAATATGCTCACCACTGTCTTATAGGTAAGTACTGGATCAGTATTTTACTTTTTGTTGATATAGCAAGACTGCTTCTATACCAATGCGAAGCAAAAATCAAAGGCAATTGAGAGATCCCATTCAAATATCTAAAGCTAACATTATATCTTAATCTGTAAAATGCAATGTGCATTTTATGCCCATTAAAAGCCACATTGCTCATTTATCAGTAAACACAAATCCAATGAACGGCAATTACAGAACCCATTGGACTTAAAAAATTCCGATTGAGGCATTAGGATATTGTTTAAAATCGATGTCAAAAAGTAGCTTGTCAACTGCAGTAGATTCATTTTTTGCAGCATTAAAATTGATACAACCATGGTAGATTTTAAGCCTAGGTATTGTTGCTTGTTTAAGCCAACACAATAACATCAGATAGGGGCTTGTGATTCTCTGGAGGCTATAAAATTTTATTGTCGTCAAATTTTGTTTTTACTGGATAATTTAGCATAAATATAGCCCAGTAAAAAGATTTATGATCATAAAAATTCAGAATTTATGTTCTAGAGTAGACATTTAATTTGTCTTGTAGTGGAGGGATGATAGCTTGTAAAATTCCCGACAAAACATTTCAGTGATGAATATAGTACAATTTTTTCATCAGTCTTGCATTTACCCTCTCACAATTCACAAGCCACTACTAGGTTAGAAAGTGGAATAACTAGAGGATGTAAGCAGTTTAATACTTTTCAAACGAGAATAATTGCCCACCAATATATCTTGTGAAATCAAATAAATGTTTTGTGCACAATTTTTACCTGCTCAATGGATGAAATGCGACACAGAGGTGTTATCGGTACAGCGTTAGGAAATTTGACATTGATTTTCACTTTTTGTTGTTAGCTGACGTAATTTTTTTTCAATGCTTGATATAAAGAACTTGAAGTTTTCTATTGGGGAGATTGATCTTGAGGGGAGATAATAATGGGGGATATACTCCCTGAACCTGCGGTCTATACAAAACGGTATCGACAAATTGAAACTTAAAAGACGGCATCCCTTTTGTGTTGATACGCTACGTTTCTAATTACGAAATAGTTGGTCAGATTAAATTGATTGCTGGTACCTTTGATAAAATTATTATTTTGACCTCTTGAGAGTATTATTGAATCGGAATAACTTTACAGTTCGATTGTGATTTCAATGATTTCATTTTATTGTCCAAAAATTTATATATCGTTCACATATTATATTGATATTTTAAAATATTTCTAGCATCAGTTAATTTTCTTTACTGATACAAATATAAGAGACGAATATGTAAAGGTTTCAAATATCAAAATTCAATAATTTTTTAAATTCATTGCAATATTTTGCTTCAATAGAGAAAATTCGGGAGAGACAAGAACAAGACAAAGTCACCAAGAGTACGTCCAAATCCCTGAGTGCAATCGAGGAGTTCTGTGAGAAGTTTGACCGATCTGTGCGACAAAACATCATCAAGGTAACGCATCTGTACAACACTAATGTTAATAAATTCATCGTATGGAACAAAATGCATGCAAAAGGACAAGAATTGATGATATACAGAATTGTTGTTTTTCAAAGACATTTAAAATAGGATGCAGAGACCTTGCTTCTCTTTTGGTTTGAAATACAATAGTTTTTTGGGTTTCTCTCCTCTATAAAGCAGTTAGGAATCGTGTTTTTTGCTGCATTACAAGACGTTACATCACACTTCTGTCAATATAAGGCTAAAATCTTGATCTTTCATTTCCCTGAAACTTGTCCTTGTCACTTAATGCTTTTAAATGAAGTATTGAGTTACTGCAAGGCATGACCTGTATGTGGTAAGCACTCCAATAACAAACTTTTCAAAACAGCAGTCGGGGTTCTGACTTAGTTTTATATTGGCGATCTGATATCTTTAAGTGGGCAAAATTTCACATGTAATTTCCCAACAAGAATAAAAAAATGTTGATGTAGAAAATAATGACAATTACAGTTTTAAGGTCTCTATTCAACCATTAACCATGAATACGAGAGAATTTTTGAAATACAATCCGTCCATTGAGTGAGGTTAGTCCTAGGGAGACGGCTTTCCTTGGCCTGTTGATTCAGTGAAAATTTACTCCAGGTAGTGGAGGCCCGTATTGTTCATGCCAGTAGGGGGAAGGTGCTCCTGTTAAGAGAAATGGAGAAAGGAACCAGTCAGCTTTTGTGTTGAGATTGGAAGGGGCTGGGGGAAAGGGATTGACAAACTTTCCTTTTTCTGGATATGTCAAATACCCAAGTTCTTTAAATTCAAATATTTGAACAAAAATAAAACTTTGCAACATATTGTAAAGCTGAAAGCCTTTTCTTTGTATCTCCGAGTGAATGTATTTATTTAAAATTCAAGTTAATCTTTTTAGAGATTCAGTTTAAGAGTGCAAAGAGTTTGAAATCCAAGTTGTTCATTTACTTAGGTAATTAAGTTTCAAAATGTCCCAAAATGTAATCATTGCAGCTATATAAAATCTGAGCAGTATTTGTGTTAAGTATTATGAGTGTGGGTCATGATCAGTATTGCCAATATCCACCGGTACAATGACTGAAATCCTGCTATTATTATCAGCAGGTTTATTTTTCTATAGGACTTTGTTCAGGTTTAGAAAAGTCTACCTGGAGCACGGCACAGGAAATGATTCATTCACCCCCGTATAGATTTAGATGTGGCCTAGATAGAAATTTGGCCAATAAAATGTAAGAGTGTGTTGTTCAGTACATTCATTCTAGTGAAAATCATACATTTTACTAAACAGCAATTGCAAGCAAAAACAATGTGTGAACTCATCTCAGCATATAATTTCTGAAGAAGAAAAAAAAACACATCTTTGAACTGTTTTAGAACTTAAAAATTGGGAAAAAGTCAAAATTGAACCCAAAATAAGGAGGTAGATCAGCTAATGTCATGTAGTGTGAAGGGGTGCAGAAAGCTTGATTTGTATCGCTGATGAAACCTAATCAGTTGATGGCTGTCTTGTTTACTATAAACACTGAAGTAGCAAACACAGGTCACATTCGGGGGGTCTCCATAACCCATTCTTTGCTCTACACGCAATTATGTCACCAAATATGATTTAAACTCCCCATCACTATAAATCTCCAAACTAGGTTTTCTTGTCAAACTGAATGCTTGACTTGCCCAAAACACAGCCTGTCAATCAAATTGGTTGACAAGATGGGAATCCAAACATGCAAGTGCATTGTTTCTCTGTTTGTGTGGTCTATGTACGATGCTGACTTTCCCGCCCATTTCTGATACCGTTCAACAGGAAAGAATTCAGCCATAGAATTTAATCAGACAAGTTCCCCTCCTTCAATTTGATTGAATTCTTTAACAAGTGGCTGTTTGGCTGTAGGGAAGGCGGAGAAGATTAAATAGGCCCGCTTGTGTTGGCTACTCCGCTATTAGTCCCTTTTTGAATGGGAAACAGAAAATATTTCTGAGTAAGGAGTGGTCTATGGACTGATAAGTACATTAAAAAACAGCATTGATTCAAACTGTTCAATCGTTAATAACTCAAAAGAAACATTCACATTTCGAGTTCTAGCGAGAGATTGTTGGCATTAAACCAGAATAAAACAGAGGTCTATGTAAAGGATACACCATAAAATTGGGTGGGTAGAAGAATGCTATTTTTACTGCATCAGGTGAAAAAAGTAAGCTTTATGCTCATTTAAAAGGGAGTTTGGATTTGCTTCTTTGTTTTGGGAAACTGGGAGTTGGGATGTACTGGTAAAAATTACCTGTAGATTCTTGCCTAATGGGGGTGGCCAAAGATTTGAGAATGTGCTGAAATAGTTCAGAAATAGTTTGAAAGGAGAATGATCTGCCAGGGTAAAGGCATCTTACATGATGATGAGAGCAAATGCCAAGAGTTTCTGATTTCTGTTTAAACCCTGCATGGCAAGATTCTTTACATATGGTTTTGCAAAACATCCTTTTAAAAAAGGATAAAAACGCCAGAGAAAAAAGCAGAGGCCCAGGTGCAGCGAACTTCCTGACATGCAACAGTGTATGTTTGTGTTAGAAAGCAATTCTCAATTTAAAACACATGATTCAGAGCTTTGTTTGGGGTTCATTGAGAGTGGCATTAGAATGAGAGCAGTGTAGATACACCGAATTCACATCAACCTGGAGCTGTCGGGCGCTGGGTTAAGAGTTATGCCCCTTTGGGTGATACCTTAACATGTTTTTGACTACCCTACATACTGCAGTATATTGTAGATAGACAATATTGTGTGTTACGGGGCTTTTTTGTTTGCAAGAGATGAAGCTCAAGATAAGTGAAGCATAACTATGTAGGTATCTGGTGTGCCTATTGCTGGATATATATTTTCTTGCCTTGCTGCTAGGAAGTCTGACTGACATTCACACAACTAATTCCGACCCGATAGTCATCTCTGCCTGGCCAGTTCAGTAAGAACCTGCCAAGGGGAACTAGGTTAGACATGACTACAGGGCCCCTGGCTGAGTCATACACCTGCCCTGATAAGGTCTCCTTACAACAGAATGTATCCATAGGGATTTTTTAATGAATAATCAGGAAAACAAACTTAACTCTTATCAGAAAATTAAAAAACCAAAAGCGGTGCAGACTTGCTAGATACAACATGAATGCAACACATTTCTGCATGTGTTAAATGTCAGATGATGTACAAAATGCTAAAAGATGAGTACAATTATGAATTTGAAAAACATTTCCTAATCATGTTTTGCCAGACCTTGTTCAAACTACATACCGGTACCAGTAGGAAGGCAGAGCTAATTGGGCTGTAAAAGTCAGCCACATATGTAGTACAATATGTTTTGGCTGATATTTTAGGCTGTTGGAAACCGAATTTCAGAAACGTTAATTAGCTAATATAATTTTTTTTTTGTTTCAGCCGGCAACGTTTCAGCTGCCAAACCACAGTGGTGGGGTGAACCCCTCATCTCTGGGCGGTCAGCCTATGGGAGGGAATATGACTCCCAACATGGGTACCCCCACAAAGGACCATAAATTCAGCGACATGGACGGCATGATGGTATTTAGTTAGCCCCTTTGTTGATATTCAAAATTGTTGAAAGAGTTTGCATAATTGTTTTAAAACTTTTTTAGTAGGGGAAAAAAATTAACCACTTAATTTACCAAAACAAAAAAATGAACAAAATGCACACAAATGATTTTAAAGCAATGTATGACAGGTTATATAATAATATAGTCAGCAGTTGTAATTTATTATGCAGACAAATGTTGGAGGTGATGTTAAGGTCTTTCTAGTTTAGAAATGCATACGTGAAAGAGTAATGAGCTTGTGTTAAAGGTAGTCATTTATTAATAGCATAATGCTAGAGGGAAAAAAAGCGTAAAAATTTTCAGCGACAACAAATTGTTTTCGGGGAGCTGAGAATTGATGTCCCTTTTAACCACAATTTTTTGTCCTGTTGTGGTGAATTTTTATGCTGTGTATTTCAGATGCAAGGGTTGTTTGCTTCACCGAATGCGAAGAAGGGCTTGGATCTGGGCGCCATGTGTTCGCCACACTTCAAGTCCCTCAAGGATCTGGCTGACTGTAGCGACTCCACCAGCATTGTCAGTAGCAGCAGTAACCACGGAAAGTCCGAATCCAAGAAACACCCCAGTCTACCCAAAGAGGTCATTACAGTCTAACACATACCAAGATTTCATTCTGTTATTTCGAAAAATTAATTTGGTTATTAAAATTTTTTTTTTCATTTTGTTGACCTCAATTTCACATACTTTCATAATAACACACAAGTTAGTGGTGATTGAGGGAGAGACAAGTATAAGTGATGTCTGTCAGTTTAGACATAAAGCATAGAGTATGCATACTTTCACTCGTCAATAAAGACAGGTAGACTAAAAACATTTCTTCATGTGAATTCAGAAAATATTTTTTAATATCATACAAAGAAATGAATTGAATTTTAATTTTTTTTTAAAAATTCATGTTTTTTTTCTTCTTTGAAAGAAATTTTTCTGTTTCCAGTCTTATAAATGACTCAATTTTAAGACATTTGTTTAATTTGCATCAGATGAATGTACAACAGATCTGTTTAATAAACTGTGACCTATATTTTACAGGCTGTAGCCATCATGTTGGAATGGCTGAGACAACACAAAGACAACCCATATCCCAACGATGACGAGAAGGCAATGTTGATTAAACAAACCGGACTCACTATTAATCAAATTAATTACTGGTTCACAAATGCTCGAAGAAGAATCCTACCTAAGTGGGCGCAGCAGTGTAAATGAGGCTGCAGTCCGCCACCGATAGCTCAAATGTCGCCGTTCCAGCCAGGAAATTCATACATATCACCTAACAGTGCCTGAGGTTACGGTCCAAGGGGAGTAACTCTCAATGCGTCTGGGAAGCTAGTGTCGTCACAGGGAGTGGACAGGGACACACATCAGCATTTAGAAGAGGAGAGCAGTCTGGATATGTCAGAATTAAATGTGTTCATTGTCCATGACAATTCTTGGTTAGTGCTTTGTATACAGATATCTTTTGGTATTGTTGTTATATCATGATGTTCAAGTAATATCAAAGCCATATTTTTGCTATGCATAGAAGATAGCATTGCATTTCTCAGCTGTGATTCTGGGTTGTCCTGCAAGGACCTTTTTCTTAATTTCCATAAACTATTGTGTCCCAAGGACTTTGCTGCATTTTATTTATTAGTAGAATTATGGGGAAATTAAAAAAGGAAAAGCAGTTACCAAAACTAGGTGGAAACCAAACCAATGTCTGACAGGCAATAATTTCTGTGCCTATGTAGATCGTGACATGGCTTTAGAATTGGATAATGATATATTTATGATTATGTAACTTATATTTTATTAGTATGGACACAAACTCTAAGAGTAAGCTTTTAATTAAAGGACATAAAAAATTTTTATATACTGGATTTTTATGAATGATTTCTATCTGTTTTTTAAAAGATTTTTGTCACCCACTGAGACAAGTTGTCAACTGGAGATCAAAGCTATTTAATTTAAATAACAAAACAATACCTGTGCCAAATATGTCTCCTGTTTGTTTGATATTGTCAGAGAATTTTGGTGCACTTTTGTAAAATGTAGGTTTAGTAATTCAAATACTCAACTTAAGTATCAAGTGAAGTTTATTGTAGAGAACAATATCTTTTTGTTTATAATCTCTGAGACAGTAAACCCGATTGAAGAGACTTTCTTTTACTTTCTTTCTCTCTTTCTGTACTATTCCCCAGAGTTATGGAACTTGGTACGTGTGTAACAAACCTATGTTGACCTGTTTCCGTCAGTGTAGCCATCTTGTATATAGCCTGTACAGTGGACTCGTTACTATATTATGATGAAGTCGTTTGTTTATCTTTCTGAGAGTTTTATTTGAAGCACAGTTTTATATTAATAGATACTTGAACCAAAGGGACAAGATTCCATTGTTCAGTGTGTGTTTTTGTAAGAATTTTTGTTTTGAAAAAAGTATGGTTTTATAGTTTTTTAACTGCAGTATTAATTGAGGTAGAATATTGTTTTCTATGTTTTTATTTTGTTATATCTCAACATTGCTGTATTTCATCTCTTTTTTTTTTTTTTTTTAATATTTTGTTCACAACAGCCTGAAATAGGATAAAAAAATTTTAGGATGTGAAAAATGGGTAAACATATGTATCTGATACCAAAGATTGATGCTTGAAACACATGAAATATGAGCTTTATATGATGTAACCAATTTGTTTGTCACGAAACAGATGTCTCTTGAAATAGAAGCTTGGTAAGAGCATATTGTTAATGTATTTGGTTGTATATTACTGAAATACCTCGCTGTAGAGATGGACATATCATAAAAGTCTCTATCTGCTGTCGTCTAACAACTTGAAATAGTATTCATTCCAATGTTAACATTTCTAGACTTTACTCAAAGAAAAATATAATGACTATTTCTTTTGAAATAGTATGAAACCATTCTGCCTTTAGCAAAGAAATATTTTTAATGTCAAAAATGAAGATGAACAAAATCTGCTTTTTTTAATGAACTTTTATCTGTTGTTTTTAGCTGGTGGTTTAAACTGTTTACACTGTGCCTTGATCAAAAATCAAGTCTTTTACTCTTGGTGGTTTTTATCAACAACAGCATTTAAATTAGGTTGTATCCATGCAGCATGTAAGTAGAGGTGCCTTAACGTATGCTATGTGTAGATGTCAAATCAGGTTTACCAATGTGAGAATGCTTAGATTATTTCAACTTTTTTTTTACCTCATTAAAATTGTGATGTTGATTTTAATGGAAATTTGTTGTTGTTTTTTATTTATCGCTTCAAAAGTCCATTTTGTTGAAATTTGGTCAAAAGAAATAAATCAGTACCTGAAAAAATGCAATTTTTAAAGAGGGAAAATGTCTAATGGAGTGTAATGTGAAGTAATTATGCTCATAAAGTAATGTGTTGAAAAAAAAAAAAAAAAAAAAAAAAAAGGAAACAGGAATATTGATTTTGGGTCAGTCCTGTAGGACAACCTGACACCTTGCAGTAATGGTGCAAAAATGATGTTGGTTAATGTAATTTATAAATACACCTATTTGGGAAAAGTGCGTCATATTAATCAAGGGAATCGAGGACAAATATTTCAAATGAGCAACAATGTCCATCTCTGACTGGCTTTTATTCAACTTTTAAAATTTTCTTAGGTTTCTGAAGGTTTCGACCAATAGATATACGGGGCGTGTAGATTTTAGTCCTGTCAGTTTCTTCAGAGCTATGAATTACAATCAATTTCCATAAGAAATAGAGGGAATCATACTCGGTAGATGTAAATATATTGATATATAGGTGTATATATACATGTAAACAGAAGTTCGAATGAAATATGAGGATAAATCAATTCATTTCTGTGTAAAAATTGTATCCCAATTTTGGTTATTTTTTGAATCTTTGGAATTCTAAAATACCTCATGATTCCTTTTGAGCCCTAACGGGTCATAGTTAAAAAAACCTTTAAACATTTCCATTCTAGCCTGTTTTTATATTTACTACAAAAACGGTCTCAAAACTCTTCACACAATACGGAGAGTAAGTCAGAGGGATTTAAGGCTTTCGGCTTCCAGTTTTTGCAACAGATCTCATATCTTAGTTAGTACTGGTTTTAACTTTACTTACTGTGGAATCATCATTGCTCGTGGGGGACCAATGTTCGTGGCTTTCGTGGGTAACCCTTGGCCACGAATTTACATCCCCACGAACCTAAACACAATCATGTTTTTAATATTCATTAAATTTATCCTGATTACACTACCAACGAAATTACGAACCAGGAAAATTTTGGCTACCCACGAACATTGACCCCCACGAGTAAAAACGATTCCACAGTACTTGCTTGAGAACTTACTTTGCTCAAGAACTTTACAGACTTTAGATGATACGAAGGGAAAAAAAATGTTTTGATGCTGACTCCCCACCGTTTTATGTTGATTGATGAAGGATCCGTACGATAGCTATTCTGGTATGCTATGCCAATAATTTACTATCAATTTCTAAAAATATAAGTTTGTTGCTGAACCTGAGAAGAAGGAGATTCAGATGCAGCCCATTTAAGCAGTTAATCTGCTACAGTTCAAAGGTTATAGCTAGAATTAAGGAGATTTGCAGGCAACAGAACAGACATGACAAAACATTATTTTCTAAAATACTTAACATGCTTTAAGGGGGATAACTGTAAGTGAAACTGGAATCATTTTAAGGTATCCGATCCATATTAACGAATTTTTCTAACTTGAATATCGGATATCCATCACGTATTTAATACTCTGATAATATTTTAAAGCATTTTAGAGTAGAGAAAGATTTACTGAGAGAAATTTTTAAAAATATTATTAACTAAGCAGTAATTAATTAATGAAGATTGCATTATGGTCAATGGGGACAAGCACATATTTTAAAATAAAAATGTAAATACTAGGAATATCAATAAATGCTTTGGTGGAAAGATGTATTTTATCATTAGGAATACAAAAACTATTGAAAATAAATTTTATACCGTATATAGATATTTTTAGATTTGATTTTTATAGAATAAAAGCAAAGGGGGCAACTCATCAAGAAAAGGAAAATGTCATTTATTAGAACACATTCCGCTCTTGCATACTAATGCTTAAACATGGAAATTATGTCCTAGTATACTGAGTATTAAGACCATACATATCTGTTATGCATCCAGATTCATTGGATCTGTGGTTATTATGGATCGGATATCTTAACAAGACTTTGGACTTTCATTAGGACGTAATCTATTTCTTGCACCAAAATAAGTTAAAAAAAATAACGCTGGTTTCAAGTAAAATATGCATAGATTGTGTAGTCTTAGCTCAAAAGCCCGACAAATCTTGTTGATTTCAAAGAGCCATGGCTGAGTGGCCGGCAATGAAATAGACAGGCCTACGTCACATTGCTGTTTGGCACAACTACCGAAAGTCCAAGCTCTTGTTAAAATCTTCTAACAACCATAGGCGTTTACAGTACATTTTTTAAACTTAGCTCCTCCTACGCACTTGAATTATTCATAGCTTAATAAAGTTCGGACTTCATGCCAAAACATCGTCCGTAAACATCTCAAATACATCTTATTGCACCGTGGTTTCAAATCATATTCATAGGCGCTAATTTTCGTGGATTAACAAAAATCAAAGTTTCGCTGATACTACAGTTTACCGTAATACATCATTTTGTCCACAGGTACTTGAGGACAGGACCGACTCAAATCCCCCCCCCCCCCCCCCCCCCCAAGTATAGACCCCTAGGTCTTGTTTTTTCGTGTTTTTTTTTTTTAATAAAATTATTACTTTATGAATATTTCTGATCTATTATTATACCTTCATTCCAGAAAATTACACTGTACCTAAAACAACCATTTATCTATCGATCGATCGATCGATCTATCTATATCGATCGATCGATCGATCGATCGATCGAGAGAGAGAGAGAGAGAGAGAGAGAGAGAGAGAGAGACGGGTACGGTAAAATGTCCTGTCCTCAAGCACCTGTGATTCTGTCATGTTTTTTTTCCAAAAATCATTCATGAAAATTAATGCTTAAGGAATCATGATGCGTTTTCTTTAAGGAATAATGAATCATTCTTTTAGTATTATGAGGTGATCAAATACGGCCGGGCTTTATGATAGACTTGGTCACGCTCGATTGTATTTGATCATGCACCTCATAATATTCAAAGAATAATTCCTTATTACTTATATTTATATAATTACCAGCAATTATACGATTAAATATCAAAATAGTCATTGATGAAATGTATTGGACCATTCATTACAAAATCGATTGGTAGTGTTATCACAAAGACACTGGAAAATGTAAATTTTTTGATATAATGAAAATAATTCTCACGGGTGATAATTTACTTTACGAGGTGTCTGAAGAAAGGCCTACTATACAGCTGGGTTTTTTTTCGGGGGGGGGGGGGGGGGGTTGGGGGGTTGGGGGGGTTAAGGTTATTATTGTGTTGTGTAACTAAACAGAGAATATTCCGGGAGAATGTTTGCTATGTGGAAGGTGTACTAAAGTCACTTGTACCCGACATGTTCCGTTCTGAATATTTCATTAGATGTCTATGTGTGATCTCGCGTTTGGTACCTGATTCTTGGTTTTATATTCATAGTAGTGGAACGTGTTTTAAAAACAATGACGTTCCATGAATAATTAAAAAAACAAACCATAAACCACCAATTCCAGTACCACAACACCGATATACAAAAGATTCCATGTTTTCTTTATTCTGTAGTTCGATATTACTACATTGTTGCGGAATATGTGGTTTAATGGAAAGCGGAATTGGCGCTAAATAAGATGTATATTATTACTGGCGTTTTATTATGATTCTTCTCTCTGAACGTATACACTGGAAATGGAACATTAATTTTTTTTTTAAAGTTCCGATTTTCACACACTGAATCTTAAAAGGCCATAAAAATAGGATTTATCCATTTTATACAAAAGGATCTTACTCCTCGCGAATGAAAACGAGTGGCCTTGAGGCCATATCGCTTACGTGTAGCAACAATGGCCATAACTTTGATCAAAGCAGCTTTATTAAGTCTAATACACAAATAACCAAACAGTTTGGAAGAGTAAATCTTGTTTAATGAGATTTTTAGATTATTCTCCACATATTCTTCATCACTGTTTCGGCCCCAGTGTTTCAACAATTCAGAATCAAAACTATATCAAGATGCTGTAAAATAATACTGCATATTGTAGCATTGTAGTTCTTAAAAAGAATATTTTAAAGACCCCCCCCCCCATATATTCATATACTGGTTTGTGATCCCCAGTATTTGTTGGGGGGGGGGGGGGGGGGGGTCGGTGTCATGGTTTGAACAATTTTAAATTTAAACTAACTTTGAAACTCTCCTTGGCCAAGTCTGACAAGTCGCAGGTGTAACAATTAACTTTTTACACTATATCACAATGCTTGCATAGTAAAATTATATATCGTAACATCTGCATTACATATTAAACCCCTTCTGTTGCCTTATAATTTTCTAGGGGATATTTATATTTTAGTAGAATCAACACTTTATTACGAGGCTTGCATAAATGATAGCTTGAAGTTCCTGAGAACGTTTTTTTATTCTACACGTGCGCATTAAGTCTTGAATCTCTCCTAGGATGCTTCCACACAAGTTTTAACTTTTCTGATTTCTGGCCAATTCCTTTTTAAAAAGATCCTCCTTGCGGTCCCCAGCCAACCCCCGGTGATCATGATTTGAACAAACTTGCCCCCTTTTCAAAAACGATGCTACGTTCCTGTAATACAGTGTATCACGAATCGTGTATCTTGAATCTACACTTCACTACCTGAGGATGCTTCCACACAGGTTTCAGCTCTTCCATCCAAAAGGTCTTTGGGAAGAAGATTTTTATAGATTTTCTCTTGTTATCCAATGCAAAATTCCAACCCATTGCGACCCCATAACATTTTTCTAATATTTTTTAATTAGAATGTATCTTCCGTTGTAAGAGGGTGCGGTCCTTCATTATGAGAGACTTTGGTTCACCGAAACTTTAATATTTCCTTCACGTACCCAAGAATACTTTGTGCCAAGTTGGGTTGAAATTGGCCAAGTGGTTCTTGAAAAGTTGAAAATGTTAACAGTTTACAGACAGACAGACGCTGGGCAAAAGGTGATCAAAAAAGCTCACTTGAGGTTTTTGCTCAGGTGAACTAACAATAATGGTAACCAATAAAGATGACATATAATCGACTGAAATAAACCGCATACAAAAGCATATTGTTAATCATTGTACACATATATGAAGATTTTGGGCCTTTGGAATATTGAAGAGCAAGATGAAGTGTGACTTATATTATCATATTGGTGCAATGACCATATCACTTCACATTATTTCATTAAACAGATTGATTATTGGTATCTCAAACGATTGTTTTATAGAGAAAATTGAAAAATAAAGAACCGGGGCGTACAAGGCATTGTATACTCCCCACTCGAAACAACGAAGACGATAGAATTTCAATTTAAGTTAGAATATTAATTTTTGGCTTGTATGCATTGTTTTTAGTGTAAATTTCACTAATTCATTCATTCTATAAATACGACAGGTATAGGTTTCCAAATTAAGCTGCACAGCGTTTTATGCCAAAATCTTGGATCATGCACTGTTCTAAATTGCAAAATTTAGGTATGAATGGGTCTTGACTCCATCCTTAAAGGTCTTTTATGTAAAGAATAAGTTTTTATTTATTTTTATTATTGATTTATTAAAATGGAGTCTAGACCCCTAATGGGTCAAATGCGTGGTTTTCACCAAAAACGTTTTACTTTATTAATTATCGTCAAACAGTAAGATTTATTCACCGTGTCAACGTAGCTCACTGTGATAGGCGGAGGCTCGTAGTCCATCCTTCTCGAATGAGAGGGCGTTCGAATCGTATAGAAGGCGTTTTATTTTTAATTCAGTTGCTTTTAAGTAAAACATTTTTTGCTCTTTTATTGGATCATTATGAAAAAAATATCTACACAATTTATATAATGACAACAATTACGTAATGTTCATGTTCTGTACATACAATGTCGGATAAAAATAGCGCTAGTACAGATATGAGATCATGCTGTAATGTTTAGAAAGTAAACAAATAAAACAAAGCAGATACGTGCCATGAGCGTTTTAATATATATTATTTATTTGTCAGAGAATGCAGTTCTATATTATATATGTACATGTACTGATGCACACTTTCAAATGTAAAGTTCTTTTTTATATGTTCATATGCCATTTCAAAATCCTGGGCATGTGTGGATTGTCAGGCCTTGTACGCTCTTGTCCTTTACTACCGGAATTTTTAATAAGTTTAATTCGATTTATTTGTTCCTATGTAAAGATTTGACCTCCCTCCATATGACCCAACCCTTCCCCGGGGATCTGATTAAAAAAAACCCCTCTAAATATACTTTATATCTCAGGATGCTCCCACCCACCCAAATATCAACTTTTCTGCCCAAATACATGTAGGTTTTGCGGCGAAGATTTTAAAAGATGTTTTCTCTATTGGTCTTTCCTATTAAAAATATTGACCCCCCCCCTTGTTGCCACAATCTTCCCCCGAATTTAACAAACGTTAATCTATCCTACCTGAGGATGATTTCATTTAAGTATAAACTTTGATTGCGAAATTTTTTTTATAAGCTTTTAAACAAAAATTCTCGATTTGTACAAATTTGACCCCCCCCCCCCCAAAAAAAAAAAAAAAAAAAATTGTGGGCCTACCCTATCCTCATGCCGGTGTCATGATTTGAACAAACTTGAATCAGCACTAACTGGGATAGGGATGTTTCCATACAAGTTTAACTTTTCTGATCAAATGGTTTTTGAGAAGATTTTATTTACCTCCAACATAGAAAAAACAATATTGAATATGTTAACCAAGTATGTAGTAATTTAAAGATATTCATCAAACGCAATAAAATACAAAAAGGGAGGGCATGCGAGCGGATCATCATGCGTGTACTCTAAAATAGGCTTAGCGAAGGGGTTCCACAGGACAAGCTGACGATCGAGCACTTCAAGATAAACACATACATATGTACATCGCTTTGATCAAACTGGTGTTATATGTGTAGCTCTAAAGAATAGGGTCAAACGGAAGGCGCCTCCAAAGTTCTGCCTATCTTTTTTTTTCTATGCTTTTGCTGCCCCCCTCCCCCACCCCCAACCCCCTCCTCGCCAAAGGTATGGTACACGCATCCTTCTAATTTCTTAAATTTCTACGTAGTTTATTAGCGAGGTCAAAATTATATTGGGTCAGTTTCTAACGTGTGGGGGGTCGTAGATCTACAGATCTGGAATGGTTTACTACTGTAGAAAAAGGACCCTACTTGTCATATAATACTGACCCTGGGTCATTTTTCTCCGTAGAAATTTGACCCCCGGGTCAATATTCTATGGGGGGTCACTTTTCGTCATTACACCGGACAGCTATAGTGTTTGAAGATAAACTAAAAAGTTACGTCTGGATCTGGAGAGTTTAAAACAATATTCAAATCCTTATTGAAGGGGGATATGTATCAACTCTTGTAAAAATATGATATGAATAGTTAAAATATATTAGCTTACGGTGTAAGCAAAAGAAATGCTATCCATTAATTTAAAATTCTATAATTTGGTCGATATTGTACATAATATGCAGTAGTCCTGTGTATATATGTGTATACGTTTTCCTTACTATTGTTGCTATAATTTCATTTTTTTTTCTCTTTTAACACTTCCATTAAAAATTAGTACGTAGCATTTCACATTTCATTGATAAATAATCACATTTTCACGTTCTTACATATAGATTTTTGTGTGTCGTTTGCTGTATATGAAAAATTGATATTGTTACACAATATATATTTCATGCACTCTCTGAAAAGAGGAATAAAATATTGAATGAATGAATAAATGTTGATGATCACCATGCTTAATTTTGCAATGTTTGAACACAGATCAAATTTGTTTCGATCACTTTGAATTTAGCATACCGTTTCGTGGTGTAAAACGACCTTTTTCATTGGCAAGCGGTGTTTGGACACTATTTATGCAGAAATAAAAATATAGGCAAGCACGTCATATATGATTTTGAAGGAAAATTACCGTAGAGAAAATTGATACCAAACATTTGTCCTTTTCTTTTCCTCGGAAGCAGGAACTGTTGCAATTCACGCATGGGTCATTCTCTGTGTTATTTGCTGTTATGTATTGTAACTTATGTTGTTATCATTCTATAAGGGTACACTTCAACCCAGAAACAAGTAAATGTACCTGTGCTCTCATGGCGTTAAAATAAAGAACACATCTTAGTAGCAAAACGTCACACAATAAAAAAAACTTCCCCTTCCCCTAAAGAAATTACACGTTGTGTAACACGGGTAACCTAAACATCCAGACAGGAGTGAAGATATATATACTATCATCATTGATTTGATTTTGGATCACCTTGATTATCCTCTGCTTTAGAGCCATTCATTGAAACAAAATAAAGGACTCCCTTTATCCGTTTAAGGAGGTCGGATGGTCAACAAATGAAAGAAAGTGAGCACGGTAACATATCCAACTCTTCCCCATTACTTGACAATGATGAAAGAAATGCGGGGAACGCTTAAATACACATAATAATTCAATTAAGGGTCATCACAAAAATCATCACAATAAAACTTCCTGCAAATATGCACATCTATACTTTGTCTAACGACAAGAAGAAGAAAATTCTAAATTCAAGAGGGACAAAATTCGCAGGAAAAAAAAATAGAATCGGAATTTCCTGATAATATGCATATCTACATTGTGTCATAAATTCCTACAAAGTTCACGAAATTTTTAAAAGGAGTTGCGCTGACAAACTATTTATTACTATATAGAAACAGCCAGACTGAAATCTAGACGCCCCGTTTATCGATTGGTCGAAACCTACAGCGACCTAAGAAAAATCACGGACTGCACGAAATAATCATGATGATGCCAGACTCAAATAATATATAAATATAATTTTTGTCTTTTCCGCAATTGTCACCTATTATCGTTATCTACCAACCTGTAATTCATGAGTTCGAATCCCGCTGGGGCTTTTATAATTTTGATCTTTCAAAAAACAAATTATTTTGGTCAAATATTGTAAAATTTTGAAATTCTAAAATGGTGGGCGTATTTTAATTGTAATGTTGTTTTATCCACATTAATATCGACAAGTGTTCCTTACCACCTTAAATAGTCTAAAAATGGCAGCGACCATCCAGCTCTCTCAATGCTGGAACGGGTGTAGATAAAATAGTGCATTGTTCAAGGCCTTAAAAATTTAAATCTTTTCAAAGCAGGACGAGTCATAGAAGGTGAGCTAAAAACACAAAAGAAAAACAACAAATTCAGGAAATCTGATTTATTTCCTAATTCAATATTTAACGTGGTGTTCTTACACCACATGCTATCACAGTTTTGAACACATTGTGTATATCAATTTTTCATATTTCATAGCCATCGCTAGGCCAACATTTAAGCACATCACTCATGCATCCATGCCGACAATACTGTCACAGTACAAAAACAGATCATACATAACATGATTTCAGATTGAGTTCAAATTTCAAAATTTCTTTTCTAATAAATAAAGATCTCTAGTTAAATCTTTCTCTAGTGTAACACAGAAAATGACCAGGTTTTCTCATCACAAGATATCAGCCGGTATCTCCAACTATACATTCCTCATATCATCAACATCAAGCACTATAAAATATCTTATAAAATTCAATACAATATTCGTATATACCTTGTAACAAGCACATATCCATGCATAAATGTAAAAATCTTCAGCTAGACCACATTAATTCAATGTAATGCTTAGTTGGAGTGCAATTAATTATGTTCTGTCAAATTTTTACAACTTTTCTTTGCACATTTATTAATATAAATATTTTTTATGTAAAATTCACCTACCAATAATTTTCTATACAGAAAATATGAAATCTTTAAGTAAAAATTTAGCTTCCTGAAATAAAGTTCATGTAGACCTATATCTTCCTCTGGACCCACATGTTAAAGCAAGTTGGGAAATTGCCATGAAAATTTATTATAAATGGACCTCAAAGGATATAAAGAAAACCAACATTTCAAGAAATACCCACACTTCTAAATATGAAGACAAGTACAATCATTTAATGTATTGCACAAAAAAGTATTATTTAAAAATGTTGACAAAGACAAATTTGGCAGTGCCCTAAAATAGCAATCATAAATCAAAATACCTTGTTCACAACTGAAATTGCACTCTGACGATGCATCTTTTGATTTTGAACTTCTTCAAAGATGAAATTTAGGTGTCTGGACGGATGATAAACAAAATGATGACTTCACACACATTACAAACATAACACCTTCCTGCTGTTCTTCTATACACCATACATATGCGAGGTAGTGTAAATCAGCTTTTATCATTGGATGGTTATAATGAACATGTTCCCATAAATATTTCAATACTTATCACTACAATGAGATAGGTGCATTGACAATGAAACATCCCCATGGATAACTGTGTGCAAAAGAAAAAAGAAAAGTCTATCTAAAAACAATCACGGTTAGCAAGATAAGAAGCAATAAAAAAAATGCCCATGTGGGTAAGAAAAACACCACAATGTGGAAAAGCTTTCACAAAGCGACTTTATATCTTTGAAAATTATTAAATTGTCATGACTACAATGGAGAGACAAGGAATGGTCTTAATTTCTATACTTTCAGGCCCCTACATTTAAGACCAAAAGATATGTATAAAATAACATGTTTGTATTACAAATCAATTAGTACCTTCTGATAATTAAACCGTGACTTAGGGACTGGGTAGAAAGGGGGGATTAAAAAAGAGCCCCTTTATATTATTATTATATTTATACAATAGACAAAAATGTTGATCCTGACTTGATATAGCATTAAAACGTCAAAACATAACACGGAGCTCAATATATAGGAACAGTTTGTGATCTCAATATGTTATGGTGGATATTACGATGAAGGTGTCATGGTTCTGGATGTAACAACCACTGATGATATGCTGCTGCTTGGCTGATAGACTTGTGTAGTTTTGCCCCATCACTTCCTTCTGGGTAGTTAGTTACCTGCTCTGTATACAGAACACAACTTGCCATTGTACGTTCACCATCACATCACAGAACACTACTCATGTCACATCCATTGCTACAACCTTTTCTCGTTTTATGTTGTGGATGTTGTTAAGCCTTGCAACATCTTCATGGTTCTGTCTGTAAATACAAATTTATCCTGTAATCCTTCCCAAAGAAAGTTCTAGGGCAATGTCCCTACATATGTTTAGCCAAGTCTTGTAGCCAAAACAAGCACTTAGAAGAAATAGTATACTTACGCAGGAATTGAATCGGATATGGAGTTTTTGTAGGCTGGTGTAAACTTGAGCAGGTTGGTTCCAACAGTAGAGACAGACTTGTTTGGGATTGACGTTGTTAACGCGTTGGAAAGACTAGATGACAAAGTTGATGATGATGGAAGATGAGAATTGTGAGATGCATTATTATTGTTCAGTGGAAAATTTAACTGAAAAACTGTTGCTGCTGGAGAAGTTGAAAGCCCTGTGGTTTTACCTGGAATATAAATATGAAACACATCCTATATAATAACAACCACTAATGCCTTTGCTCCCTACACATTCTCTCTCTCTTTTTCTGTTCTCCACCTCTCTCTCTCTCTTTTTCTCAAAACACAAAAATCTCTCAAATGTCTTATCTGATTCAGAAAATTTAAAATGCAGGCTTAATCTTACTAGAAACTAAGTCTTTGTGGTCCACTGGTCCGTTACTTATGACACTGGAGATAGGGGGTAGCACTGTAGTTGGAGATAACAAGGAAACATTTGCAGTCGTAGTGAGAACTGCTGGCACTGTGTTGGTCAGAACAACTGTCTGTGGTGTATGAGGAGTCTCCTGGGCTGCTGGTGTTTGAGATGATATAGCACCTGATCTCGTGTTCTGATTCTGAATCTGAGATGTGTTCATAACTGCAGACACCGCAAATTTGGCACTATCGGAATCTAATGTGAACCTGGAAGTGGGTTGAGAAGAGAAGGAATGTTCTAAACCATTGCACGAATTGTTGAGATCTGAGGTGTCTTGTTTAAGTAACTGCTCTTGCTGCGCTCGCGTCATCTGCAGGAGCTGTTCTTGGTGAGATTGAAAGCTCTCCATGTTGAACTCTGTGATATCTTCCTGAGCAGTGTGTGAGGGTTTTTCATGAGATGAAGATTCTTCTAATGTAGGAGAATGTGGACGAAAATGTGGACTGTTAACAAAACAAAAATTTACTCATTGTCTTATTGGAAATCAATTTTACAATGTATACTTCCTAAGAAGTATGATATTTAGAAGCATCAACTTAGACATGATTATAAGTACTCAACAATCCCCCCTACAATCATAGATTTAAATCAAGCTCATGATCAATTGTACTTGTCTTCTGCCAGACATACAAAAATCTCCAACTCATAATGACATAAAGCACAGCCCTGCATTTAAAAGGTGCATTCACGTGGATATGGATCTTTTTTATACACATAATTCTATAATGCTGAAATTCAACATAAACAGTTACGTGTATAAACACTGAATTTTGCTATGCAGTGGATTGACTTACATTTTTTTGTCTCTGATATATGTCACATAATCTCCAACAACCCCTGAAAATGAGCCTGAGGTCATGTCAATCTGGTGTAGGGTATCATCCCAAGGCGTTACTGCTCTATCCAGAAGCACCCTTAAAGATCACATTAATATTACTGAATTGTTAATTTCTTCATACATTTTCACATTCTATTATTAAAATGATAGAGTATAACATTCATGCATCAAGTCTTACATTTTACATATTGTCAATTTTTAAGCATAAATGATAAGCTTTCAAAACCTTTTGAATAAAATATTTAGAAATGGTGAAAAAACCACCCACCTTCCACCTCGACCCATTCTACGCCTTGTGTAGCCAATACATCGGGGTGGTTGTGAGAGAGAACAGAGGTTGTAACGAAATTTCTTCTTTCCCAATCCTCCATCTTCAGGACTATGCCAGGGCCAATTCCCAAGGCGATTCAAAATTGGCTGCAAATACAAAACAAAACAAATATTTGTATTGAAATCACTGGTTTACTCCCTGTATGTTTTTTTCTCCTTGTAAAATGCAATCCAAAAAATAAATGTGTACATACTGCAAAGTAATTGCAATTTCTTCTCCTTCTGAAAGCAAATGGTCCATCAGGATCATTTTCATCTTCGTGATCAGATGGTGAAGTTCCCTGAAAATATTGCGTAACCTTTCAAAAATTTATTTATTACATTTGTAAAACCCATAAGCTGTGCAATTCATTTTGAGAATACAACAACATGAATATTTAACTAGCCTTACCGGTGAGTAGCCATCTTCATCAGAGCTGTATGGTTCTGGATGTATGACATCAATATCATGATAATGACTGGCCTGTACAGAGGGGACAGTGGGCTGAATCACAGGTTTGTGCTTACGCTTCCTGTATTCCCTCTTCTTCCTCACACCCTCTTCCTGCAACGAGACAGATCCAAAATTTGAAGCCTGAACAACTCAACTTAATTGTGATTGTCACTGTCTTGAGATGAATTCAATGAAGAAATGATGGTAAATTCAGGGAGCACTAGTTGCAAGTCTTACCATACTTAACCAGTGGACTAGTCCTCAACATAAAGGAAAGTCTGCAGACAAGAATTGTAGCAGGATAAAGTGATTACACATGACACAACTACAATTCTTACCGCTGTGCCAGCACCCCAGCTATAGCTAGGAGGAACAAATAATGGCAACTTGTGGCGGATGGACTCAGCTTCCTGGAGCATTTTACCCTCAAAATCTTCACCTTGAAACCTACAGAGAAAGAATTATTCATAATTCAATTCCAGTGACTCTTCTTGTTTGAATTTGTACATACATAATCTAGGGATGTTTTTTTTCCATTACCTCTTCTCCATAATCTCTATAGTGAGCTGCAACATTTCTTTCTTTGCCTTTTCCCTTCTTTTAATCATTTCTAGGATAGTTCTGCAATAGAAATTCAAAAATATAATTAATTCTGACAAATGTTCACTATCAAAGGCATAACTTGTCATCTATCGTTAATGAAATATGTAATGCATTTGTATTAACTGCTACAGTAAAACTCGTTTAGTACGAACACGGATATAGCGAAATCTCAGATATAAAGAAATCTTTTTTGAGTCCCCGGTAGAATTCTTAACAAATCTTTTCAAAATTTTACGGTTATAACGAATAACGAATTTACGGATATAACAAACTGATTTTGAGTCTTGAAGAGATGAATAATGACGAAATTTAACACTTTTATAACGAATTTCTTAACAGTTTAAAAAAACATACAAGTTTGAATGAATTTATTTTCACATTAATTCTTCAATTTTCAATCTGATTATTAAGGATATCAAAAGAAGGTATTTTCATTCTAAGCCTCATATAGCAAAAATTGTAGTCCGCTGATAGAAAACATGTATATGGTGAATTCGCTATAGGTATTATTACGAATTCTTTATGCGGATATAACGAACTACAGATATAACGAAGTAAATCCATTGGTCCCTAGGACTTCGCTATAACCGAGTTTTACTGCTATAAACTTTCAGTGTCTAAATATAAAACTTACACAGCTCTGTTTAGATCTCTTCTGAGTTTCAACATTTTCTCATATGATGTTTCATCATTTTTTCGATTCTGCAATCAAATATCAAAGTAAATGTTGAGGTTCACTTATTGCATAATAACGATAAATAAGAAAGGGCACAAATCTTAATTCCAGTGAACATGCCTTTCTTGTTTGCATTTTTTCTGTTCGCCTCCTAAATGCCACATAAGGATTATTTGTTGTTGAGCCATCTCTTTTCTCTGTTTTCACTTGCAAGATGAGGGGGTGTTCCTAATAAAGAACAGGTAATATTAAACTTACAATATGCAATTTCTTATCAATGACAAATTATGACATTTCTTTTAAAAATCATTCTTTTAACAATTCACCATTCCTTAAAATCTTACCAATCGTAACCGTTTATTCAGCCAATAATCATAAACAGCAATTATGAGATCATCATCTTCTTTCAGCAGTAACTTTGCCTCTTGTAATGTCACAACCTGAAAATTATTCCCATCACAACTAATTTAGATTACAAACTTCTTTCTATACTATCTTACTTCATGTAGATCAGAACAAAATCTGTGCATTCAGCTATCAAGGTTTGACAAGCACCTGTTGTCCACTGCCTTTTTCTAAACGGTCCATCATTTCCTCAAACTTGAGGGGATTGATTTCCATCTTTTTTCTTTGTTCATTGACCCAAGATTCATCCTCACTGTCCATGTCATAATCTGGTATCTCCTGATCCATTCCAAAGGCTGAAGAGCAAAAATATGCATTTCTCAGAGCTGTTGGAATCATCTTACATATTGTGAATTGTGCAGGAAATTGCCATTTAGTTTTTTTTTTTTTTTTTGGGGGGGGGGGGGGGGTGTAAGTTTAGAGCTAAATGATCTCTAAAATAATGTTTTCTTTATAATTTTAAAGAAAAAATATCCAGATAGCACCCAAACTTCAGACTAATCAATTTTCTTAATAATTTACTTCCGTTTGCTGTTTTTGTGTGACTAGTAAGTAACAATGTGTATTTACTTAGTAAAATTTAATGTATTTCATGAATATGAATTTCTATCTATTTCTTGGATAGGGTTAGCAATTTAAATGCAATTCACAATTTAAAAAAACCATTTTGTGGTATATGCAGATCAACTGACTCATTTAATACTCCAATTAAATGGGCTATAATGGAATTTTTCTTTAGAAAAATATCACAACTACCTTCTCAGACTAGATGGTCAACAAAACAACCATCAGTTCTACCTAAAAATTTCAGATATAATTTGTTTAGCAATTAATTATTATTATGTAAAAAAGAAAAATATCCATATATTTTACTTTAAATTTGGGGTTTTCCGTATTATTTTATACAGAGCTCTTTTTTTTAAGAAGATCATTAATACAGTCTAAAAATGGCCACGACCATCGACCCCTCTTAATTGTAACTTTTTGGGTTAGGAAATTACTTATGGTGTAGAATGTTATACAAATTCTACAAATTTACAAATTATATAATCTATTTGAGGACCTATTATGATTGCACAATGTCTCCAAGAAGAATGTGTTCACAGTTTTCACATGAAACTTTCTCTTAATAAACAAAATCAACAGTGCATAAAATATACAAATACAATCCAAATCCACTAGCATTAATTACCTTGTATATGTATAAATTGCTTTGTGGTCTTAAAATCACTCTTGTACATTTCATTATAATGTTGTGATATATCATCCACTTCAGGAATTGGAATGACAAGAGCCTCTGAAGTCCCATAGACCTGTTGTGCTGACAAAGCTCGTTGTAGATGGTGCTCCTGTAGAAGAAATGGTCAGTGCTCATCATTCAAGCATAAGAATAACCTGGTGTGAAATTAATACTTAAATACTTGGAATCATTAGCATTCATAGTGGCTTAAATTCTGTGGGCAATCCCCAACTGTGAATTAATGTTCCCAAGAAATTACAAAACAATCTTTGTAAAAGTGTGCATACAAGTGAATTAATGAAAATACACCCCATATCATTAAAAACTTGACTATCTCAGAAATTTGTTCCCAACAAAATAAAATGATTCCTCAGTGCATTTCAATTTTTCCTACACAAGTTTCCTTTTCTTTGGTTTCATATAAAATTGTGATATCAAATTGGATTCCACAAAATTACAATTCAACTGAATAATGGAATTGATTTCAAGTACCCCTTTCCTTTTGATAGTACATTGCCATATCATTTCAGAGCATTATTTGGTGATAATAAAGAAGAGAGATCAATGCATGTATAGTTTCTTCGAGTATATTCTAAGACACACTTTGAATCAATAAAAAAATTCTATAAAAGACATTAATCATCAAGCATGTTTAATGTAAGCTATTAGGTATCAATTGGAAATAAATGATTGTATTTAACAAAGCCCTTTATTCCTGTTCTCAATTGCTATGAACAATTTTTTTCTAAAGAAAAGAATCACTTTTTTCTTCAGGTGTATAGCAATTCATTGTTGTGTTAAATTCAGCATTATGTTCAGTAGAACGTGAAGTGTAAAGATGTTTGAGTGGCTTGAACGAAGGTGATTTGATACAAATATCAATTTTATTAGAAATGTTACATTTCGTTCCATTATTCAGTTATTCTCGCGTCAACTTTCACTTTCAATAAGGAAGAGAACCAATCACGTGGTTTCTATAAATATATTTTCATTACCTCGTCTTTTAACATAAATCAAGGTACGTAACAATAAAAAACAAACACCAAAAGACCAGGATTAGGAGTTTCAATGCATTATTTAATCATATAAGAAGTGAAAACGAGCTATTTCAGTTCCTATAAAATGAATACACAAAAATCCAAGATGGCGGCCCGTTGACCGCCAAACTGCGCAAAAGGAAGCATACCGTTTCCTCCTCTTTTTCCATTCCTGTGGGCATCTGTGGAACGGATCGGTTGATAGTTGCAAAATCTGGTAGGTCAGGCACCTCATCTGCTTTGAAAATCTGCATTGGCCTCGTGGCGTCCAGCGCCCGAGCTCGAAAAGATACCTTGCTCATCGTGCTGACCTCAAATATGCTAATGAGCAATCCACGTAGAGCCTTCTTATTTTGAAGGCAATTTAAGATTATACTTCGCTTTGAAGCGTACTTTACAATTTTAAATCACAAAATGCATCGATTCAAACCTTATTACAAAAACCATTATCTCAAATGAGTCTCAATAAGTCCCAATTGAAGAAACACTTTTCGTGAATTTTGGAAAATCCATCATGGCCGCCATTTCGGGCCGTCAGTGCAATCCCATGGTCCCTTGTTGTGAATGCGCGCGCATCTTGGTTCCATTGAAAAACAAAACCACGTGTAAGCCTACTTTTCCTATATCTTCTAGAAATTCTTTTGTTTTAGAATGGTCATCATTTTTACGTTTGATTTATATTTTGGGCCGTAACAGTAACTTTAAACAGATACTTTTAATGTAATGGATCATCCCACACACAACTCTTCATTCCATAGAAATATACGCGAGTGATTCTATAAATGTTCTAGAGGGAACCACGTGGTCTAAATCAATAATATAAATACATATACGATACTCTTACGATATAACATTCTACATAATCATGATAATTGTTTATTATCATGACTTATTTTCCCCGAGTTGATTATCGTATATTACCGATCATATATAAATATATATTTATATAGCTATATAAGTAATTATCTTATCTATATTAAATGCAATTTACATGCATAAACGCATAAAACCACATATTTTATTTTGTACAACAATGGTCATTGTTTTTATTTTAATTTCAATTTCTACATTAAAAAATCGGTTTTGACATTCTATCTTACATGAATAAGCGGTAAGAACTCCATGTAATTTTACTTTTCAACGTACATGTAAATTATTAGAATCCCACTCCGAAGTAAATACCAGGTAGTCCTAGTCATAAAAACACAATTCCATTAGTTACAAACAATCATGGATATACGAGATTTACCCCGGATTGTGTTTTATGTATTCATACACAACATATATATTGAAGATAATTGTTTTTGTATTAACATTTTGCAATTGGAGTCTGAAAACATATCATCCTTCATATTTATAAATTGGTCAATTAATTTATTAATCAACCTGCTTTGCTCCTTCTTCTGAAATTTTTTTTTCACTAATTCTAATGAATTTCATAAGATATGTTCATCCATTTTAAATAAAGAGACTCAGAGAGTACATGGACAACAACGAAAGACACCATTCTATATAGATTTTTTCTCGTAATTACGAGATCTTTTCTCGTAATAACGAGATAATTTTAAAACTCGTAATAACGAGATCTTTTCTCGTAATAACGAGATAATTAACTCGTAATAATGAGAAAATTAAATCGTAATAATGAGATCTTTTCTCGTATTAACGAGATAATTAACTCGTTATAACGTGATCTTTTCTCGTAATTACGAGATAAAAATATTTTTTATGTGGCCCTATTCGTCTTTGTATTATCACAGACAACGACACTGGAAAATGTATTAATACATATGTATCTTTTTATAAAACATTCGCTTTATTCTGTCTGTCGCTTTGCAGCAATTTCGATGTGTTTTTTTTAAACAATCATCGATTGTTTAATGAAAACGCTATTACATTTAGAAATCATAGTTCATATACTATTTGGAAGATCTGGACATAAACAAAATAATTTGGAATCATGTTGTTTTAAAATTATCAATTGCGCACGCAGTGTATTTGTTGCAAAAATCGTTCAAGAAAATAGAATTGTCCGGCACCTACTTTTATGTATTTTATCATTTTGAAATCGAGCTTCAATCTCCACAACCACAAAATATTGTCCGTATAATCATGGCGCCTTTTTTATTTCTTTGGAAAATCGATCGATTAATCTAACGAGTTTAAGATCCCTGTAAAGAATTGGAGCAATATGATATTACAATTTGTCACGCAATTGTTCACAACATCAAGGAGAAGAAAACTAATAGGCCAAGAGGCACTGGTATTCTTAAATATCAAAAAATGAATTTGTTTTTTTTTTTCAAAAATATATTCATCTTTCGTGGTATCTTGACGAGAAGTCTAACAGTCAAACAATTATGTATTATGTTGACTGTACATTAATAAGCATTGTAGCAACGCGAAATGTAATAACGCAAAATGTAATAAACTCCCTTTATTTTAAAAGTGACTTTTATTGTCGATCTTTTCTTTGTATCTGTGTTTATGGGTCATTATATTTACAAGTTGAGCTAAATTGAGTCAACGTTTCTATGTTGTTACATTTAAGTGATTACCTTTTGCGTCAAATCAACGGAAAATGTAATAACGCAAAATACAATAATGGGAGTTAATTACATTTTGCGTTGTTATTGCATTTTATAAAAACCAAGAGTAAATCATATTGTCGGTATTTTCTTTTTATCTGTGGTCAACATTAGCTATTATGAGTCTTAATATTTACAAACTGAGCCATATTGAGTCTACGCTTCTATGTTATTACATTTTGCGTTATTACATTTGCGTCGAGATCAACGCAAAATGCAATAAGCAAAATGTAAGAATATGGGTTTATTACATTTTGCGTTGCTATTACATTTCGCATTGCTACAAAGCATGACACGGTCACATCATTTCTCATGAAGAACTATTTTCCTATGTAAATCAATTTTATGATATTCCACGAAACTAATTTTTGGATCTGATTTACGATAGACATGAAAGTCATACTCTGCCTTTCGACAAAACTATCTCGATTATTTATTGCTTCATTTATAACTACTTTTATTTCCGATCGCAAATCGCAAAACAATGTATGAAGTCCGCCAACAAAATTTTTGCATGAAGAGCTTTATGATAGATTTGATCACGCCCGACCGTATTTGATAATCTCAATCTCTGAAGATGATGGGCGGGTATTGAGGGGATATCCGGACCCCTATTCCATTCGGATTTTCAAAGTTATGAAATTTTCATGGTTAACTGCAGAAGAAAGCCTTCACCGACTACTCCCTCCTGCGGATTAGCAGTTGAGACGTCGATGAGTAATATAATATTATTATATTTTTGCCTTATATTGTTCCTTTTTGTTTGCTGGACGAAAATTTCGGAATTGTTTTTTTTTTGGGGGGGGGGGGAGGGTGGGTAGGGGAGGGCCCACCTACTGGTAAAAATCATAGATCCGTGCATGAAAGCTAAACCACGTACCAACTACGAAGTGTAGAAAAGGAAAGTTGTTCTAATATTACAGTTTTTAATCAAGCAGGTGGACTATATGAATGTTTTTTTTTTTTTTTGCGTAATTCGTATATTACACTGTTGATAATTTACACCACAAAAAATATTGTGAAACATATTTGATTAAAATAAATGAAAGATTTTTAACACAAAAAGTCATGTAATTTTGCTATAATTAATTAAGATACCGATGAACAATCGTACTTGATTTATTGCAGGGTGGGTTTGAACATGCCGAATTTATAAAACCTCTACAATTTTTTAACAGACTAGAGATGAAGGTGGCCATTATTCCCGGTAATGGTGCGGGGGACATTTTTCACGCAAACTGGTACGGCTGGGCACACAAGCAAATAAACAAGATGGAGAACGTTTCGTGTGATTTGCGTAACATGCCAGACCCCATCACCGCTAGAGAGTCCATATGGATCCCATTCATGCGTGAACAAATGGAGTGTGACGAGGACACCATTATCATAGGTCATAGTTCAGGGGCAGAGGCCGCCATGAGGTTTGCCGAGAAGTACAATGTCAAGGGCATCATCCTAGTATCAGGTCTTATAATATTTGTTTTTTGCAAAACACTATTTGCCTGTTTTTCATGTCATTTTTATTGTTTTTTTTTTTGGGGGGGGGATTTACGTCTTTATATTTTATACCTGAAATTCATACGAATAATATCATATCCCGAAATCGAGAGCCCATCATATTATTAACACGTTGCCCACCTGCATTTTCATTCTTTCTACATGAAATGAAATGCGAATATTAATGTGAATGTTAACAATTTTCAGCATGTGTCACTGACTTGGGGGATGACACTGAGAGGGCGAGTGGATATTACAACAGGCCCTGGGACTGGGCATCCATCAAAGCCAACACAGACTTTGTGGTGCAGTTTGGGTCCACGGATGACCCCTTCATCTCGTGGGAGGAGCAGCAAGCCGTGGCAGACGGTCTGAACTCTGACCTCCGCAAGTTCTCCGACAAAGGCCATTTCATGAACAGTTCGTTTCCACAACTGTTGGAGGTTGTCAAGCAAAAAATAAAATAGCAATTGATGTCCTCTCAAATATTTTTTCGACTTTTTCTTCTTTGATAAAAATATTAATTTTTCCAGGATTCTATGAACTCTTTTTAAACCTGAGCATGACTATGTACATGTTCTAGTTCCACTGGTTGCATTTAAAAAGCATAAAATTCTTTATGTTATAATCAAAACAAGAGGCCCATGGGATACATCACTTACCCGAGCATTGAACTGTTTCCCCAAGTACATGTAGTTAACCAGCTCAATCACATCAGCCTTTCCCAAGAAGTAATAATTTTATTTTCAACTTGAATTTTCATCAAATTATATTGCATCCATTTTATTTCAGTAATTATCTCCCGTCTGATCACTTTGCACAATTTAAAACAAAATATTTAATTTTTCTACTTTGTTAAAAGTACATGTTCTAGTGATAAAAAATATAAGTTAAATTTTTTTTTTTTCCATGATTTAATATAGAGTGTCAAGAAATTTTTTCATTTTCTACATAATTCTTTTAAAGCTGTAAAATACGGGAACAAGATTCATAAAATCAACTATGATGTCATAATGGTTCTAGCACTAGAAACACACTCTGGAATCATGTACTAGATCTTGACCTTAATTAACTGTAAAGAGAATATTGTCAGACTCCCCTTTTTTGTATTTTTGAAGAACTTGTTATCTACATATTTCAACAGTATACTCCCTAAGAAATTCTTGATATGAAAAATTACATTGAAGAGTGAAATACCTTTAGAAAATAATGGTCCAAAATATTTTTCATCAGGCTGAAAGCTCCTTGTCTGGTGTCAAAATTTTGGACCTTATTTATGAAAGAGACTTAATCAGAGAGGATGACTAACTATCAGCCAAAACGCCCTACTCATACTGAGTAGTAACTGTACTTTGAACTATACAAAGTAAAATATTTTTCACTTCCTGCCTTAACATAAAAAGAAACACAAATTCTCATCAAAATCATTTAATTTTTTTTTTAAAAAGGGGGAAAATATACATGTACACCAAGATATTGCAAGCAATACCTTGAAAAAAAAATATAAAATTTAAATATTGTAAAAGCATTAACAGTATAAATTCAATTGTATAAGTGCCTAGGTTCCTGTGTGTTATTTGTTCCTGCTGAGCACCATAGTAGCCACGCGTTCTAATGCGTCCCTGGCTTTAGATGGCTTGAATTCTTTCAGTAGTCCTATGGCAGCAGCACTGTGAGCCTCAGCTAACAGTCGGGTTTGATACACTCCATCACTCTAAAATAAAAAATATAAATGAAAAGGCTACCTTACTGATTGGATAATTATAGATAAATGATACAAGTCCTTATCATTTAACAGCATTTTAGTTTTGAATCAGAATGCCAAATCTTTACGAGATATTGTCAGAACATAAGAACAAATTCAGTGCTGTAAGAGTGTTACCTTGGCAACTAATGACCTCGCTAACTCAACATCACCTTCATGACAAAACCGTCTCATGATAAGGGCATTCAATTCTTTGTGTTCCTGTTAAAAGAGAATATCAATGTTAAAAAGGTTTTCTAAGTAAAATTATCACCTCTCATACACTTGAATGCATGGCCTTGATCAATCACACATTTCACTTGTTGACTTTGTGCTCTACCACACCCCTGCGAATGTGTTCGGAATGTTTTCTTTATCGTTGCTAAGTATGTAATAAATCCAGAGGTGCTCGAATGAAAGTTCACGAGACTTTCCCGAGATTTGTTCAGTTCCTGTGAAATTTCGAGCGGAAGTATGAGTGTTCTTAAAACACAGCTGTGTTGAGGCATATTCAAAATGGAGTAAAATCTTTTACAAGAGTGATTGGACTAAAATAACTGGACGCTGTATTTCTGATCAGAGCACACTTCAGGATGATTACAACTCTGACTATGATAAGTTATATGTATGAGTAGTTGTGATCAAAAAAGACAAATATTAGTTTCTTGAATTGATCAACTCTAGATTTAGAATGTTGTTTAACATCATCTCAAGGACATTTTACTCCTAGTAATGAGAAGGGGCTTTGACTTCAGACTAATGCTTGTTTTACCTGAGCTGCGTACAGTACAGGGGCCGTGGCGAGTCCCAGTTTGAGGTCGGCAGCTGTTGGTTTACCCATTACACTCTCGTGGGATGTAAAGTCTAGTAGATCATCTATTAGCTTTAATACAATAATTATTGAGTTAAGATAATTCACATGATACAGAATCAAATCATGGTTTATATATAAAGCAAAATCAAAATATGACATTTTTTTATGTAATTAAGGTCAAGATCTATTAAATGATTCCAGAGTGTCTGCTTCGTGCTATAACCATTATGTCGTCATAAATGTTTTGTTAAATCTTTTTGTCATACTTTACGGCTTTAAATGAATTACGTAGAATATGAAACAGTTTCTTGTAAAAGTAAAATAATCCCATTATGACGTCATAATTGATTTGTTAAATATTTTTGTCGTACTTTAGGGCTTTAAAGGAATTATTTAGAAACGGTGTCTTGTAAAAGTAATCCTGATACCTATATCCAATTTGACATCATTTTAAAGGGGAGGTCAAAGAGCTTGTTTTAGGCCATTTTTGAAGAGACTAGGCATTTTAGATATACATGTATTTCATTAGTCAAAAATCTACAAAACTCTGAATTTTGTTACTTATTTCCTTCATAATTGACATTTAAAAACATGAATTTTCATTGTCTTAATAACAAAGATTTAAGCCCCGGTACACCCTATCAAACAAAGCTAATGTAATGAAGCATCATTTAAAGAAATTGTATCCTTAATTTTATAAATCTGTAGGCATCTTTCATTTGCTAGATCTTGACTTTAAGGAGTCTAAAGCCAGTGTGTTAAACAAGGTATAAAATAAAGAAATAAAAAGAGTTTCTCAATTGTAGTTTTTTCAAAAAGAAAACCAAATCAGACTCCTTAAATTCTTATTAACCTATATCCAATTTATCTGTAAAATAACTGATTGCATTAAGAGTTCAATTTACCTGGAATGCCATTCCAATATTCCGTCCATATTCAAAAGCTCTTTCAGTTAAATCATCACTGCAGTTATTAAGCACAGCAACCTTAAATCAAAATAATAATGGTGTAATAAGTAATATGAAAGTCCATAAACATGGTTAGTCACTTTTTCCTGATATTTTAAAAATTCTAAAGCTGTATATTTAGCATATTTTTCCAGAATCAAAATTTAAAAAACCCACTTTATTTAATTTCATTATTTCCTATAAATAATACATTTGAAATAATTTGCTTTACAATATGTTTTCATATTCTTGTTTATTTATTTCAGTCTCAGGAAAACATACAGTGTATTTTGAATAATTCCCCTTAAAAAATTGCTGAACTGATTCATTTTTTTAATCCAACGATGATGGAGACAGCAAATTGAGAAATTAAGGAGGACAAGATACAAGATTTTTGTTTTAATCAGATGATAAATTTCACAAGAGCAAGTAAGAAGAAAAAATAATTACGTAACACATTTTGAAATGAACATGAAAGATTATTTGCTGTTTCTTCTCAAGCTTGTGTTGAAAATTTCATATCTTCAATGATTACTAAATTACTTTTGCTGTAGGTTTATGTTAAAGTTTGCTCTTGATGGAGAGTTAAATATGATAATTCACCAGCATCTGGACATATAACAATTTACATTAGAACATCCATGTACATTATTTCATATAGTTTTAAAGCATTTAAACATTTTAACACCATACTCATATGGTACCGGGTATATTCAATTCAAGGATTTGATACTCACAGCTTTACAACTGTTGGCTATAAGGCTGGCTGTTTTCTTGAATGTCTTTTTGAGATAATGGTTAAATCTGTCATTTGGTTCTTCTTTTGATCCTAATTGCATAAATTCTCCTATAATAATATAGCTTCATTAATAAAGATAAAGCTTCAATTATTAACAAAGATAATATTTGTATCAAGAAATATTGTAAACATAAAAGTAAGTTTCTGTTATTTTAACAAAATCCTGGACTTTGTATTTCTACTTTCTATTTCATACATCAAATCAATTTGAATTGATTCTGATCTAAAGTGAAATATGCACTGTCTAATAAATAGCTAGGCACAAATGGTATAGGACAAATGTTGTCAATTTCTATGAGCCTATGCTCAATTTGTCGACAATAAAATAGACAAGCATACTTCAAATTGCTGTTTAATGCATGCTACCCAAAGTCGATGGTCTTGTTAAATTGCTCAAACATTTGTTCACTGTGATGCCAGAATCTAATATCTGCTTACCCCTGACTAAATCCTCAATCACTTGAGACAAGATTTTGACAACTTCCTCATTTCTAAGCTGAGCCAGAAGCAAGGAAGACACAGATAAAATATAATCCCCCACCAGAATGGCCTGTGAATTAAAAAATAAAAATGAAAAATGATTGCAGAGTTTCCTCATCATCATTCTTAATATGAATATTGTGCAGGTAACAGTTGATGAATTTTTCCGCCAAGCAGCTTCAATATCATCTGATACAATAACCTGAAACTAGTTCCTTTTCATATTTTCAAACAATCATTTACTTCAGACTTCACATTTCAGAAACCTCCCTTCAATTCTTGCAAAGACCAGTGTTCTAACCTTTCGTTGGCCCCATCTGCTGTCTACAGTGGGCTTCCCGCGCCTAGTGGAGGAGTTGTCTATCACATCATCATGGACTAGACTGGCAGTGTGGATCATTTCAGATATCATTGCAACTTGTTTTTGTGACTGGGATATTCTGCAATCAAAATATATGTACCGGTATATGAAATTTAGAATCAAAACATATACAGTATTAAAAATTTGCAATTAAAATCACAGGCAAAAAAAATTTTTAAAAAAATTCAACAGTAGTGTGTAACGTATTACATCACATTGACATGATCACATTTACATGTGATTTTCATGAAGACAAAACATTGCTTAAAAAATATAGGAACATCATGATATTGTCACTTTGTAATGTACCGGTAAGCCATATAATAACAAATAGACTCCGTGCTGCCATCAAACACATATTCTAAAAAGATTCCAATGTAAATGTTTGACTTCTATTAACTTAAATTACCATTGATGTGAACTCAGATTATACATGCAGCAATTAACTTACATGTCTGTATTTTTTCCATGTGCATTGAGGGCTTTAGCCATTAGTAGTACTATTAAGGGACGAAATGTTTTGCCTTGTCCATCAAAATAGTACTGTGCCATTTCTCTAAGCTCTGTCATCTGAGTGTTTAATGTCTGTCAAAAAAAGGTTCATATTACAACAGACTACAATACACCTCAATAAAACATGCAGTTAATGTTATTATCCAATAATTTTATTCTAGTTGCAATGCCTTGTTTGATTGGCTATACAAATTCATATATATCATATAACATTACCTGCATACGTCACAATACGATGCATGTGCAAAATGTATGAATACACTTGACGTAACACTTAAATTCTATTCAAATCTTTAAATAATGGGCCATATTTTCTTTTAGTTGTAGAAAATTAAATTATTAGGAACCAAATTATTCTCTACCTATATTATACGAGTATAACCTAACTTGGGGCAGTTTACACTTTTTTATAAACCGTTTTGCAGTTTTTATACTAGTATAAACTGCCCCAAGTTATGTTATATCCTATAACATACCAGTAGGTAGAAATTAAATTCACTCCTTAATTAATACTAACAAACAGTACATCTTTTCTTGTCAACAATTTTCAATTCAGAGCAAAGACGATTGCTTGAAAATTGGCTAATTGCTCTTTTTCATTTTGACCCCCAAATGTATAATGAGATTTTCAGATATGAAATTTTAAAAAAAAAGGTTGAATATGAAAAGATAGTGTTAAAGATTACCGGTACAGTGTACTACCAATTTGAATAATTTGCAGGTTATTCTCAAAACAGAAAGACTGAAAATTTTAAATGCAAGAATTTCGTATTTGCCACAGGAACAAGGTATCATGAAGGAGAAACGATCATGTTTTACCTGATTAATACTACTACATATATGATCTATCTCTGGCTTGGCAAGTTGGAATGGGTTTATGTCTTTCTGAGTATCTGTGTGTAGTGTTTGGTAGGAAAGCTCTCTTTGCTGCAATATTCTGAATTTGCAAGAAGAAACCTACAAAACAATATACTCATTATTTAACTATAAAAATGTATATAACTTCTAAGACTAATTCTTACCATGTACCAGTTCTCGCCATCACATAATTTTATGCATTAATTGATATTGTTATGATACAATGTAATAGACTAAGTAAAAAATGGTACTTTGGGAGAATTAGTCCTTTGCCAGTACATATTGTTTTGCAATTTTACACTGTTTGCATACCGGATATAAATAATGTTAAAATCCAGCAATAGACTGAATAGAAGTAAGAGTGCACTTATAAATAAAACAATTTCTTTATATCATATCAATGGAAATTATAATTCTATATCTATCTTTACTTTAATTGCTGGAATCTTTGATCTTACCAGGTCTAGTACAATCACTTAATATAGCTATGTAACTTGAAATACCTACATAGTTTTATATACGTACCTGATGTAGGTTTATTTAGCAACTCAATCATATATTTTTCTTAAATCTCAGAGCAATTGTACAAAATGTTGCACTGAGGATTAGCAATAACTTTGAACTCATCTAAAAATTTACAGTTCATAAAAAAATCACTCTTGAAAATGTTGCTCCTTCAGCGCAATTGCAATCAAAGTTCTATAAGTTATAAGACTCTGTATAATTGTTTATATGTGACCAAACAGCTACTTCTTAAATGAAATAACAAAGAACCCCAGTTCTGCTTAACATAATGGATTGGTAATAATTCAGCACAATGTAAAGTAATCACACTTAACCAAGCCTCATCACACTCAAAGTGGTATACACTATACAGTAACTCAAACAATAAAAATGCATGTTTTGCCTAAAACTGCTTAAAAGCAGCGATGTTTTCACTATTTTTTGCCCTGGATTGCTTTCTTAGAACTACATAGCGCAAATATTAGTTGTCTCTTCCTTAACATTTTTTGTTTGTTTAACATAAAAGAAGCTTTATAAACCTATTTCAATAGGTAAATCAAGTTATGTAGGTAATACAAGCTTAGTGATTGTACTGTACCTGACCTACGCAATCAGCTGTAAGGTTGTGTAAGCGAGAAAATTCGAACGGAAACCGGAACGACACTTTGATTATAGAAGTTTGAAAAAAAAATCATCTACATTGTTTTCACCAAACCATTCTATATTGGTGTTTCTTTATTTAATTTTTATTTACTTAATTGTATGTATTTACGACAAACAGTGTGAAGGTCGAATTTTACCGGTTTAATATTATAGGAACTCATATCGAATTAACACATACCCGCCATGGTGTATGTCTTCTGTTTGAAAGTACCGTTGGTGTATTTCCACTACAGGTAGTTGACATCGATAAATGCTTCTTGAAACATTGTTTTATTACAAAAATGTCACGATTACTTAACTTTAGTCTGCTCGAAACGGCTGCCATGCTCAAGGATTTGAGATATTTTGAACATCGATTCCGACCGAAGAATAATTTTTATGAGGGGGGAATGTACGTTGAATGCGTTCGCCCTTGACGCCGTTGAAGTTCGCCCTAAAATTCGTTCGCCATAGATTTAAGACATTAATTTTTAGAATAATTTGGCCTAAGTTTGTAAATACGGAATCAAATTGTAAACATAAAATGAAAAAAAAAAACAACTCAAAATGCACACAGTGGGTTCAACACGTTATATTATAGTGACAAGACTGACCTAGCAACATTGTCTTCGATAAGATAAATTATTGATTAATGAATGGAATACTTTAATTAACAAAAGTAAGGCTATTAAAAATATTTTTGGGACCTTTTATGTACTAGTATACGCCCTTGTTTCTTTAATTATTTTCAAAAAAGTAACTTGGACACAATGAAAGAGACTATCCATAATTTACAGTATTAAAATAAGTATAACAGTTAGACCATACATTTTTAAAATAAACATTAAAAGCAGTTTAATTTAGTTAAAGTAAATTCAGTTTTATTGAACAATAGTAAACATTGCTGAGAGTTTAGTAAAAAAAAAAAAAATTATATACAAAATGTAGCATCGAAAGTTGATAAATGTAAAAATGAAAAGTATGAAAACGATTTTAAAATCAAAAGATATTTTAAAGATAAAATATATTACAAGGTTAAATGACAAACAAAATTCATAAAATTCATGAATAAAAACTAATGGATGACTATTATTCTGTTCGTACTAAGCGAAATGACACTTTTTATCCCATTTTTCAATACCTTAAAAACGGATATTTGTTTTGTAACAACGATAACGTATTATTTACCCCCCCCCCCATCCCTCAAAAAAAGGGGGGAGGGTAGGTGAATGCTTTAAGAATTCTAAATACCAGTGGCTAAATTGTCAAAATAATGCATTACTGTATGTGGTGTGCAAAATTAGAGCAAATATTTTGCAACGTTCAGATATGTATTTAACTAAGAGTAAATGAATATAAGAAAGTACATTTCATTCAATGAAAATTTACAAGCAAACGTCTAAAATTCTGCCGCTAGTCACCTGTCGTTATTGTGTGCGTTCCCACCAGTTGCACACACACACACACACACACACACACACACACACACACACACACACACACACACACACACACACACACACACACACACACACACACACACACACACACACACACACACACACACACACACACACATATATATATGCATATATATGCATGTACATTTCACACCTTTGTTAATGTATAGTCTATATAATTCATTTTTTGATGCATATTGACATCTATGATAATAAAACCCAATGAGTAGGAAGGGGGAGGTATATTGCAGGATTTGTTTCAAAATCTTAAATGCAGTATCTATCTATGATTTTCTTTAGAGAAGTGGGCGGGCAAATATCATCTTTGTACTTTGGAACATAATTGTCGTTTTTTTTTTTCATTCTATAGTCTTGAAAATTTGAGGACCCCCCCCCCAAAAAAAAAAAACCAAAACAAAACAAAAAACAAAACCAAAAAACCCCCCAAAACAAAAAAACCTAAAAACAATATGAAGTCCTTTAGTCGAATATGTATAAAATTCAGGCGGTCTAATGATGGGTTGAGTATCAGTTTCGTGAACATGTATTTGAAGATCTTCAAACGCATGTTCACGAAACTGATACTTAACCCATGACTTGCATCAGTCACTTAAATGAACCTTATTTGAAGATTGTCAATTTTTACATGCAATGAAGTTATTTATTGAAATAAAAAACTTCAAGTAAAATTTTATAATATAAAATGTGCCCTTTTCATATCCTGCGGGCATATGGACTTTTTTTAATCTCAGAAAAAGCCCGTGCTTTGCCGCTTGAAATGACGTATTCTGCTATTTATGATGGGAAATATTACTAAATTATTTCACATATTTTCTCAAAAACACAAAATAATGGCTTAATATTATATAAAAGTTAATTGAAATCCATTATCTTAAGAATATAATATAAACCTTGTACCCATTAATTACATAAGGCAGAAAAAAATGAGGCACAGCGTATATTTTGATAATTTCGAAACCTACGTTTGAATGGTATTCGTTTGATTTTGTGCAATTTACCCTTGTATCATTTAAAATTGTGTAACTTCTGTTCCGTTCATAGTAAAGACCTGGAATTTGAAAACAACTATCACCAGTGTTCAGACTTTATGCCTGTGAAATTTCAAGGTCATATCAAAGGGTCAAATGTGATGACGTCATTTAGGATTTTTATAAATTTTCACATCCGTTAAATATACTTAAACCTCAATTGATCTAAAACCCACCGTCAAATTTTCATTATTTTAATATATTTTAAATGCGGGGTCAAGAAAATCATACTGCTAAATTTTATTCCAATTTGAAATATACAATTTCTTTTTACATCATTTTTTATTTGTATGTCCTCTTTATAAACAACTACGAAGTGAATTCGAATATTGTTCACTTTTTAATAACGCATGTATATCTTATAAAATCCAACAGATGTTAAATCAACAAGAAATATATGTAACTTCATACGTGATACCTTTAACATAAGAAAAGTTATGTACTAACTATATGTGTATACTGTATGTATGACTTGCGCCATATGTGGTTTTTGTAAATAATAAATTGAATCGAATTGAATTTTAGATACCGTTAATTTGCTTGCAAATTTTCGTCTAAAAAGATGATTTACAAGTGCTATTTTTACATTATAAAAATCAGAAATTACCTTAAATTGCCAGTTAGAATTTATTTCAGTGTCTGTAAGTAACAAAAAGGTCTCCTGTACAAATACCAGTACAAACATTTGTAATTACAATTAATTATCTTAAAAAAGTGACTTATTCGCATAGCAAATTCTAACAACGACTATTTCTATTTACACTCCACTCAAAGGAGATTCAGATTGTAGGTTTGACTGAGGCGATGTGAGCAAAAATTGTTAGGTCGGATTTTTCTTTTTTTCTTTTTTCTTTTTTTAACATATTTATAGATTTCATTCCAAATAACAAAATATCAAAATTTCAGAAAAATTGAACTTTAGGAGAGCTTATCCGTTTTGTACTACCTTAAAACACTTTTTTGAGGTCTTCTATCTTTACTTGGCATATATAAGGTCAATGAATAACAATGAAAAGTGATTTTCAGTAGTTCTACCAATATTTTTCTTTTTAAAATTTGGATACCAAAAGGGGTGGGGGTGGGCTCCCCTCTAAATCCGCCAGTGACTAAGATAACCATGAACTGCATTGACCAAATCAGTCCGAAATATCTGACGTTTTCCTGGCTTTTTAACGATTTTGATATTTTACATGCCAGTCCGAAATATCTGACGTTTTCCTGGCTTTTTTAACGATTTTGATATTTTACATGCCAGGAAAATGTTTTCCTGGCATGTTAAATATCAAAATCGTTAAAAAGGCCAGGAAAACGTCAGATATTCGGACTATGACCAAATTAAAGGTAAATCAAATTAAACAGGAAAACTTGTATCCAGATAATGTATGACACTCAACATATCTGGGAATATAGTTACAGTTTCATAGACTGAGATAGAAAATATTGGTTTTTTTTTAAATTAGAATTAATATATTGTCTCCTTATAGAAAATAAGTGATACAAATATACAAAAAGTCTATTGAAAGGAATAAAATGTTTCAAAAACAGGAAAACCTTTCAAAAATTTAATTAATTAGTTCTAGGCCTTGTTTTAAATTCACCGCCAATGAACAATCCTGGTTCTCTGCTTGAGACCGTTCAAAGCGCTTCAAATTTACAATAGGAAGTGCGAACCAGTTTAACAAGGACTTTGATCGAAATGACGTTTTCAATCACGTGGTAACACATAACATGGCTGGTGGTTATACGTATGTTTCTCAAGTAAACAATTGTTGCAACTAACGCCTCTGGCTGCTACTTCCTGTGCTGATTTTGCAGAAAACAATGGAGGAACCCGAAGAAGCCCTCCCGGGAAATACGGAGGAGGATACACAGGGTAAGTAGCGACCCAGGAGTCACTGGGACCGAGGTTTAGGAAGTCAGTCTCAAAAGAGAATGGGTGTATGCCAAAAAACATGAGTCATTGGAGACCATGAGGTTTCTGACACAAAACATCACAGCTAAATATATATTTAGGCCTTTGCATTTAATTTCACTCATTATAGTCGATTTTGCATGTGAAATGGTATTGAGTTTGTTATGTATAGGCCTATAGTTGCATTATGACCTGGACCTTGGATATTGTTGATTTGAGCCTTGTGTTTATTTATTGCGTCAGCGAACGTCAATGCAAGCGTAATGTGTAGGAACTCCGGCATCCTCATTTATGAGCTGGTATAATGTTGAACTGACCAGGTGTGCTCACTGTTTAGAAATGATCGCCTGGTTGCACTATTTCTATTGATTTTTAAGGAATATAAGTATGTATACCTGGTATATATACACCCAAGTTTGCCTATAAAGAACTATATTGATTACTTTTACCTTGGGAAGGATAAATCTATTGCATTCCAAAGGGCACTAAGTTATCATTGTTTTCAAGCAGAATCATTGATAATTGCCATTCCCTCTCCCATACAAATATTTACATACAAAAATGCTTTTATACAAGAGAAACTATAGACTACTTTGTGGGATTTGCAATGGGGTATCTGTGGAAGATTTTTGACTTTTAACCTTTTCTTCACAATTCATCACAATGACAGTAAGAAGAGCCCAGATACTATATTCACCAACATTTTTAAATAAAAATTAATAATTCCCATAAAAGTTTAATGCAAAACTAGTTTTAGCTGCATTTTCTTTTGTGCAACTTGTATGCAACTCTTAATTCATACTGTCTAAAATTAAGTGCTGAACATTCCACAATGTAGAATGATTGGGTCCGCCTGACATCTGTGCATACACCATTACTTCCTTATTAAAATCATTTCCAAGAAGTAAGATACAAAAAGGCAGATAAAAGGAATTCCAAAACATTATCTAACATTTTGTGTGTAATGATGACTATACTCTTTGATATGTGAAATGAGCTTATTCAACTGATATATTACTATACAGAACATTTACTATATAAAGAACTATTATGCCATTTATGAGATTGTGCTGCTGCAATGGCTTGTATCATAAATTGTGCAGAATATTTTATTTTGGTTGCCCTTATTAAAGCTGTAAGTGGAATTAATTAAAAACACCTAGAACAATGTTTGCCAAATGGTACATATATGATATGCATTCCACTTGTATACCGGTAAGCTATAGTCTGATATCAACACTTTAAATAACCTTGATTCTGCTAATTTTGTGTCAGTAGATAAAAATTCCCACCAAACTAGGGCCCAAATGATGCACCCATGCTGTGCAACTCTTGTAGTTGCTACTGAACAGGTTGCCATTGTAATATACCTGTCCTATGGTCATAGTCTCTGTTAACTTTTTGTTATACAACAATTTGACACACTCACTAGTCTAAATGTTTTTGTGGTAAAAATAACTTACACACTACAAACTAAAAGTATGTAAAAAAAATACCCAGCAGAATATTGAAGAGTGACAAGGCATGAATTGTTGAGCTTTAAACTTATCACATTTTCAGGCCAAAAATACAGGTGTTTTGGACCGAAGAATTCATTCTGGCCAAATCATTGTTGAGTGCATGGTACATGTAATTTTAAAAAAAATTGTTCCATAAATTGTGGGAATTGACATGATAGGAATTTGTTTATCATTTGGTAAAAATGTTTAAATAAGTCAGTAGCATGTATTTGACCATTAGGTAGAGTAATAAAAACAATGAAATTGACATGTGTGCATAACAAATTTGATAAAACGCAGAAACTTTGTTATGAATGAAACATTTAGTGAGCTAATGATAAACAAGATTCCCTTTCAAATGTTAATACTGTCAACTTTTGAATGGTTTGTGGGGATGTGATCTTACGGATTTGTTTGTTTGTATAATTTAATTATTAGAACTGTGTTTCATCATTCACTGGGGATGTTAATTTGTGATTTAGGGCCCTGGGTACACACAAAATCCGCAAAACTGATCCACAATGAATTCTACCGAATCCACAGTATCTTAGAATGAACAATGTGCATTAAGATAGAATTTAGTTCAATCAGATAATGAAATCTAAAAGCAATAGCAAACACATACCGGTACTGTAAAACTTGTATTGTAAAATGTACAACAGTTTTCTGTAACTTTATGTATACTTGTCTAAATTTCTACAAGTGAAACCTCATTGCAATGCATAGTTTCAACTAATGATTACAAAGTGTATTGTTTTGATTAAATAAATGACAAAAACCAGGTAGGTCATTGGCCTTTGATGTTATGAAAGACTTTTACCATGTGCACTTGATGCTCTCTGTGTGTAGGTGGACAAGTAGAAGGAAAAATGTTAAGTACAGATCATGGGGGATCCCCTTCCTTGTTCATGTATGTCTAAGTGGACTGACAGGACTATTTTTATTTTAATTATTATTTCATCACCCAGAATCATTTCACATATATTTGGCAGACCAAACAACTAGGTTAATATACTAATCAATCAATCAAGGTTTTGTATTACCATATGTTATGAGATGATTAGGGAACTTTTTTTAATCCTTGCTTGCTCTAGATTTTTTTTTTAGAGTTTTCATTTTCTATGTGATCTGTCAGTACAGTGATAATTTTATTATCTTTATTAACATTTAATAATTTTCTCAAGAATGATAAGTTAAATATGAATCAGGATTTTATGTTGCCATAGAAACACTATAGCAATATAGGACAATTCTAAGTTAAGTTTACAATTTTGCTGTGTAATATTTCTTTGGTTATGCGCTGAGCATGTTGCTATCTTGAAAATAAAGAATGTGATATGCCTATGAAATTTTCATGCACCATTATGCATGTAATGTAATTTATACTCAAATAATTTGTAATCAGAAAAAGAAATGTTCCTGAGAATTGATCTTTAGCTTTTCATATTGCAGTTTCAAATTGTTATTGAGATACAAGTCAGTGGGAGAGTTGTTCATTACTGGATGTAGTAGTCAATTGATACACTATCTTTTTTTCTTAGTTGCCACTAAAAAGATAAAACCACCCAATAAGAAACGCTTCGAGGAGGACTTGGAACAGATCAGCAACAGAATCCGAGACCTAGAGATTGAGCAGGTTTGTCATAGGTTTCATGCCTGTCTGGTTTTTTTTCCAAAAATGAAATACACTATGAATGATAATTAAAAATATCTCTAACACAAAGCATTCTTAAAAGATGAATATTTCGAGTTGATATTTTTCATTAAGAAGATGGGGTCAGTATTTCACAGCCACTTGATTTTGCAAGTGTTAAAGATGAATATTCAAGGTTGTTTTGTTTTTCATTAAGAAGATGGGTTCAGTATTTCAAGGCCAATTAGATTTTTTTCAAATGCATTTCAATATTGATATAAAGATTTGTTCTTGTTCTACTCAGTTACCAGGTACCGGAATGTGGTTTTGTTACCATTGGCTCTCTGTTAACCATTACATTAGGTTGTTGATGTCTTAAACTATTATTCAGAAAAAACTGCAGCCTAGCCAAAAAGGGGACATTGCCAGCAAAAGGACAGAGAAAATTGAGATCATTAACACATTGAAGGCGATAGATACAGAGATCCGAGCCATCAGTGCTGATGTCACAAAGAGGGTCAGTGTACACTCTGTTACTTGTACTCTTAGTCTGGTGATTGAAATGAAGGAGGAATGTATTCATATGATAAAATTTAATTTGTAATATGATAATGAAATAATATTATTAAGCTTTATTTGATGTCATATTTAATGTTTTGTTTTATATTGTGATCAGAGAGCAGCATTGGACAGACTGCAAGCAAATCTTGTTTACAAGAATGAGAAGAAAATTGATGATGCTGTTGGGTAAGTGTACTCGGTGCATTAATTCCAATAAACAAATGTTATAGTACATGGTTTGGTACACATTATTATTGTTCTCGAGTAAAAAGTCCTTAGTCTAATGAAAATTAAGAACTGTATTTTATGGACCATTGGTCAAAAGGTAATGAAATGAATAATGAAAATGTCTGGCATACAATGATGTTTTTGATTTTTCTCTTTTGCCTCCCATCAGTACTTTGATTTTTCTCTGCAGCAAACTGGAATATCAGTTAAAAAGGACAAATTTTAAGTTGTCAGAGGAGAAGAAAATCGTAGCGGAAATTGACAAGCTTCAACGCTCCAAGAAAGTTTTGGTGTAAGTTTATTTTTTTTTTGCCAAGAGACAATGTAGTTAGATTCCCCTTGTAGCTCTCAGACTCTGTAATAGTATAACATTACCTGGGCTTTGTGATTTTTTCAGGCATTATGTGGCGCAAAAGAAAGAGATGGATGACGTGCGAGAGCGACAACGACAATTACGAGAAGAGAGAGATGTAAGTCATAATGGAGATTACCTATGCTTTACTCCTATCAAACCCCCACAAACACAAGTAGAAAATTAAGCCAGAAATGAATGGAATAGCAAAACTGTGATAATATAACTATAGTATTTAGAATTATAACAATTAGTAACTGAGTGTTGTTTTGAGTTTCAGAGTTAGTCTAGCTTGTCATATTAGAAGTAAAAAAAAACCGATGGGATGCAAAGTCATGATTGAAAATTTCTCTTAACATGATCATTTTTTTATCACAGAGATTGCAGAAAGTTGTCAATAAAATCCGAATTGAAGAAGACAGCATAAGAAGAAGTAATCATGAAAGGAAGATCAAGATGGACCAGGTTAAGAAAGGTAATGATCCCAAACACAGGTGACAAGTCGCCACTCATAATCCTGTCAGCTGTAAGATAGCTGTCAGTGGATTGAGAATTGTCAGTGTAGCATAAGGCTATTAGTAAACAAATATTTATTAGAGAAAATTATTGCTGTTATCCTATTAAAATAAGTTTTGAATATCTACCAATATATCTGTATGATATTCTTATTAGAACTGGATGAAATACATGAAACAAAGAGAAGAATTGTGCAAGACTTTAAAGCCTCAGAGAAAGAGTATAAGGATGTGAAGCAAGAAGAGAACAAAGTCAAAAGGCAGGAGAGCTTCATCAAGAAACAGGAGCGCAGGAATACCATGGAGTCCTTCCAACAAGATCTGTATGTATACATTTCCTCTATTGTGTGTGTTGAGTCTTGGTACACGTGTACTAAATTCAAATACATGTACCTTTGACTTTAGGCCAGCATTTTTTGAAATTTCGGTTTACAAACCTGCCAACCCCAAGTTTTTGAAAATTGAAATAAAAAAAAATGTCCTGAACTAGCTATTAATTTTATTTTTTCCTCCAACCCGAAATTTTCTTTCTGGTAAAAATAAGAATAAATGTTGATGCAATCGTGTATAGTCAAAATTAATGCTGTTCATGTATTGATTAAAAAGACCGAGTTCTTTCCGATCAAGTCACGGGCACTAGAAGTTACCAAAAAAAATATATAGGGCTTACTCCTGTTTGCTGCCACCCAACCCTACAGTTTACGATCGGCAACTTAGCCAGAATTTCCTCAAGAAAGAGAAATTGACTGAGTTCACCAGTTCCGTAAATTAACCACATTGGCAAGAAAATGATAAGTAACTAATGTAAAAGACATTTTCACTGCAAAATAAATACTAAAATAATCATAATTCAAGCGTTTGGAAATAGATCCTCTACATAACGGTTGTAAGTGGGTCATAGGGTTGGACTAATAATCCTAAATACACTGAAGCACAGGAGTCCTATGACTGAAGTAAAGAGACTGATTTTATCTGTCATTTGGCTAACAAGCTAACATAATAATGAAACATTTCCTTTATTAAAGATATAATTACATTAAATAAATAAAATTTTACAAATTGGATCAGCTTTTTAAATTTCTTAAAAAATTGTTTGATTTTTTACTGACAGTTATGGACATGCTTCTAATCCAATTTATTTTCAGTAACAATATTATAAAATTAAGTTTTGAATTTGTGAATAGCTTTGTTAACTTAGTCAAATAAATGATTTCTCAAACTTCTCCCTATTTTTCTGTAAGGGAGAAGTGAAAACTCCCCTAAATATTTTGGCCTTAATGTATATATACAATATGTGCTTGTATAAAAAAGAAAACCCTTCTTTTTTATTCATGCATATACAATATATTAACATGAATTTTCAGTGCCCATGGATAAAATATGTTATGATGAGAACATCATCAACAACCAAAAGTACTCAGATATTTATAAAATGGCAGCTTCTGGACATGTGTTCTTATTTTAAAAATAAAAAAAAAATTGTTGAAAAATTGTTTTATTTTTTTTCTCGATTGGGAAATTTTTCGATTTTATTTTCTCTGCTCCTCCCAAATATTTCGAAAAATATTTTGTAAACCTAAAAATTAAAAAATGCTGGCCTTATTTATTTCAATCAATTTTTTCTTCTTTATAGAACATTGAACAATTTGGCTCCTGTTGTGATTTAATTTGTGTGAATTTATTTTGGAAATGATGCCACCTTAGTGTAGCAAATGAATGAATCTGTGAATTCATAATTGCTCCTTTGTTTTTCTGGCCCTGCTAACTTGCCTGATTTTGTGGGTCAAATCCCACTACCGGTAAACTTTAAGTTCCGGTAGGGTATGATTTATTGGAATGACAGTCTGACTAAAGCCTGCCTCTACTATGAACTTTTGTTGTAGATTCCCCGTGAATAGTAGGGTCTGGCTTTAGTCAGTCTGTGTGAATGATTGCTGTACATGTTTCAATGCATGTCCGTAATATTGTAGAGAGGTATATGGAACAGCTAGAATGCCCTTTGAGGATGAGGTCAACTTGTGCAACACTCTGATTAACTATCTGAAGAAGTTCAACATGGCTTCGGAAGAGACAGCCGAGGAAACGGAGCCCCTTCCTCGGGCCTCTGGCTGGTCTCTCATCAAAGGTAAATAAAATACATTTAGGTATTGTTAATTTTATTTGAGTGTTTCAAAATAAAGTAGTTACAAATTTCCAAATGTATTACATGTACAAAGGTTTGGGCAATTTGAAAAGAATGTTGTACACATTGTTATGTTTTTAATGCACAAATTAACACTTGTGTTGTGTGGGACAGTTTCAGTCGTATTTGGAGTTTTTAAACTTTAATACCGTAGATCAGGAACTATGAAATCCCAGATCAGTTACAAATTTGCAAATGTATTACAAAGGTTTGGTCAATTTGAAATACTGTTGTTCACATTGTTATGTTTTTATTGCACAATTAATATTTGTGTAGTGTGGGACAATTTCACTCTTATTCTTTAATGGATCATAAATTATGAAATCCCAAATTATTGTTGTGTAAAATTAATGATATAGGTCATGAGTTTCATGAAAATCATTGGAGTTGATTGTTTTTTTCTCAAGGAAATGGGGATTCCTCAGGTAATTGGTTTTATTGGAGTAACAAATTAATATAGAAAGTGTATAGCTGCATACCATATTATGTTTACATGTATATGAAACTTTTGTTGCATTTTCATCCAGTAATATCATTTGTCCTCCAGTGGTACATGTTTTTTGTTTTGTCCTGTATATATATGATAACCTCACATCTCCACCCACCCACCCACTGCTCAAAGGAAAACTTCAGATCAAATTTGTCTGTGTGTTTCAAGCACTGATATTGCTTAGTCTACAGGCTGTAGCTTGCAAATAATACTGTACATGGCTTTTAAGCATGTTAAATAATGGACTTGGTAATGCTAATTTGATCAATTGAATGTCTAATGTGTGCGTAAAACTCATTACATGCAGATAATTTTGAAAAGCCAACCATATTTCAAAATTCTTGAAATTCCAGTAACTGTGAGTAACCCAGGCTTTTGACACTTCCTGTGAGCAATGTTTTACTTTTTTTGCATTTGATTGCTTGTTCTTGCATCCCCATTTTCTATTTTTTTTTTTTGTTCAAAATTTTACACCTTTATGATCATATTAAAATGATTTCAGATTTTGATATACGTGAACATCATGGCTCGAATAGTACTTGTACTCATTTTTCATTTTTGTATGCATTACTGTAACAAGATAGAAAGCAAAACATTTATTTTTTATCAATAAATGAATGTACTAGAAGGCAGAACCATTAGATTGCATGCTTTAATTCTACTGATAATTTTCCGGAATTTGTTTGATTCAATTTTGAAGGACTTTGATAATGATACAGATTGTAATGTGTTAATCTATACATTTTGGTGACAGAGCATTCTGGGAGTATTGGATCATACATATAAAGATGAAAGGAAGCTAAGCATGCACCCAACCATGGCTACTAATTAATCAAGGGTTTATTTTGTACATATATTACGAGTTACTAAAAAAATTACTGAACAGTAAAAAGATTCTAAATAATTAAGATACCTGGGTTAGGGTTATTTCAGATTATTTAGAAGTTATCACTTTCAATGACTTCTATTGCCTTATTTTTTAGTTAAAATTAATGATACATGTGCAGTTACCGATATTCACTGTGACTTCTACCGTTAAATGATCACTTCCGAAATGTATAATTTTATATACCAGACATTGTAGTTACCATATTCATCCTAACACAGTCACTTTATAATGAACAAAATAAATTTATGATATATGGTACATAAAATTGAATTAACGTATGATGTTTTGCATCAGTGAGAAAACAGTGGAGAAATACTAGTCTTTAACTTATTATAACATGACGATTTATGAATTAACAGAATTTTATACTGACTGGCACAATACATTGTGAAAATTTTCTTTCTAGCTGCAATATCTAATGAACTAGAAGATGGGAAGTATGTCCTGTTAAAGAAGGATGAGGAGGAGGAATTTCCAGATCGTCGCATCAAGAGAGGGAAGAGACCAAGCAAGAAAAGCAAGAGGAATTCAGTGGTAGGTTGTTAGAATCTTAGAACCATTTTAACAAGACCTAGGACTTTTGATAGGATGTAACTATTTTTTTCTTGCATCAAAACAAGTTAAAAATGATGCTTGTTTCAAGTGAAATAAACACAGATTTCGTAGTCTTAGCTCAAAGGCCAGACAAATCTTATTGATTTCAAAGAGCAATGGCTGAGTGGCCTGCAATGAAATAGACAGGCTTACATCACATTGACGTTTGACACAACTTCTGAAAGTCCAAGCTCCTGTTAAAATGGTTCTAAATACCAGGATAAAACTGTAAGCATCTCAGCTGAAGGATCCAGACTTCAGCATGTAAAGGGATCTTTTCTTAAATCTGTTACATATGAATTAAAAGGAACCATTGATTTGATTTTTTACAGCTGAAATCCCTGACCCACACCCCACAGATTTTTTCCCAGTTTGCCTCTTTGAATCTTAATGCGCCATCAAATGTATCTGAAATTCCCGCATCTTTGGAGCAACTAAATGCCAGAAAGGTATAAAAAGAACTGGTTTTGTATTTGTCTCTACTTTAATTGAATTACAAACTGGGCTTTGACAATGATAAACTCCAAATACTTGTTATTATTGTTAAACATTGTATACAGTTGATCCAAGTACATTTCTGGTTTTGATTTTTTGTAGAAATACTATGAAGAGGGTGCCCAAATAAAATTAAGGGTAGCCACTCCTTCTCTGGAGGAGAACAGTGATGGAGGTGTTTCTACCAGTGACGGAATCTCAGCAACGGAGAGTGCTATGTGTGAGATGTCTCGTCAAGCCAGCCACACCGAGAGCATGGAGAATGCAGGTGGAGCAGACCAGTGCCTGGAAGAGTTGGTTCGGATGTCGGAGACTTTAAGTGAAAAATCAGAATATTTGACTGAGCGTAGCAGTTCAGATTCCACAGTGAGGTCGTCAGATTCTGACCATTCCGGGCATTCGGTGAGAGTGGTCTCACATGACTTTGGAGACTCTGGGAACATGGCGGCTGCCAGTATCCCCCATACTGCTGATTCCTCTACGGTGATTGGACAAAGGAGCATTGACTCAATAAACGACGACTGTTTTCAGCCAACCACGCCAACTGACACTCAGGCTAAACAGAAAGTGGACTGTATATGTGACAGTAGTCTAGTGCCACCATTGACCCTGGGGGCAACCAATCATGAATTGCTCGAGGACCTTTCTTGTGGGGGTGTGGTTCTAGGCGCAGAGGGAGCTATCTCAGCATCTTGATGTTGGTATCCCTGATTGACAGCTGGCTGTCAGTGTCAGCTGACAATGTGTTGATCGTCAGCTGGTTTTCTGATATTGATAACACTTGTCAGCTGATTAATTTATTATTTACAGTTGTAGACTACCCAATGTTTAAAGTTTGACATCATTTTTTTTACAATTCCACTATTACCAAGACAACACATATCATAATACTAACGAAAATCCATGACTAATGAAATTGACCGATCAGGTATAGCATTTAATGCTCTTTATTTATATTTTTATTTACCTAGTATTTAGGATGTCCTCACAAAAGTTTAAAACTAATTTTGAGATTGCTACCAATATTATTACTAAAAATTCCTACTTAAATTTCATTATCATTATGACATGCAATCTTTTATAAAGTACATATAAAGGCACAGTGTATAGCAAATAAAAAAGTGCAGGATATGTGCATGTTATATTTTGTTTGTGAAAAAATGTTAAAAAACGAAGAAAATTATATAAATGAGTACTGGATCAAATTTTAGTTCGTTGTCATTAAAGTTCTTATAAACAATTTTTTTTTAAACAATTAAATTTTACTGTTAGGCATATTAATCAGTTGTAAAGACGAGCAGTCATGGCATTAAATATATCCGAAAGATACCTAAAGATATGTGATATCAGTACATCAGTACATTAATACTTTCATCAAACTACTTATCCATGTATAAATTTGCCGAGAATGACCAATAGAATTATCTCTAGCACCAGTCACTATTTATTGTACATTATATACATGAATAATGATTTTTGAGAATGTACCACATACATTGTAACTCCCATGGTGAATGATTGCACTGAACGATGTCATGTGACCTGTTATGTTATTATGATAATCAAGTCTACATCTTATTGTAGAGATGTATATCTATTGTACAGAGATATTCACTTTGTTCCAAAAGAAACCTAAATTTAGCACCTTGTTTTCTGAAGAGAGTGTTGGTTTTGTTAAGAGTAATCTCCCTGTTTCGTTCCATTTATCACTGTTTTTGGTGTTACACTTTATTTTAAAAATATTAAAAACAACTATTATTGTTTTGTTGTACGTTAATGATGTAATTTTTAGCGGTAATTTATTTTAAAAAAACATTCTTATTCTTATTTATTGAAAGCTGCTTTTCAAAATACCCTACCCTATTATTTATTGCGTATATCTCGATGCACTGTGTAGATACATGTTTACTTATTTATTATATGTGTTCTTGTTATCACTTGTAACATTTTAATTCTTACACCTTTGTTACTCAGAATTTGGAGAATATTTAACTTTATATGTATGTATTTAACTCTCTTGTGTTTTTTATGTCCACTCCTATCCTAAGTTAATTTTACTTATTTGGGAAACATGGAAATCAAGTTTCAGGTGACACTTCTCCTACTTTTCCCATTTTACCTGGTACAGGTATTTTAAATGAACAGATGAAATTTGACATCTCCACAAAAAATATTAGTATGCAGTACATACGATAGCTTAATACATACCCCAGCTGATACATGAAATAATGAAATATTGCATTACTCGATGAAAGCCAGTACCGCTACTTATAAACCTTGAAATTGATAGATATTACAGCTTTTAAAAGAAAAATTTGTATACTAGTAGTCATTATTTGTAATGTAAACATTAACTGCTAACTACACATAAAAATTTGTTGGTATTAATTCCACGATCTGAATATGATTCTCTTGGAAGTGATATTAAGGTTAGCTCATGGGTGAATATATATATGCAAGTGTAAATAACTCCCATTTGGGAATTTGTTTAAAGTAATAATTAATTTTGAATCAGAAAGTGTTTCACTTTATCCCTTGTTGTCTGGAGAATAATACAGCTTGTACAAAGTACAAATTCTTTTTCCAAAAAACAACTGAATGTTCTTATATATATATATATATATATATATGATTTAATATACCGGTATGATGAGAGTATATCATACAATATTCAAGTCAGTAAAAAAGATTGTGTACATGATGTTGAAAACTTTATAATTTACATTGATTTGATTGATAAAATTTTTAACAGTTAAGACTGTGAGGGAATGTTTGAAAAAAAAATATTTAAAACAGAATCAAAACCTGAACTGTGTAATGTTTCTGAAGTCTGGAAAAAGTATGAGAGAAATTATATGTAAGCCCATGTGTAAATGCTAATATGAAAAAGTGCTGGCATAAAAATATTCATTGATTATTGTTTCTAAAAAAAAAATCACTGTATTCGTATGTGTTAATCATAATTAAGATGTTTATTTATTTGATCAGTCAGATATTTAGTATGTATAGTAAGTGTGGTGTTAAGAGTATTTGTTTGTTAGTTATTTACCAGAAATCAGAGTCTTGAGAGAGAATGAAGGGAGATCTTGTGATAACTTACATGTACATTGTAGTTATAAAAGTGTGAAAATTATTTTATTGCAGTGAATCATGATTTTAATATTTTATAAACATTATCATTGAATATGGAAATATTGACAGTCAATTTGTACGAATTTGCAAAGGTATTTTGACACTGCTATTTCAAGAATTTTTATGTGATAGTTTTTGATTTTTTAATCATTTTTAGATACAATTTTTTGAACATGACCCACTCAGTTTGTCTGGGATGGCAGTTTTAGTCCCAAAGTCAAGAAAATTGTTGTATACATTGAAATTCATTATATTTAATGAAATCTAAACTGAATAAAAAGCGTGAATCAAATTCATTTTGGTTTTATAATTTTTCAGGTATAAACTAGGGATTAGTTTCTAAGTATCTTGGTTGAGGTAAAAACAGTAATTACCTATTTGAAGTGGTACTGGTACATGTACATATGAACTATACTTATAAGAAATTATCCAAGGTTTTGAGCAATATGTAACAATTTATTATGTTTAATAATTACAAATTCTTTCAATCTGGTCCATAATTATAAACTAATAATAAAAAGTAAAAATCTTCACAGAATTTTAATTGAAATTTCTGATGTGGGTCTGTGTACCTTTATTGGAATGAAGACTGAAACCTGGAGGAATTTTTGCATATAGAATATATATAGAATCTCTCATGATTTGCGATGGTATATGATTTTTATCCAACGAGTTGTGTGTTTTCTATCCCTGAGCCTTGGCGAGGGGATAGAAAACACACAACGAGTTGTATAAAAATCATATACCATTGCAAATTATGAGAGATTCTTTTTATCACATGTTTTACCACGTTTTTTGTTAATCTGAATTTTTTCTGTACAAATTATAATTGTGAGCCACACAACACATTAACTATGAGACGTCAACAACTTTATGCATGGAAAAAAGTTCCTTGAAGTTTAACAAACAAACCTTTCATTTTTGAACAATTTCTTTATGAATTCATGAAAAATAAATAAAACAACATTAAATGCTTTACTTTTACAACTCAACACTATTCAACTGTATTATTTTTTAGTTTTTCATTATACGTCAATTAACCGGCTAAACCTACGTAATGTTTAATTATGACGTCACTTGGCGTAAGAACACAGTGTAATATCAAAAATTTATCCCATGAGTGATATCCACCGTATATTGAGAAAAACCTGTGATAAAATTCTCATCCAGTATTATCCTATATCCTACATTCCAAAAAAAATAGAGTAAATATTTTGAATGCTCCTATACTATTACAACAAATAGTAAAACACACATACAATGAAGTGCTTGGGACAAATTACTGATTAGTTATATTATATATAGTAAACAATATATATAATATTCAGAGGCATGAAACTGACTTTGCTGAAAGGATAAATTGTTATAAGCCTGTTACTGTTTCACTGTTTTTTGTTAATCTGAATTTTTTCTGTACAAATTATAATTGTGAGCCACACAACACATTAACTATGAGACGTCAACAACTTTATGCATGGAAAAAAGTTCCTTGAAGTTTAACAAACAAACCTTTCATTTTTGAACAATTTCTTTATGAATTCATGAAAAATAAATAAAACAACATTAAATGCTTTACTTTTACAACTCAACACTATTCAACTGTATTATTTTTTAGTTTTTCATTATACGTCAATTAACCGGCTAAACCTACGTAATGTTTAATTATGACGTCACTTGGCGTAAGAACACAGTGTAATATCAAAAATTTATCCCATGAGTGATATCCACCGTATATTGAGAAAAACCTGTGATAAAATTCTCATCCAGTATTATCCTATATCCTACATTCCAAAAAAAATAGAGTAAATATTTTGAATGCTCCTATACTATTACAACAAATAGTAAAACACACATACAATGAAGTGCTTGGGACAAATTACTGATTAGTTATATTATATATAGTAAACAATATATATAATATTCAGAGGCATGAAACTGACTTTGCTGAAAGGATAAATTGTTATAAGCCTGTTACTGTTTCACTGTTTTTCTGTACACTGGTAAGTGCAATGTTGAAAATGTTAAAAAGTATTTATTTATGGATTGAAAATTGTTACTTTCCTGATAGAAAATTTTATTGAAAGACATCAGTATAAAAACAAACAAATACATAAATAACACTAGACTCCAGTACAAAGAGCTTGTACACAGCACTGATTTATCCATTCTATCACCAACTGTTCATGTTTGACAAGGGGAAATAAATCGTGGACCTGTAGTGCTTGGTTCAAATCTTCCCTGCACAGTCTTTGTCCTAAAAGATCTCTCCGAAGAGTGTCCGTATATTCTTTGACACTTGGTATTTGACAATCGCAGACAACCTCAGCTTTGTGTATCCTTCCTTTCTCAAAATTACAGATCACAGACAGCTCAGTCCCAAGTTTGTCTGAGGTAAATGTTCTATTTGTAGAAAATTTGGGTGTTTTTCCAAATTTCCACTCCCATCCTTCTGCGAGCTTCCTGATTTCTGACACCCCTGGGAATATGGACTCGTCTTTTGGATCGATCCACTCTATTTCTCCCTAAAACAACAAGCAAGATGTCAAATACTCCTAAAGGTACATTAATAGAAACTGAAGTATACAGTTGTTATTTACAAAGATTGTGTATTAATTTATTTACCTATTATGTTAGAAGCAATATTTTTTTTTTATTTGCTACAATACACAAAATTAGTAAATGTATTCAACATACACAATACATTACCTGAACCCCAGCCTCTTTGTAGAACTGGTGGCCTATGACATCCACTAATGACATAAAATCTATGGTGAAATCGCACTCAGATAAGTTTTTTATGTGGGATCTCGTGCTTTCCGTGGCTTTGCTTTGTACACCCATCTGCAGCAGAATGTGGCCAACATTAATTTTTGCTAACTTGATTTCTATTCATAATCATTACAAATTGCATATCCCCCCCCCCCTTCCCCTCCCAGTTGCAAAGAGAGAAAAAAAAATAAATGATCACTATTCTTAAGAATCCTTTCTTTAACTTTCAATTTTCTGAGCTAACAATTGTGAATGTAACACTAGGATAGATACAATTGACAATTCTTTACTGAGGGTACCATCCCAACTTGAAAAGAAATGTCTGCATATATAGTGTCAAGTTTCTGTGGATTAACAGATGTGAGACAGACAATTTTTACCTTCATCGGACTTTCCAGTGCCATCTCTAGGTTTTCTACATTGACATCATGTAGTAGAGTAAAGTGATGAAATGTATTGTATTTTCCCAGCTTGGCGGCTGTTCCTGACACCTAGTGATGTAAAGAAATTTTTTTAATTATTTATTAAACAAACAATGAAAATTTCAGTTGGCACAAGACCTACATGTAACAGACAATCTATCAATACAATAATTTAGATATTCTTGAAAAAACACCATATACCGGTAGGTACATGCAATACATGCATTATGTATTCAGCGATTATGAAAATCTTAATGATATAAAATGTACTGAATTAATATATAAGATGATATATCTTGATGAAATATAAGACGATAATGAAGAGATGTAAAAAAAAAAGATTTCTTAGTCACAGAAGGTAGTGGAAAGCTACATTTTATTTACATCTGTAAGATATTGGTACAAATACACATTTTTAAGAAAAAATCTCATGCAACAACCTTTCTACACATTTTCCTAAACCTTGAATAAATCAAGTCCAAAGTGTAGATTACATTAACAAAATAAATATTAAGTAAACCTTAATATTTTACCTTATAGAGGTCCTCTAACACAATATCTTCCCTAACATTGACTTGCAGATCCACATCCCAGCAAGATGTAATGGCTCTCACCACCAGGTCTAAGTTTTGTCTCCTATTGTACAGAGGCTTAGCCTTCAAGAAAGAACAGTTCAGATTTCCTAAGTCATGGTATACACACCCCCCTCCGCTTATTCTTCGAGCCAAATCAATGCCACAGTCCCTGAGCCTAGGAACATTGCACTCCAGCCACGGGTTCTGATGTCTTCCTATCACGACAGAAGGTTTGTTTTGCCACATTAAAAGAATAGATTTGTCCATCAGATTCTCCTTTTCGTACAGCCATTCTTCAAGAGCTAGATTTGTGTAAATGTCATCTGAAGTTGAGACGAAGACTTGGTGGATGGGGTTAGGCTTGAGGCTCTGTGAGTATCTTTGGTTGCATAGTAGAAAAATTTCTTTTGATGTCAATATCCTTCTGAAGCAGAGTCTAATACACAGTGGTATCATCTTTCCTTCACGTAGCAGAACAATGCAAAGACTACAATAAAACCAAAAACAACAATTTCAAAATAGCATTTATACTCTGTCCCAAGTTTCTGCTACCTCCACATTTTGCTTAATATTTCAAATCATAAATATCTTCTTTCTACGTTTATCCACTAGTAAGAATGACAAAAACCCCAGATTATCTGTTTTGAAACACCCCCTCTACCGCTTCAGGTTTCAATAAACAACCAAAAGTAGAAAGTATAGGGGGATTTTGCATTGCAGCAGATATGAAAACACCTGGATTATTAATTGCACTGGCCAAATTTATGATGTAAATATGTAATAAAGGCAATATGGCTGGTGTTGACATCATGTTGATCAAAATATGACATATTGTTTTTGATTTGATTTTGAATTACATGTTAGCAAAATAAGACATTAATGAAGACATTAAAAAGTTGCATATCAACATATTTACATTGCATGTCAACATAAAAAATTTGTATTTCGACATAAATGTTGCATGTCAACACAATGATCTTGTATGTCAACAACATTATAGCTATAGACTAATTGATGTCATTATGTTGACATGAAGAGCATAAATAAGTTTCATCTAGAATGTTATAAGTCACATTTGGTCAAATTAAATAATGAAAATCTTATCTATAAATACAATTTCTTGCATGTAACTTGTGTCAACATAGTTATATGACTTGTTGACATAATTATCCTTTATCTTGCAAGCGGGGGGGGGGGGGGGGGGGGGGGGGGGAGGGGAATATGGCAAAGTAAAAGTAAATATCAACTACAGTTTGACTTAAATAAAATTAATTTAAAGACCACATTTATTTATGAATATAATTTTATTCCTCGTCGAATGCGCCAAACTTTCGGAAACTGGAGTATCATCATAGTAATGCGAATTTCCTCAGAATTAAATAAAAACATTTAAAACAAATATTTAAATATATATAAGTTTCTATGCAACAAACTTTATCAAAGGTGAATCAAAACATTTTTGATTATCTCAAAAACACAAACCTAACTATAACACTGAATTTACTAAAATATCTTACATGTGTGGGTCATGTCACGCCAAAACAATGGGGGCTGCCATTTTTCCTCCATTCGGATACTTTCAGAATTTTCGTTACCAACTACCGAAAATTACCGATCATTGGAGAATAAACCGAACTCAAAAATGGCAGCTGCCAGTGTTAGTTTTGAGGATTGGTTAGGAGAAAGATTGACTTCTCTGAATCCTGAAGTTGATACGGAGGTTTTTGTTACTTACATTACTGGTATCCTCGAAACAGAAACAGATGAAGAAGACACACGTGAATCCATTTTGGGAATTTTGGGCGAAGTGTTGGTAAAACCTTTTTTTTTACTCTTCGACTGTTGGAAATTAGGCCTATTAAAACTACATTTAAAAACAAACATCTACAGAGTATCACTGTACACTGCTATAAGAGTAGTGATTAACACTTAGAATCATAAATTAGTTGCATTTACTACTTGTAAACATTGCTAATCTATGGAAATGGATTATCTGTATGACAGAGACACATATTGCCACTGCTAGGGTTTGAGCCTAGGTCCTCTGTTTTTCATATTCAGCTCTCTACTGATCTAGCTGTGACCAGTATGAGTTAATCCATTAGCCAAAGCTAGTAGGAACACTGTATAGGCTTACCTGACTCTATCACATTGTCCCGGTCATAGAAAGAGTGTCTCTGACTTTTCCAGAGTGCCAACACCTGTGGGGCGAAGTTCTAGAAACAATCTCTCTCACCTGCCAGAGAATGCCAAGATCCCATACATGGGCGCCAAATGTAACAAAGATAAATATTGCTGCTAGCTAGTAGGAATGCCATATACCTGACTCTACCACATACAGATATATGTGTTAATATCCAACCATCTCTTTTGTCCCCACTTCCCTGATACAATATGTGACTGTCATGATAATGACAACTTTATATCTGTTATGTTAACTCACAATTAGTATTTTTCTATCTGAAGTATAAATCATTTTCTCAGGAGGAAAAGAAAGAGGCAGTGTGTGATGAAATAGTACAGAGGTGGAATCAAGAGCATAGCAAATCAGCAAAACCAGAGACAGGTCAGTTACCGTAATACAACAAAATCACCACAGAGGCATTGTTAATCTGAGCAGAGAGAAGAATTTTCTTATACTCGCAATGTCCTAAACAAAAAGTACCCAGAATAACAGTGTAATGTATTATCCTTTAAAGTTTAAAGAAGCTCTAAAAATTTAAGACTCTCTGTCTCCAGAGATCTGAAAGAGATGTTTGTAAGTAACTGTCAATGAGTCAGTTCTTTTATCAGGGGAGCAATACACGCATTGTAATTTTACTTTAATTTTAAACTAGATCCAACTTGTAAACTTTTGCAGACACAAGTACATTAGCTACCCAGCTGTCTGAGATTCTGGAGAACCAGAAAATAGAGAGTGTGAAGCCAAAGGAAAAGAGCGCGGATGAAATTGCGCGAAAGGAGGCCATTTTAGCTCAGTATGGGGCTATTTCAGATGGAGAAACGTATCCTTCATAACATTATAGCAAATTCTTCCTTTGTTTTAATATGTTTTTATGATAAAAGAAATGTAAGAATTTTATGATTTTGTTTTTTTGACTATCACCTTCAAAAGAGATTTATTATACATGTATCAGGACATTAAAATTTCCAGGCTGATAAAAATGAAAGCCATATATTTTGAAAGAATATCGAATTGTAGTCTTTTATGGAAATACATGTATTTATTATTGGTAATATGATCTCCTTCCCCTCTCATAAGATTTTTTAAGTACTTGGTACATTTATCAAACGTTTTAACCTTGACCTTTGACCTAGAGATGACGATGAAGACCCAGGGGGAGATAATGCAGGTAAGAAATTCTTAAAATCTTTAAAGATTTAGCCCAGACTATGATTTTACTATTGTTTATTTAATTTAACATATAACTTGTGTACATTAAAGTTGAAGAATATATTTCTGTGTCACTTCCTCTTTTTCGGTATACTGGTATTTCTTTTCTTAAACGAAGCCATTTCTGCCTTAAGTACAGTGTTATAATATAACTGGTAATCTATATTTTATAGGGAAGTTAGAGAAAAATGACAATGCAGAAGCAGTGACACGAGCCGTTCAAGAGCAACGAGAGCATGCGAAACAGGAATACGAGAAGAAAAAGGAAAAGGACAAACAAGACAGAGAGCAACAAAAACAGAAGGAGAAAGATAGAAAGGAAACAGAGAAAAAACGAACACAGAAAGGAGAGAGACGGAGATGACGACGGAATTTGCCTAGAATCTTAATTATTATTTCAATTTGCAATAATCTTTGTCAAAACCAGTCTCTAACTTTTTTTTTTACCAATAAAAAGATTGTTCCAATGCCTCCGTTTTGTACATGTATGTTTCAAATACCAGTGCACTTAAAGATGATTTCTGAAATAGATATGAAGTTATAATAGATTTATGAAGTTGTTGGTTTTGGAGTTCAATTACATTGTAAATGTTTTGAGACATTTTTTATTTGCTGTTTAAATTTGGAGCTGTGAAGATTTATGTATATATATTTTTAATATCTTAACAAAAATGTGAAATTTTTTTGAATCAGTATTTTTAGAGCACAATTCATAAAATGACATGATTTGATAAAGGAGTAAACTTTCTTTAAATCAAAGATTTACTGGCTAGCAGTGTGAAATTTCAGATTTATTTACTGTTGTTGAATAACACACATTGTAGCTAACTGTATGTCCATGCACTTTTTCAGATAGAAATGTTGCTGCTTCTAGTTAATATGTGTATGTATATAATTTTGTGTACCAGCCAGTACATACTAGGGTAATGTGAACCATATTGGTTTTAACATGTCCATGATGTAAAATATGTTTGGGATTGATTTCTTTAATTATTGCTGGTAATATCCTTTTGTTTCAGATTTTGAGAAATATTGGATTGTTTTGGATTTTTGGTCCTATATATGATTTCTAATTATCACATTGTGAATGGTTGAATACACTTTTTCCCCTATTGCTGAGGCTTGTTTATGTACAATTGAATTTTCTCAGAAATTTTTTGAAACTGCTTTGCAGTCCTTGTAACTCTGATGTTTATAAACTTATATTCATTGAAATGGACATGGTTTTTGTTTATTTCTGCAAAAGTTTATCTCTTTTTTTCTTGACCATGCCAGTCAATCATTAATTATCTTGTATTCCTATCATTGAACACTGCTCTAAAATTCACTATACTTATTTTGTAATGAAGTTTTCTATAATTTGCTTAAAAATAATAAAATAAGACAGTAACTGTATATAAGGACATTTACAGCCTTACACACTAGTTAATCTTTAAGTATACATGCATGTTGGCTGAATTGGCAAAAATGTAACATTAACACCGTGGACTTTATAAAGATAGATTGAGGGAATGTAATTATCATAACGACTTTACCATACATCAAAGACAAAGTACACATAAATTTTCCATTTTTAATAAATTTCAACATTCATAAACGATAAATAAATTGTCATAAAGCATTCACACCATATATCAATTACAAAAATAGCATCCAATAGGCTGCATTTCTTCTGGTCATCAGTATCATAAAACATAATCAGATGATGATTCTTTCCTGTGTCACTTGGATTTTCAATTTAAAATGAAAGTACATGTAGTGACAAAATAAACATTTATACATTGAAATGTCAGAAACCTGACATACAGTACAGTTAAAAGGGTCATCAGGTGACCTCTGATTGAAATACTATCCCGTCAACACACACCATGAGGAATGAAATAAGACAAATACAAAATACACCAAACAACAAATTTTCCCTATTATCCATTCACTCTCATATAAACACATGTACACACAAGCACACACTAACTCCTTCCAAATGGTAACTATAGTTCATCTTTTCCATCATCTAAGTCAAAGTCGCTAAGATCTATATCATCCTCAACAGGGAGCTGAAAGAAAAATTAATTTCATTAATAAATGTTGATACTTTAAAATTTAAAGGGGAACAACTCTTTCCAGTCGTGGTTCATTTTGGAAAGAGGCCCAATTTAAAATTCATATTTTAATATATTTTTTCCCCTGAAAACTCCTGAATGTTGTTCTCATACTTAATGTTGAAAATAAAGTATTCACCTCTCCATCTTTTCCATCCCATGGTTCTGTTTTTTCGATGTTGGCAATCTTGGTATCTTTGAGAGGGATAGGGGCACCCTTGCCGTATGATAAATCTCTGTAAAATATAAGAACATAATTTTGTTATATTTGCAGTATTCCACTATTTAAAGAGAAAAAAGGAACATAAAATTCCCCTTTCCCTCTTACTGAAATCATATTTCATAGGGAGTAAGGGAATCAAAGTTGCCAGTAGTTGATTAAGTGAATTCATAAGTTATGTCCTCTTTTAATACTAAAGCAGTGTTTTAGGGAGGAATTTATTCCAGAAAATATCCTATCTACGAATTTCTGTTCACAAGAACTTGTAAATTTTCCACATAATATATAGTACTGGAGTATAACGCTTTTACCTGAGGTATTCATTGATGCCCTTTTCACTGAATGGACCCTTCAGTAAAACATAGACTTGTTTTCTTGTGTTTACAGCTGCCATTGCCTGCAACGAAACAATTTACAATGAACTGTCAATGCTGTGCATTTTGTGTTAAATGGTAAATCATATATGCATCCTCTAGATACAGGGTTAGCGCAAGGCATAGAAATGTTCACCTTTAGTTCCGTTTCAAAAAATAAAACTATGCACAACATAATGCACAACCAATAAAAATATGATAAAAATATTTTTTCTTTAAGGTTAGACGACACGTTCCTCAAGCATCTTTTTTGTATCTCCTAGTTATAAAGAGTTCACCCCAATCTGTGCTCTTCTATGATTGGAGATAAATTTGTAATTTGTTTATGTAAAACGTCGCAGTAAAAATGGAAAAAGTCATATAAAATTGAGGAACGTGTTCTCTGACCTTGAAATAGGTTTTTCTTGCAGAAAGTATGAAATGTACTGCCCAGCAGCTCGACATATGTGATAGCTCAATAAATTAGTATGATTATACTGATACATACGGGATAACCGAATCCACCAATGCCAAGAGCAGCCTCAAGTTCCATCTGTTGACCACCCTCGGACCACACCCATCTACAATCATAGACACAAATCAAAAACAGTGGACACAAAACAAATTAACAGTTAATAACGAATACAGAAACAACGTAATTGTCTAAATTGACTACATCTGTATATACATGTAGCATAGATAACCATATATTTAACCATGGATAACACAAAAAGGTCAAAATTCTTTGTTTATTTTTTCCGAGACAGAACAGAGCTAAGAGATTCTTACCCCCAGGGTTGTTTCTTGTACTTTGTGCTCAGGTCCTTCAGGATCTGAATGTAATCATTTCGACACTTGGACTGACAGTCCAAAATGTGGGGGAGGACAGCAACCACACACAGCTGTTTCTCTTCGCAGTTTGTCTTGATAGTGTCTTGGGACAAGATCTGTTGAAAATGAGAGAATTGGATTAATGTTGCAGAGCATTCCAACTCTACTGTGGTGGTTTATTTACACAAAAGATATGCTCATACAAAGAAAAGAAGAATATTTATGAAAAGCCAAAGTACATGAATTCATGGCTTTACCATGTAAACCACGAGGAGGTCTTACATTTTAAAAGTTTTAAGATATTTTCACATTATCAACAATGACTTCCAATAAAAAGTGTGTATCTAAAGCAGAAAAATTGCCCCAAATCAGGAACTTCTCCCCAAACATTTTTTGACCTCCTTAAACAATATTAACATTTAATAATATCTTCATTCAAAGCTACATGTATACCTGAACAACTTCTGGGGGAGGGAGGTTCTCGGCGAGTTTTTCTGTAGCCCAGTTGACAATGTCTGAAGAAGTTCGGCCTCCATCATATTCCATGGCCTCTCCATCCTTCTTACCGGAGGGGAACATCTTGATGGTGGGGTATCCTCGGACCTGGAAAAAAGAAGTAATATTTTCATCAACATTTTTTTTAACTCCCATTAGTAAATACATTAAATATGGTTATACTGAAGGGTCAGGGACAAGCTATTTTGATTCATTGTAAAATGAAATTTGTTAAATTTTATAAGATTTTAATACAAATTTAAGATTAGGGGAATGAAACAGACTTGACAGGAAGCATGCATTTGTTATAAGCATATCTGCTTTAACAATGTATCACTGTAGTACGGGATATTTAGTCTAGAAGATCTTTATTCATAAAATATATACTTACAACTTCTAATAAACATAGTAAAATTTACCCCATATCTGTTGGCCATGACACTGTGCACTGTAGCATCCAGGGCTCCAAACTTGACCTTGCCCTTCATCTCCGAGGCAGCACTCTGCCAGTGTGGGGCTAGGTTCTTACAATGTCCGCACCACGGGGCAAAGAACTCGACCAACCACATGTCATCACTGTCCAGCACCAGTCGCTCAAAGTTACTATCTGTCAGCTCTACCACGTCGTCAGCACTGCCACCACCAGACTGAAACAAAATTCAACATGTCAATAAGGCATTCAAATCAAACCAAAAAGTGTAGTGAATTTCTTCAAAATAATGTTAACTTAAAACCAATATTAGTCTTGACAACAGGTAAATCTTGGAAATACTTTTACTTTACCAAGTGCATGTATTAAAGTATTCCATTCTCTTTTATGTTTTTCTGTAAACAAGTATATATTTTTTTTATTTTACCTTTCCACCACTGCCACCGCTTCGACCACTTGATCCACCTCGGCCTTTCAGCCTGTCCTGAACCAGAGATTTTAGTTTGGAAAGGGCAGTGTCAACAATGGCATCGGCTGTTCTTCCACCTATCACACCAAATGTACAATAAACCATATAAGGATATGTTGTATTACTATCATAGACTTTTCAATCTGTTTTGATTCATCCATATGTACTTCTGCAATTATTGTAAGAAAATCTTTAAAATACATGTACCAGTATCTGCATTATGCTTCCAAAAGGATATACAGATGATTTGATATTTATACAAACATTTGAGAGCAGTATAGAAGATACCTTGGTAATCAGATGGACTGTTTTTATTGGCACCAAAGACTTTGATGGTGGGGAATCCTTGGATCTGATACTGTCCTCCCAAGCTTTGGTGCTCATCAGCATTTACTGCTGCAATCTTCACAACACCCTGTACAAAACAAAGAACAATTCAATACAAGTAAACCAAAGTAAGTTTCTTTACAGGTCAGTTGAAATCTCATTTTACTCCTTCAGAATCTGTTTTCTTTCAATTACCCCCTCCCCCCAACCACACACACACCAGGAATTAGTTAGAGGAATGACCTTACCTTGAGAGCAGTAGCTGCTTTCTTCCACTCAGGAGCCAATGATTGACAATGTCCACACCTATAAAAATCAGGGGATCAAGATGAATAATTATTACCTAGTTATATTCTGCTGTTCAGTTTTTCTTTATCTTCATGAATGTACTGTAGTATTTTAATTTTACAGTGCTAGATTAAGTTTTAATATTGAGGGGAGTTGAGCACTGATGAGTTTCCAATTTAAGGGATAGGACAATAATGGAATAGTTTCTTACCATGGTGCATAAAACTCCACAAACACAAGACCATCGTACATTGTGACTTCTTTGTTGAAATTAGAGGGAGTTAACTCTAGGACATCATCAGAGCTGGAGTATAGGGCAGAGGCTGAGGATAGGGCCACTGCCAAAATTGCTGCAGAAGAAACAGGTCAACAATAAATCAGAGAGCTAATATATTCACACTGTAGCAGGTGGCAGTCTCAAGTTTCTATCATCGAGCTTAACACCTGTAATGAGTTTATAATTATGTATGCAAAGCTTTATAATCTAGGATGTAAAATTTGATGTTGTTAGCTTTATTACCTGACGTGTACTAGGGAGATTAAAGATATGGCGACATGCTTGATTGGCCACAGTTATGAGACATATAATTTTTAGAGGCAGTGATAAAAAAATTTGTCATTGGGCTAGGAAATCAATGAAAGATTGACAAAATTAGGCCCCCTTTTCCCCTGCTGTAATTGCCCTTCAATGCCTTTTTGTCTCCAAGCAAATCAAAACATGTATACATATACATATATATATATATTGTATATGTTTCTCACTCTGATTCAAAGAATGGATGAGAGCTGAGATCAAACATCATTTTTTAAACACTTGAAGTAGAGTATTTTGATAACTTCTAAAAAATTGTATGGACAGAAGTGAACACATTTTTCTTGTTTGTTATCAAAAACATTTCTAAAGGCTACAAGTTCCGTTGGTAATCAATGACATTCATGATAGAACTATACTTTGATTTTTGACACCAACAATGTTCTTTATTTCATCTCATAGAAAAAAAAAAACATTTATATTTCTTAAAATAAGGTATCTCATGAACAAAATGTATCCCAATTTATCACACAGATATATATATATATTGTACTACTCTAGTACAGATAAAAAATCTCCCTTCTCCTTGAGACGCCCCGCCTATATTACACCCGCTGATCCCATGACTGCTATAGGTTAGGATCGTGGTATGGATCTACATAGCACGAATATTTTTGTGACAAGAAAGATGTCAAATCGTAATTAACTTAATCTTCAAAAAATAATTAACTGTACAAATACTTTCAGTTTCAAGTATCTTCACTTCAGCAAGCACCTGCTGTAGTTTTATTCTTTTATCATTCTTTTTCAAATACGTATTTTCTAAACATATAAATAAATACAGAAAAAAGTTGCACTTACTTAGTGGTATCATCTTTATTTAAATTCACGTCTTCTCCTTCCACTTCTCAGTTTTTGAAGCCGGGTTCTGTCAACACGTTGTTGTCCCGAAATAACAAGCGTGTCTATTTCTGATTGGTTGAAACTTCAGACGTGGGAAAGCGGGGATTTACCAAGGGGGAGACAACACTGGCATTTTATCAGTTCGAGTTGTTCATCCTTTCAAAATAAAATCGATCAATAAAATAAAATAGATTATAAAATTTTGACAATTCTATTATATTTCTTTCTCTCCTATGTACATTCACATGTTTAATCTTTAATGCCCCAATCAAAATAATTGTTTACAGAATCCATTAAATGTGCATAATTATAAACACTCACAAACCTTCGAAGAATTTGTTTAGAAATGAAATCAGACGGTGTTTTAAAAAAGTATCGCTACATATTTTTAACATATATCGATTTTATTTAAAATCACATATACTTGGTCCGTACAAGTGTAAATATTTTGTACACATCCGCATGGACAAAATCCAAATTTGAACATCATTCGCTTCTCTGAATCCATATCAAGGTTTTATCATTGTAACGCTTCTTTGATCACTTATAAATGTCCAAAAGCTAATCTTAATGCTCGAATACTTGAAATAAATTCATTGCATGCCAGCATTTCTTTGGACGATGAGACAGAAATGTTTCTAAAGTGGTTGCTGAGTGTTGCGGTTTTTACCGCAAATTTTTACATGTTTGAAGGTACGTACTCAAAACAATATCATTGTCAACCAATGTTTTTTTTTTTAAAATATGATATACCGCATACGTTGTTCATAAGATTCCTTAAAATTCAACTAGAATTGTGTTATTTTAATTATAATGATTAATCTTGTTATATTCTTTTCCTTTTTTTTTTGCGGGGGTGGGGGTTGGGGGTGTCACACGACCTTTTTCTTCTTTTTACACATTGAATGATCACCAAATACACACTTTAAGACAGTGTAAAAATGTTATTAAAATTTGATTTTATGTTTATTTTTACACACACCTCCTCTAGACAGGTACGTAGTAGGGGCTATACATGTAGGTTTGGCGATTATTAACTATCAATTATATTATGTGGGGTTTTTTTTTCTTCATTTTTAAAATTCTTTGCTTTTTGGATTAGCCCCCGCAACATACTTTGGAAAACGATGCAATGTGCTTATTGAATTTTGTAATTAGCTTGATAAATTTTATTGAAATTAAGGAGAAAAATTTAAATGAACTTACTTGATTCAGGAGCAGTTTGCATTGGTACAATAACGCTGGGAGCGGATCCAAACCTTAACAATGAAAGCCTTGAAAATAATAATGGTAAGGATATGAAATAGTTTCGTTACATATCTGCTAGTATATGTTAAAATTATTCTTAATTATTCAACTGCCAATTAACTAAAAAATAAAAAAGGAGTCAATTATATGTGTTTTTTACGCTACAAATCTATGACCGAGACATTTATTTACGCAAAATAGGCGCGCGGGTATTGTTAAATAATGGTATTTGTTGTGGATCAAATGTACTAATGTAACTTTTATTTCCAATCCTGTCCATACAGATACCGGGTACCTGGTGACGGACCCAGCCTTCACCGCGGGGTGCTGCGGGGAACTGACCAGCTGGAGGGTCCCTATCCAGGCCCGTGGCAAAATCAGCCTCCAAATATGGCGCCCTGAGGGACAGCAATTTAAGCTTGTCGGAGAAAACTCCTTTTCCTTTAACTCTGGTAGGTATTGTCTATTCAGTTGTGTGATTGTCTAAAATTACAAATAAATGTGTGAGAGAGAGAGAGAGAGAGAGAGAGAGAGAGAGAGAGAGAGAGAGAGAGAGAGAGAGAACTTGTGAATCGTATCAGTTATAGAAAAATTAAAACACGGTTTCTCTTTTTAAAGCCAGTCAACTGATCGTTCAACTTTTGAATGTTCCACAAAGTCAGCGGGTCGTGGTTCAACAAAATGATGTCATCGGCTGGTAAATGAAGTCTCATCTGCACTCTTTTGTCAACAGTATCATTAATTTTCTTGTTCACCTCTCAATATCCCATTAAATCTTGCCTCGCTTCCCTTCTTCTAAATATAACCGATATTTACTTTTTTTCATGATTTCATCGTAGGTATACTACCCCAGGTGACATGGTGCCTTACAAACAAGGAGTGGGGTCCGCTTCCGGGAATTACATGCAGGTGTTTGCCACGCCCCCTTCCGTAGGAACATCCTATGATTGGACAACGGCCGGCTTCTTCAGCCAACGGTCTTACGGTGTCCAGGCTGATATAGAAGGAAGTAAGATCAAACATTCAAAAATGAAGAACATGAGTATTCAACTGGTTCTTTACTGGTAGATTTTTAAACCCGATGCCTGTAAAAAAGGTTTGACCAAACAGTATATTGTAAATATACTAAATCAATGATTTCCAGATGTCGCGCCAAAATTTACAAACCTCCCAACAACCAAGGCTTATCCAGACAAAACACCCACCACGACGATCATGGCGGTTTCGATGACAGACGACAACACAGGGGATCTGACAACACTATCTGTTACCATAGCAACACACACTGACAAGTTCAGTGTTTCTTCTAGTTAGTAGTTCGATATGCAACCAACAGCATTTGCATTTTGCCTTTGGCTTCTGTAAATTGCATTTTTGGTTTTGACACTTTCTTGGGTCATCAAATGATGCCAAAAACCCCATCGGAATTCTACCAAAAAGTGAACTATTATTATTTTTTATCAGACGAGATTACCACTAAAACCGGGTGGACTTGGTCCGTTGGTACATATGATGTCACAGTTGTGGTAACAGACCAGTGCGGGAATTCAGCAACCTCCACAGTTACAGTTGTTATAGAAAACACAGTATGTCTCAAAACACCATAAAAATACAATTCATGCATTCCTATAAACCACAATAACTGAAAAAATGCATAACTAAAGTAAGATGCCAATATATATTAGGTTAATTACGTCATTAGTCAACCCGCGGGCTGACTAATTAAGTTGGGATGAAACTTCAAATGCGCTTGCGTAAATTGGAATTCTGGGAAGGAATTACTAGACATGCAGTCCGTGTTAGAGAAATTCGAAGAAGTTATGAAACTGGTCAGTTTCTTGGTCAAACTGCGCATCGTCGCATTGTATACGTGTACCGCTACACACTTGTCTCCTCACACACAGTCATAAAAATAAATGTTCACCCGCATATCATTATTGACATGGAAACTATTTTTATATTGTATTTTTATAGATTGTGTAGTCTCTTTTAACCTTAAATTTATATTCCAATGGCTGGCTTTCTTAGCTTTTAAAAAAGCTAACCTTCTTAATATAAACCCCTCTTTTTGCCTATCAGGCCCCCGACATATCTAACCTCCCTTCATCCTCTGACCTACCTGAGGACGTGACCTCGGAAACAAATCTCAAGGACCTTACCGTATCTGATGCACAAACCTACACATGCGCAATTAACACCATGGAGCCAAGTTCCGGAAACACCAGATTCACTTTAAAGCAGGCACCAGGAACATCAGGTCGAATTAATATTCATTTTAAATCCAAAATATTGTCGTACTTTATCTTATGTTGCACAAAAAGATTTTTTTTTACATGAGCTAGAGCTCCTTTTTTGTAGTATATTCCATATATTCTACGGAGAACCCAAACTTTTCATATTCCCTTGTTCCCCAGTACAAGATCAACGTCACTTGTACTGATGAATACAGTCTGACGTCATGGGGAGAGTTCACTGTAAATATCAAACCCAACAAACCCCCGGAACTGGACAAACTTCCAGGTACACGCCATACCTTGAATCGTTCTTTCTCCTATGTTCTAAAACACGGATATTAAGGCAGGACAAAAAAAATTATGTCCATTTCAAATTTTTATTAGTTCGATCTATAACTATACTCTGTTTGTATACTGACTTCACTTGCAATTGCTTACAATCTGGTTTAAAAAATTGTTAAAGATAAAGATGATTTTCTTCATGATGTTCCTGTGCTGAGCTGAACTGAATTGACGTTGCTTCAGATTACTTGGTTTTAAACTTTATGTTGTGGTATTTATAGCAACAGTGTCAGTGTCGGCCAAAACAACGACTATTGGGACGGAAGTGTTCGATGCCTCGGCTACTGACCCAGATTCTAGTCAGGTCTTCTACAATAAGACATGCTCCCCTGACCCTTGTCCTTTTGAAATTAACGGAGGTACAAGAATTTGTTTTAAGGATATTTGACTGTACCCAATTCAATCTTTTTAACGAACTTTTTAAGATTCATTCCGGACTGAAATTATTAACTCCGTGGTCTTCCCAAGGAGTTCATTTGTATACACGTTTGTTCTTTAGATGGGAAAGTAAAAGCGACTGAGGATCTAATGCTACACAAAGTCCCATCCTACGACTTGTACATCTATGCATATGATGGCCGCTCACTTGTTGGACCAGAGACTCTTACCCTTAATATAATTGGTACGTATCAAATAGATATTTTCTTTCATCTTCTTCATACATATTTTGCACTTTCTACATATATGAATACTTTTGCTGATGTTTACAATGATTTGGAAATGTAATATGATATCTTTTAAAAGTACAAAATAATCTAATCAAAAGTTTATCGAAATTGTTATGGTGGAAAGTTTCGTTTGTCGTTTTGTATAGAAATTACTTATTTCAATTAGAAATAAATATTAATTTACACAGAATAAAAAAAAAATCAGTTTATTTTATTAACCAGATATCAACCACGTTCCGGAGATCAGCAATCTCCCCACAGCCACAGTGACAGTCCCAGAGAACACTGCCGCGGGGGTGGAGGTGTTTACTGTCAAGGTGAGGGACGTGGACCCCGCGGACACCCACACTTACACGGCGGTCTACAGCCCGGCCGAGGGGGAGGCCTTCTTCACTGTGGACACCAACAGTACGGCCTGGTTATCCGGAAACTATATTGCCAATTCTAAGATTGTTTAATACTTGATGTTGTGTAAATCTTTCTTCAAAAATAATCTTTAAATCTAAACCTGGCATCAGTTTTTTTGTGCATACATATGTCAACTTTATATAGGATAATTAACAAAATAACAACAAAATATATTTTTCAGTAATTACATACTAGTAGAATAACATATTTAGTATAACATATTTATAACAACCCTATACTAATAAAGTTTCTTTTCTCTACCGTTGTGAAAGCTGGTGGAATCACCGTGAAGGGCAGTATTGATTATGAGAGTCTCAGAACGCAGAATAAACTGAAATATGACGTCACAATCACGGCATTCGACGGCAGGGAGAGCTCGACATCTCAACAGATGACCTTACTGGTTATTGACGTCAACGAGCAACAGACTGGGTTTGTAAAGGCGATGTATTCCACAGAAACGGGAGAAGGAAAGGTACTTTAAATTAAGCCAGAGTAAAATGCATTCATAATATTTTACTTATTAAACCACACTTTCTTTTTTGTGTTTAGTCCGGCGACGTGTTGTCGAATCCTTTTTCTGGTACGCAAGTTTTAGATCCCGATTTCAATGATGTTCAAACCTTTACTATGGACTGTGGGGCCAATCAAGGGCAATTCCGTATGAACTCAAATACAGGTGGTACAATAGTTCCTTTCTTAAAATGTTTCATGTGTAATTATAATGCCATTTCAATGTTCATTTGGCGTACTACTACTTAAAACTAATATATTTCATCGTTTTAACACAGGACTAATCACCCTGTCGTCAGAATATGACCTTGATGCTTCTGGAAAGACCCAAAAAGTGGTGACATGCACGGTCACGGCAACGGACAAGGGCGGTCATACGGTCTCAACCCAGCTGTCAATCACTGTCAATGAAATAAACGATAACGCCCCCGTACTGGACAAGGGGAGCTACTCTTACTTTGTCTCGCAGTGTACGTCCGTCGGGTCTCCAATTGGTCAGGTCACATCTACAGACAAGGACGTAAAGCCCGAGCACAAGGACGTGACCTTTGACCTCACATCGAACGTAGGGTTCTTGGTAGGGAATGACGGGAAAATTCACGTTGCTCAGGATTTATGTGATGTACCCGTGGGTACAAAGTATGATCTAACGCTCACTGCGTCTAACGCTGACGGGTTAAAGGATACCGCCCCGGTAACAATCGTCATTACAGGTATAACTCTGCGCATTCTTTCTTAAAACCGATGGTGGATAAATTTAACATTTACATAATCTTCATATGGATTTGAAAAATGTGGATAACTAAATTAATTTGTTTTGTGTGAGGACAAAAATATACCTTTAAATAATGCCTTTTTATATTAAATTAACAGAATATCTAATTACCAGTATTCTTCACTTTTATTAATGTATTCTAAAAATAAATTACAGACCCTACAACCACCACATCAACCACATCAACTACCACAACCACCACCACAGCAGCGCCACCTACCGCTGGTGGCTCCACTTCTACGAACGGCTTCTTTGACAATCTGGAGAACTTGGCTTGGTTTATTCCGGCGGTTATTTTGGCAGCGATAATGGTGGCGCTCTTGTTCTACTTCCTGTATAAGTGCATACGCAATTCTGACGCATTATCACGTTTATGGTGCGTTCAGTTATTTTCCCTCCCTTTATTTTGCCCACTTGTTATGTTGTATATTTCATTATTTAGTTTCTCATTTATTTCTTCTTTGTTCCAGCTGCAAGCGAAAAACATCTATATCTAAAGGTATTGGTTTTTTTTTTTAATTCTTACACATAAAATATATCATGCCCAACAAAAGCATCGAAATGCAACTATCCTCTCTCTCTCTCTCTCTCTCTCTCTCTCTCCCCCCCCCCCCCCCCGGAAAAAGCCTTTAACGCTCATATGTTATTTTAGTGAGAGATCCTCAGAAGATTGACGGGAAGTACGAATGGAATGTGTGGTCTCACAGCGACTACACAGACACCAAGTAAGTGTGACAGCTGATGCCAGAGGTACTGTCCACACCCTAATCATGGGTAGTCAATCTCATGTCAGCTCAAACAATAGTTTGTATCACGTGTGTATCCTTAAAAATGTGTCTTGTTACTCTACATTAACCATTTTTCAAAACCATCTGTTTTTAGTTTTACAGCTTTCACTTTTTACTTCCAGGATAGAAATGCGATGAAGACCAGGAAGTGGATCAAGGAAGAGGAAGTTGAAACTGAAATTAGGAGTATAAATAAATGACAGAAATATATATATAAGGCCCATATAATTCTGATGTACATGTAAATCACGGAATTTAAAAATTATTTTTTTTTATTTTGACCAATAAAGATTAGAACTTAAATTGATTGCATTCTTCATATCTTAGTTATATTCCTGTCGTATCTTGGCCGTGCACTCCGAACAATCTTGAGTGAAATTGCGACTTGTTGGAGTAAGAGAATAAAAGTTAATACAACGCTTGAGTTATTGTGATTAATAATTGGCCAGGTTTCATAAATAAGAAAGTTACGTAATATTACAACGAACAGTTTTTATTTTGCTAAACAAATAAATTCTCTGAGGAAATGACAGAAATTTATGTTCTTTGCAGGAAGGATACGTTAAATGTTTATAAAAATAATCTAGTTTTTAAATATATCATTTAACAAACTTTTGTATAAAATAGTTGAACAGATTGGATTCAATACACAATATTAATATTTTCTACATAATAATTCAATATGTCTTTTAAATAAAAAGAATTGTTGGTGCCTCCTTATTTTCATTTCCATTACGAGTACCAAATAAGTTCCATGACCATGCGTTTATTCTGTCCTTTACACAAATTTAGATTATTGGAATCAAAATTTGTACATGACAATTCGGTCTAATATATATGTTCACTGTGTTCCTTTCAGAAAATATCACACCTCCCTCCTCTCGGCTATAAAGGCACAAATTGGTGTCACCCTAGCCATGTTTTTCTATTTTAGATGGAAATAATTAGCTCACGTGTTTCCGATTTTAGTTTATTTTAAGTAAATTGTCGAGGTACAAACTGGAACATGTAATAACACTTGACGTATTAGGTATACAATATTCTACAGCCAGTAATAAATTAACACAAAGGAGGGACACCATTTTAATAAAATAAACTACAAGGAGAAAACTCATCAAGAAATATGGATATTTTAGCTTAAAGTGTGACCTCCAATCAGTGTAGTAAGTCTTGTTTTACTATTAATAACCAGCCCTTTATTCAAATTATTGTTGTATAATTTCAAAACAATTGCGTTTTTAACTAGTTTTATTCCAGCTTTGAAGCACAGTAGCAAATAAAGCCTTCAAATAAACTTTTTTAAAGAGTGGGGCATTACGAAAGCTGAATGAAGAAAAATTAGCAAGCTTACATTTTAATTACTAAAAGCACCTTAAAGACACGATTATGACGTAACACATGTATTTCATAAAAAGAAATACTAGTACATAGATTCGAAATATTCATGACTAATTATATAAGACACAAAAATGCTTTTTTATATACTATTGAAATATAAGAAATTTGGGCATAATTTTTACATCCTAGCCCATAAATCTATGCGACAAATATGTAAGCACATTTTTGCGCTTTCCTGATCATTATAACCATACCCTGTTAGATGTCATGGTGAAAACTCTCACAAAATTAAAACATATCTATATACCATTCTTTATCAATAATGTGTTTGATGAATAGTGTGGGATCATTACTTTAGACAGTTGCAATGAATAAAACCCGACTTTTAGGTTTAGTATGTTAGTTAAGGTCGATATCAAGACATTTATTGATATTAAATCCAATCCCACGTTTTATCTAAATTAAGAAACTGGGAAGTAGCTCTACCTTTTTTTTCAAAAAGAATTTAAATCTGCAAGCTGCACATATTTCAATTTCTGTTTTAAAAGAAGATATAAGATTAATTTTATCAATTCTTAATTGTTCAGGTTTTTACATTCAAAAACAAACCGATGCAAATGACTATACAGAATCTATCAACTACAATCTCAATCGGAATTACTTGGAAGTCTGACCCTTCCTCCTCCGCTTTCGGTACGTAATTTGAAATTTCATAGCAAAAGACAACGAGAAATTGAACATGATATGAGTAAAAAATGGTTACCATTATAATACTGGGTATATTGAATCAAAGGTTTAAATTTTGAATTATTTCCATATATTTATTTATAAAGCGTTGATGGAAATTGGAAGCCAGGGAGACATATTTGTTTGCGATTGACCTCGTGAATGTACTAGGGATCGGCCATTCTTTTTCATTAATGTATGTTTATAACTCCAAACAAGAAAAAATACATAAATATCAGGAAAAGGTACTTACAGGAACTGTCCAAACAGTATTTTTATAAATTCTAGTATATATAGAATCAGTTGGTGTGTCTCAAGCACAATACTGGGTCAAACATTCTGTTGATATATAGATGGAGATAGTATTTTACAGCTATAGTTTTTCACTTCATATACATTTCCAGACGTATGAGCATTATTTCTGTCGGTATATAACTGTAACCCTTTCAATATTTATAGGTTTGAGTGCTGTTACAACGCTATGTCTGTTCGTGTTGCTGTTGTTTAACTTCACCTTTACTCTGTATTTCTACATATCCTGGAGAAAAAGGTAGTGTAATATTATCATCCTTTAAAAAGAATCAACTTGTTACCTCACTGAAAGTTTGGTTTGCTTTTTATCGAGAAATTTCCATCCACATTACCAGTTATTGAGATCACCAGTAAATGTCTTTGAATGCTAGCACAAATGTTCTTGATTTCATGCCAAACAAGAACGTATCCAGCAAAGATGCTGTTTTGGATCTTTGCTGTTGATGACGATACTGTATCCTTTGTCAGACAATCGCTTAACATGTTCACGTCAAACTCATTTAGTCACGGGTAACATTTGTGCCAAGTGTAAGCTTAATACATTCTTCTTTTAAAATAGACGGATCTAACACAAATGCCCTGTTGGAGCTGATCTGATCATGGTTTTGGTCCAATGACTTTGGGTAAGGGTCATGTCCTGTTACGACGAAGTGACCTTGAGCATGATTAAGCGACCTCGTCAGGGTCACATCACGTTCTAAAGGCATAAGCATAACAATTGTGCGATGAATTAAGCTATTATGATTCTTTTAAAAAAGAATATATGGACTGGACACATTATTGAAAAGACATACGTCAAAACAAACGTATATATTAGAGGGCAACCTACAAATGATATTTATTTGCAGGGATCATTAATTCATATTTAAATACTTAATGGATAATGTTTTACTACTTCGAAATGTTAGCTTGATTAAATATTTGATTAAACTGTTATTTCTTTCTTTCTGAAGGCAAGGTATAAGGCAAAGACAATATATGGATGAAAAACAGCCGTACAAATCATGCACATCGGAAACCACTCCCACATCATCAACAGAGCACGTTTATGAAAGCGTGCGGAGCTCGACCTGCAGCTTTGTTGTCCAGTCACGTGACAAATGCCAAAGTATCAGATGGAATACACTTACAACGCTCTTTGATATAAATTCTCAAGACGTACAAAACATACTGAAGAATTTGGAAGCAGAAAATGAATCCGTTGTTTAGCATAAGTACTCTGGAAAAACTGATTCCATCATAAAACAATATAAATCAAACAGGCCCCCTGCCTTAACATCTGAATTTTATGCACAAATGTGTTAAGATTTTCATCAATTTATTACCTATTTTATTTTGTTTTATTATGTTTCGTAAATTTAAAGATAAAACACCATCTTTGTATTTCAAAATGAGACCAGGTTCCATACCAGGAAGGGAAACATCTTCCTTAAAACGATCGATCTTTGGGCGACCCATATCGTGTTAATAAATTGTAACTGTCACCTTATGCTCTTAATTTGTTCTATTTATGTTACATAATGATTGGTATCATGACCTTTTAAGTGAAACAATCTTGTATATTCAAAATGAAATGAACAAGCTCAATTTTCGTTCAAGAGGATGATCTATTTATGAGCCTCATTTATGATGGCCGATTAAAATATAAATACTTCAACCATCTGTTACACAATACTGTGGAATCATTTTTATTCGTGTGGGTCAATGTTCGTGAGCAGCCAAAATTTTCCTGGCTCGTGGGGACGTAATTTCGTTGATAGCAAGTTCGGGATAAATAATTATTAAACAAATGCTTGTATACACATTCGTGGGGATGTAAATTCGTGGGGAAGTAAATTCGTGGGCAAGGGTTATCCACGAAAGCCACAAACATTGGTCCCCCCACGAACAATGATGATTCCACAGTACACGTATTTCTAAATATATATGATATATAGTTGAAAAGGCTAATAAACAAAAGATAATTTTTTAGGAATAACAAGTTATTTCCGAATTACTTAAAAGTTTTCAAATTACGTGAATTTAAGAAAAACATTTTCATTCGTGATATGTTTCTATAATTCTTAATATCCCAATATTATCCAAAATGGCTGAAGCCACTAAGACATAGTACATGTCACAACTATAAGATATTTTCTTCATGAACCTGTCTGCCTGATGACCTTTCTACTCCAGAGAAGTGAGTGTTAACATGTACTGTGTTAGGATATTAAGTCCAAAATTCAATCATTTATAAAGTCCAAATCATAATTTAACACATAAATACTCCGCATAACATCTTGATGTGAAAATAATCTTAATGAGCATTTTCAATTCTTTGTACTTGCTATTATAGACATTTGAATCGATATACAATTGAGACACGTTTAAAATTGGTTTCAGAAAGGAATGTAGTATGTACGTATATTTGGTTTATCACATATGCAGCAATTTCCTGTGAAATTGTAATGTTTAAATTTGATATATATCATAAAATAAAAGTCACATAAAAAAGCAATCTGCAATACATTGTGTATCGTGCTTTGCAAAAGTTTCCCTAAGGAAGTGATCAAAAGCCTTGGTTTTGCAAGAAAAATAAGATATATATTCATAAAATTTGTCAATCTGGATTTTTAAAACAATCATTCCACAGTCCAAAAGGCTTTATAAATATACACTGTGCTAATAATTTCCAAATAATAAACAACTCTGCAACTTTTAATTTTCATATTTGTATCAGGAATATAAAATAAATTAATGAAGGTCCCATGGCTGCATTGTTCTTGTGCTTTTCTGGGTTTTTTTTTTCAAGAATGATCTCTCTCTCTCTCTCTCTCTCTCTCTCTCTCTCTCTCTCTCTCTCATGAAGTCTACACAGACAAGCACAGATTGTTGATACTCCCTTTTCCTTTTCACATGGAAATATTTATTCTAACACGTTTCCGCTTTCATTAGTAGTAAATTACGTCGAGTACAAACTGCAGCTAGTGACACATACCTTTGTTCCCAGCAATTTCCCACAGCCAGTATAAAACCCACCTGCAAAACAGAAAACACTATTCGAATGCATTTGTATGTTTCCATGCTATTCGAATGCAAACCACACAAACAGTTACAAATTATTATTTGCAATGGAGAGTAATTAATTAATTGTGGATGTTATAGGCTAAAGTGAAAAATCTAACGTGTGCAGTAAGTCTATATTACCTACCGGTATAAAAAAAAATAGGCTCATGATTAATTTTGATGACGTACTTTTACAAAACAATTGTGTTTTTGTTACCAGTACTTTGCAACCAACATTGAAACAAAAATTAAAAAAAAAAATTAACATTATCATTTAGTTAATCGAGAGTTCATAAACGTAAGCTATCGTTATTATGAATCATTAATGATGAGACGCTGATTTTCGGCAAGTCTTCCATGAAACGTGCTACGCAATAAAAATATCTCATCCCTTAACGATGCCGAGTACAGTTCGAGTACGCACGCTTTCGCACAGCGTTTCATTTGCATTGTGACGTCATCTTTTTGCTTGGTTGGCGTTATGGTTTCAACTGCAGATATTCAGCGATTTTTTTTCGACAATAGGTCGTTTGAGGCGTAAAATTTATATAAAATTTAGATTATTTTGTAGAATAAACATAAATGTCTTGAAGTATAAGCTGTATTTAGGCCCGGGTCGAAAACATGAAGAGGGTTCAGCAAGCCTAGCCCTCTGTCACGTTTTCTTACCCCCACCTAAATATCTAAGCATTGAATCATTATTTTTCGAAAGATATAGTCTCATAACTACAGCGGCGTGTGCATACAAATTGAGTAACGCGCATTAGCGCATTATGAAAATTTGTATGCACACACCGCTGCAGTTATGAGACTATATCTTTAAAAAAAAATGATTTAATGCTTATATTTACATTTTTAAAAAAAATTCTTGCCCACACACCGCTGCAGTTATGAGACTATATCTTTAAAAAAAATGATTTAATGCTTATATTTACATTTTTAAAAAAAATTCTTGCCTTGTCTGCAAATGTGATTTATACGTCAAAATTTCTGTTTTATCCTAAGGGTAAGAACAAATTAATGGAAGAGCCACTGTAACACAAGGGTGATCTTTGATTTTCGCTTGTGACGTTGCATTTTACAGCGTTAAACGTTTATGACGTCATAATATAATTCGTCATTTTAACCTTTGAGTACCCTGTGTGTGTTACGGTCTTATAACTGCAGTATCTTTCCACACATTTTACATGCAAAAAATATTTGGAATGTGAATATAGCTTAATACATGTATTTCAAGACAGTAACCATGTATTTTATATTTATGACCCTTAATATGTGATGTTTTATATATTTTACTGCTTAAATATGACTGAATGTTTTAATAATACTATAAAGATCACTATTCCCACCTTTGCCAAAAAAAAAAAAAGATAGCCATTATCCGACAATTCTGGGAATCATACAAAAAAAACCCTTAATAAGACCCCTGGAGCAAACCAGGAGGTAAAAGTTTTTTTCATTTGATCATTTGATGCCGTTGAGCAATAACTATCATATATGAAACAAAAAAAAATCCCTAGGGCAGAAGTTTACAAAAATGAAAAATGTTCAAAATTGATAAATTTCAAGCAAAATCCCATAAGGTCCTATGTTAAAAATTGACCAACTTTGAGATGACCTCCTTAAAAAATAATGCGGTAAATGTCTGATTTTTTTGTTTTAAAACAATAATTATATCAGTAGAAATTCATGTAAAAAAAATCTTTAAAAAATCTAGGGCAGAACAAATTAGACATGGCCTCGTTAATGATAAATATTTGAATCTGAATGGACAGGTTTTTAATTTTTGAGAGTAGAAAAGTTTTTTTTTAAAATTAAAACGAAATGCCCGAATTTAGGACAGGAAATCCCTGCTCATTGTTTTATGAAAACGTTAATTTCTTGTTGAAAAACTCTTATATATTCTCACAAAATAAGCACAAATCTTTCGAACCATATTTTTTAACAGTTTTTTTATGGATATTTTTGGGTCCGAAGAAAATTTTGGTAATAAAAAACCATCGTATAAACCCCAAACCATCGCCTATCTGTAACCTTGGCGGCTCAGGTCAAGTAAACATTTTTCCACATTCATTTTTCCTTATAATTCTTATCTTTCCCTAATTATTTGTTTCCGTTATTAATTTCCTAGTGTATTTTTCTTTTATTATTTTAAAGTTTTATTTTTCAATCTGGCTTGCCAAAAGCTCAGAAAAAAAATCTATCTGTGGGTGAAATAGATATTACACCTTTTAATAATATTACAGATTAGTTATAAGTTTTTATATTCAGAAGCTATCCAATGCTGAATCGATCTACTACAATATCAACCGGAACCGAAACGCCTGCTTCTAACTCACCCATTTTCGGTATGTTATTTTAAATTTCATAGCAAGTTGCTAAAAGGAAATCATTCATTTTAAGAAATTTGTTTATGTTCAATTTTATTGAGAAATCTGTATCCATTATGATGTATAAGATCTTCAGTATAATAGAGCTTTATAACTGCATATACATTTATAAAGGGAGGATTTGAGTTGGAATTCAGGGATATCTGTTTCCATCTGAAAAAGTGAACTTTCAAGGGATCGAACATTCTTTTTCATAAATGTATATTTATTATTTTAAAGAAAAAATAAACATGTTGAAAGGAAAGTCAATTTTGAAGAATGTATCTTAAATCCAGACTAATTTCAAAACAATTTTCACAGTATTTTTAGAATATACACAAAAACTTTATTTTAACTGGGTTGATCGGGAATTAAAATTTATCACTAGCATTTAATACCTAACCAAACTATCAAGAAATATGACAGAAAATGCTAATTAGATATAAATTATTTTTATATTCTGCATTATAAGTGCAATTCTGTTGACCTGTAACTTATTTACGATATTTTACAGATTTGAGTGCAATTACAACGCTATGTCTTTTCGGCTTGTTGTTGTTTAACCTCGCTTTCACTCTGTACTTCTACATTTCTTGGAAAAAGAGGTAGTTATTCACTGAAGAAAAACAACTTTTTATCTTGTCAGTTTGATTTTACAAGTTTTCACGAGAGTCTTCCACTTGTATAGTGACGTCACAATTTTAGAATGTTTTTGATTACTTTAAAGCTTTTGTCAGGGTTATTACGCAACTTCGGGTCTTAAGAGACCGTCTCTGATGATTTTCCTTTTAAAGTTATGGACCAAACACTAATGCAATATCGATGATATTTATGGGTAAAAAAAAGTCCCGCCAAAACTAGGATCAAACTCATGTCATCTTGAAAATTATGTTACATTTTGCAACCTCAGTTTAAGGCCAAAACACACCTTAGGACTCACTGATAGTTTTGTTCCAAGAATGAAATGGTGATGTTTCTTCTTTTAAAAGCAATTGAATAAGGGACAGGCAGACATACCTCAAGGGGTTACAATGCAATTTTTCATAACCTATTTAGAAATGGCATATGTTGCTTGTTTAAACAGTTTAACTAATCAATTGGTTAATTAGAGACATGTATCATCTCTCTTTTCAAGGCAGGAAATAAGGCGCAGACAAAGTACTGTAGAGGTAGAAACACGGCCTTACAATACATGTACACCTGGAATCACATCGTCATCATCAGACCACGAGTACACGGGTGTACGGGAATCCACCTGCAGCTATGCTTCCTACGACACCCTCGATTCCAGATATTGCTTGAACCCTGTCATGTCACGTGGCAGGCGTCAAAGTGAAAAATGGAAAACTTTGACGACATTCTTCACTTTGAATTCAAAAGACGTACAAAACATTCTGTCTAAATTAGAAACTGAAAATGAATCACCTGTTTAACTCGGAAAATCATATACTAGCACAAATCCCAGAGAACTTCTGCCTTCGCTGGAAAATGTTTTCAAGTTTCATCAACATATACGTCGACATAATTTTGTTTTAATTAAATAAGACAACATATCGAGTTCTCAGTTCAATATGAACTGCGATTCCATACTGAATGGAATTCATTTTTTCTTGAATGGCTAAACAACCAGATGTGTATATTTTCTTCGTAAGCATAACTTGCGTTGCTCTTAAATTGGTTTTTTTATGTCATATCATAATTGACATTGCCATTTGTTATCATGTCCAAGTCATGTCATGTATTAAGTGATACATTAATGTTGGATTTGAACCATCCAGTCTTATCATTTAAGAAAGAAAACAATGAATTGGAAATGGTACAAACAGAGACATATATCAAAAAGTCACATGTTTCTATTTTAATAGTTCCTCAACTTTTGTATGAATTATGCGTGAATGGAGCACACAAATATTTGCATTATAAAATAGCCTTTAATTTTATGTGAATTTCACGATAAATTGAAGCCCCAGGAAACAGATACATATGTGAAATAATGTATATTAAAAAACAAGAACATATGTTAGGATATCATATTTATGTCTAGATTTCAACATTTCCTTATTGTTAAAACGTATCTTAACAAATGAATTTTCTGGATAATAGCATGATTTAGAAATAATCTTGATAAATAATTATTTTCAATTCTTTGCGTTTGCTCATTTAGGAGAGTATTTATGGCTTTAGTTATTCATCACAGATCTAAGTTAATTATGCATTTTCGATCTATTGGGTATATATTGATTTGGCAAGTCAATTTAGCTTCATGTACCCTTTTGCACATTCTATTAATTAATCAAGCTGTGTATAATTGTAAAAAGATGGGGGAAGGGGGCTTTTTATTGTCTTCGTAATAGTATGATCATATGAAGAGAAATCATGGGCGGAGTGAAGCGAAGCGTAGCCCATTCTTGATGACGAAGATTTCTCTTCTATGATCTTACTGTCTTAACATAAATCTGGTTTTTCGTGTTCACCGTACCTATATACGACGCAAGAGATTGACTGAACCCAGTTATTCAGCCAATCAAATTGTCCCAATTCTGGCAAAGAATTCATTCTTCGTAGTAAAGAATTTTTCTTTTTCTCGAATATTGTAGTTTTTGATTGATGGAAACTTTGAAAAAGGATTTCGGAAATTCTTCATTGCGTGACTTTATGTATACCCCCCCCCCCCCCCCCCCCCCCCCACAACCAAAGTTCTAAGATTATTTCATTTTATTATCATTATTTTAAAAGCCATCATTGAAAATGAAAATTTAAAAAAAAGTTTATCAAGTGGATTTACAGACAGCAATAAAACCCAAAGTGATTTTGTATTAATTTGAAACAAAATTAATGATGGATTTATGCCAAACCATAATAAGTCTGTTTATAGTTCCATGTAAATCCACTTTAAATCAGTAAAAATATACAATATGCGGAAATGCAGAGGTAAAACTGATGTCGGTTCCTCGTACCTAGGATCGTAAAAACCACTAAGTACTGTCATTGAATAAAATAATATAGTTTGAAAGGAGACAATGTCAAAAACCATTCAATAGGAAATGTTTTGAAACGTCAGTGTTGTGACTTTCTCCAATATATGAATCTACGCCATCGATGTTTCCTCAAGGTAAGTTGGAAAATGTGTCGAACAAAGTTCGCATGGATTCGAAAAGCAGTTCTCGGTATTAACAACATCTGTCGACGATAAAAAAAGGCGTTATCATTTTTCACATATATTTGGAATGTGAATTTCATCGAGCATTTTGTGACTAAAACTTCAAATGTATGCAAATTATCTGAAGATGCTTAGATATTAAGATAAGAAATGGAGACTAGATACCGCTTGTGTTTACGTATATAGCTGATTATTAGGGAAATTTCACTCATATTTGAAAAAGGCACGGTCACAATTTGTACTGAAAATTGGTAAATTCTATTTTTCCTAATTTTTAATATTTTTATACGAGGCCTCACTAAGGTATTTCCAATGGTCAGACATAATTTTATTGGAAGTTGTAGAGTATTTATTTATGCAAGACATACAGCTCGTAATTCCCTGTTATATAAACAAGTCTAATGCCAAGTTTTTGTTTACATTTGTTACGAACAAACAAAACTCATCAAAATGTATGATGAACATGTGAAAAAGAACTCGTTCTGATTTTTAAAAAATAGATTTATTGCTACTCTCTACACTGGTTGCTCAAAAGTCTAATTTTCTTTCTTTTTTTTTTTTTATATCAGTTGGTTATTCAGAAGACATAACTAATGTCTCTCAAGCGTTCCTCATATCTAAAGTTTCAGAGCACAGTAAGTTTTATTTATTAATAATTTAAACTGCTTCATGCGTTTTTTAAAATGTTTTTTCAAGTTTGTAATAAATAGTTATATAAATAGCTTACATCAATTATAACTTACTAGTTCTATACCATCAAAATGCCATTAATGTTTGATACATACATGAAGGATTAGTTTTAATGTTCTCGTTGAAAAAGCAGGAAGAGTAATGGACAATCAATTCTTGTAGTTTGCACGTGTTTATATATATATATATATATATATATATATATATATATATATATATATATATATATATATAGGATCTCTCATGATTTGCGATGGTATATGATTTTTATCCAACGAGTTGTGTGTTTTCTATCCCCGAGCCTTGGCGAGGGGATAGAAAACACACAACGAGTTGGATAAAAATCATATACCATCGCAAATCATGAGAGATTCTTTTTATCACATGTTTTACCACGTTTTTTGTTAATCTCAATTTTTTCTGTACAAATTATTATTGAGAGCCGCACAACACATTAACTACGAGACGTCAACAACTTTACGCATGGAAAAAAGTTCCTTGAAGTTTAACAAACAAACATTTCATTTTCGAACAATTTCTTTATGAATTCATGAAAAATAAATAAAACAACATTAAATGCTTCACTTTTACAACTTAACACTATTCAACGGTATTATTTTTTTGTTTTTCATTATACGTCAATCAACCGGCTAAACATACGTAATGTTTAATTATGACGTCACGTGGCGTAAGAACACACAGTGGAATATCAAAAATTTATCCAATGAGTGATATCCACCGTATATTGAGATAAACATGTGATAAATATATATATATATATATATATATATATATGTTTTAAAATGACATGTGTATCATTTATCATTTGTTGAATACCTCATCTGATTATACTTAGCGGTTAACAAATCTAAATGAAATATTTAAAATAAAATTACTGATAAAATGCAAACTTGGTTAGTGAACAATTTAAAAAGAAGTGATGAAAAATGCATTGCTTGCATAACAGCCACTGGAAATGAGTATGCACCAACAAGTACATTGGCGTGGGCTAGTAGGACCGAGTACGACACTACACCCACTCCAGAGATCCAGGAAACCGGTGAACAGACGTATTATACACCCACAATAGGTAAAAAACTCTGATACTTATCAACATTCTTGGTTTATCTAAGTCTTAACACATGTAAGAAGTTTTAAGATACAACATTTTTTTCTCTACTTGCCGATGAATATTTCGTTTTGTATCATTTGTATTGTTTTTACGGTTTTTTTTTTAAAGATGTGGGTTTGATATCCTCCCTATGTATGTCCACACTTGTTGTTTTAAACATTGCTTTCACTCTTCTGTTCTACTTTGCATGGAGGAAAAGGTAAGATAAAATACACACATACATACAAAGCAAAAATGTTTGAAAACTTTCCTGTCGGTTTAAAATAATTTTATGAAGTAATATATCAAAATATGTCACAAAAAATGATCTTGAATAATGGGGATTTGTTTCCAACAATTAGGAATGGCAATATATTTCAGAATTGCTATTTCGATTAACAGCAATTCGTTCCAACCGATTAACCGGTTACTCATAGCAAAATACGCGGAGTTTTGACATGTTTTTATTATGTGTAATGATTATTATAAAACACCCAGAAAAAACGAAAGGAGTATTCTTTTTATGTGTAAATCAAAATAAAATTTAAAGAAAATGAAATAATTATCCTTTCGGATAGTAGTAACATGTATGTTCCCGCTTTATAATTGCATTTTCTATGTCATAAATTGATGCCGTGTTATGGGAAAAAAAATGAAATAAACATATTAAACGTAGGTACAATAATGGTAATTGTAACGGTACTTAACAGTGATATTAGTTCATTCATTAATGATTTATGAAAAGCTGAACAGACAAGACAGTGACAGGTTGTTTTAACAGTCATTATAATACCTACTGACTTATTTTCCTTCAAGGTTTTAACGTTCTCCAATTTAACTTGATTATATAATAGTCTAGCAAATGCCCATTTGGTTTAGTTGTAAAATACAATTTCAAATTTATTTTTTCCAATTAAGGTGGTATGGGACATCTGTCGATATTAATGTGGATTAAAGTACATTATAATTAAAATGCTTTCACCGATTTAAAATTTTCAAATTTTACAGTATTTAGCCAAAAATACGTTTTAAAATTTTTTGGAAAGGTAAAAGCTTTAAAATCCCAAGCGGGATTCGAACTCATGACTTACAAATTCGAAGCGAACCCTCTAACCCACTGCGCTACGCTGTTAGTTTTCTATTGCGGGAAAGAAACTGTTTATAAGATTACAGTTGATTTTATTGTTTATTTCGATAAACAGTACGTCACAATATGGAAGTGTCCCATACCACCTTAAATGTATTTGATAATGTTATAATACAAGTTTACAAAAGGACAATTTCTAACTGTTATATATTGAGTTTTGAATATTTTAATAAATGATAAGAAAAAAAAAATAAACCCTAAAGCTTTGATGGTATCGAACCCAACATCTAAATACCCTACCTGTATAAGGTTACCTTGAGTCTGGTGCTCTAACCACTGAGCCATTTCAGTCCCAACAAAGTACGTTGTTTAAATGCTATATGCGACTGGCCACGAATCTTCGGACTTGTATCATTTTTCTAAAACGTTCAATCGTTGGGATACAAAATGACATTTTTAAAGTCTTTGTTGTTTGAAATTGGTTTGATTTCCATTAAACCTTATTTAGACTATGACAAAAGTATGGAGCTCAAACCCACTCTATACTAGAAAACGCATTGAAGTTCTAAACAATGACACTATTTGGAGGTTTTGACAAGCATACGCTAGTTTAAATCAACATATTCCAAGTATTTAACATAATACAGGGTTAAAATCGATTTTATGTTAAATATAAATTGTTTTTAATAATTATTAAAAAGAAATGATAAGATTTGTTGATATTTTAATTTAACATTATCTTATCTTTTCTCATATAGGCATTTTACACGCCTTATTCCTCCATCTTCTTTATTTTGTAATTGCGCTAAATATACATGTACATTATTTTTATTTTATACGACTAACCGATTACTGATTTTGTAACCGGTTACCATCGTTCCGACCGATTAATTGGTTAACCGGTTGGATATTGCCATCCCTTCTAAAAATTGTTTAATTGTATCTAAGGAAGAACACGACACCTGCAGTTTTAAAAACCGACGAAAGGTAAGCGCAATTTTTTGGAAAATCTTTTGAAGATCATATAGAAAAATAGCAGTATTCCGTTGATACAAATATTTTTTCTTTTTCTTGATATATAAAGGTTTCTTAGTAATATTTTCATTTAGTTTTATAGAAGCGATTTTGAAAAAAAAATTGTAACATTGTCCAAATAATACATATATCGAATCAAAATATGACATTCACATTGTCATTGTACGAAGTTTTCTTTGCAAAGACAAACGCAGGACCTGGAAAGTGTCGATGAATTAAATCCTTACAGAACCATAGAGATCTTGGACAGCCCTAACGAAGGGGTGTACGTTAACAATGGATGGATCGTCAACACTGAGGACGCATGCGCAGAATCTCTGTACGATAGCATCGGTTCCAGAAACACGTACTGCTCTTTAGAGGCTGTACAACCACGTGATCACTCCTGTAGGGACAAGTTTAAGACTCTGACAACTCTGTTTAACATACACTCGCACGACGTGAGTCGTACTGTAGTCAGCCTTACGAAAAAAGACGTATCAGTGTAAAACACAGGAGAAGAATGCTGTGAATGATGGCTTATACTTGCATAATATGACGAGGATCATAGACGTTTCACAATGAACAAAACATATATTAACATAACATAGAATAAAAGAACGGTAACTGAATTTGAATATTTAAAATATAAACACGTGTTTCGATTTTCAAAAGAACCTAATGATTTTTCTCGACGTATCTATATAGTTCTTATTCTTCAAATAATATACAATGTAATCGATAAAACATCAGGATTGTTTTATTTGCTACTATGTATAGCAAATTTTGTGTTCTTTCATATTTGAAAAAAATCTTTACCAAACTGTTTTGTGATTTGTTACATTCTATAGTAATTGCAAAATCTAATTACACATTTTTTCACTAAATTTTGTATAGATTAAAGAAATTAAAATGAATTAATGATAGAATTGATATGTTTGTACCCAATGAACCTACATATTTATTATTGTGGCGTGTTAAGAATAATGCATACATTACAAGAGTTTTATATAATAAAACAAAGGGGAGTGAGCAACTACTTAATTTTATCATTGTAGGAACAACTTAAAATTTTAAATTTCATATTTTTTAAAACTTGAAAGATATCATGTTCATATAACTTTCTTAAAGTAAGTTTTTGGGGGTTATATAATTATAATTGGGTTTAATGAAATTAGGTTATTTTTCTAGAGATATGTTTTGTGAATATGTACGTTCGAAAAACGAATAGCACATACAGAATTTAATGTGCTTGTTAAACTACATAATGTACCATCTGTTTTGCTTTGTCCTGTTTAATAATGGCATGCAGTCATTTTTGAAACAAGTGAGATGAAAAAAATGATAAAATAAAAAGAATTTACGCTTACTTAAGTTTTTTGAAATTGAATATTTGGCAGGAAAATACACAGACAAAGTTCTGTCTTAAAAACTTCAAGCACATTTTTCTACTTATAACCAAGTAATGCACATTATATATTTCTTGTTTCATCAAGAAGATGACATGGGAAATCTTTATTCTTGTTTCGAACCAATCAACTTCCCTTTACAACGTAGTTTCCCGTAAGCTTTGCTCAGAAATCTTCTTTTTCATTCAATGTGTCTTAAATAATTTCGTGTGGATAATTTCAAGTAATCTAACAATTTTTCAAAATGATATACCATGCCATTGAACAATCTCGTAAAGTTGAACTCCTTCGGCGCCTTCTGTAAGGTAGGCCCGACTTGAAAGTTGAAAAGTATCTGGTTTATATAACAATTTGAAGAAATATTTAATTTTGGATGATGAATTTTTTAGAGCTTGTTTCCTTGATGGAACAATGTAACATAAATCCATTTGACATGACGATGCTCTTACTTGTAGATATGATAACCCTTGTAGAAATGTCCGATTGAGTATGTTTACATTTTATTGATTCTGAGATTTGCAATATTAGTAGACTTTTTATTACATATATTTTCCAGTTTAAATCTTTTTTTGTATTTCTTTTTATGTATGCATGGCATGCCATGCGGAAAAAATAAAACATTCAAAAATATCTGTAAGTCAGATATCTAGGGAAATGTGATGTTATTTCCTGGTAAAATAGACATGCCTTAATAAAATAGCAAAGCTTTTCCTCAGTGACATATGATTTGGAGGATAAATTCATTCATTGGTAAGTGTTACTTAAACTAAGTCTATTGACTGCACCATATGCCAATATAAAATAATAATGTTATAAATGTTATAATGCCATGATCAAAGAAAAAAAAACTACTCTATTACAAACAAGAAAATGTGAAAAGAAAAATTGCGATAAAAGTTTTTCAAGCTTGTGGAAATGAAAACAATCAAATATATATACTAATTGAAATTAAATATATACTTATTAAATCAATTCCGAATATCAATTTTAATCAAAAGCAACATTTTTCTATTCTTAGATAATTTGCTCTGACTTGTTATTTGAATGGCATCGTGCAACAAAACTTTGGATACATTAAACACACATGGCCAAGGATTTACTATAGGTATTTGATGAAATATATTGCTTAAACGAAATTGGGAGTTGAATATTGTGTGAAACGGAAAAGAGTTATGATATATCTTACTTTAATGAGTTTTGAAATAGATCTGATTAGGGGATATGTCTATGCTATAAATCTAAAATGAAATATACCGTATAGCTGTTTTTTTTGGTGGAGATATAATTTTGGCCTATTTTGGCGATTTTTGAAAATTTACACCAAAATTAAAATCACCAAATTTAAATACTATTTTTTTCTTAATAGATTTTTAAGTCAAAACTGAAATTTTGGAGATTATTTTTTTATATATATTTTTAAGTCCGTGAGCATGATAAAAAGGGACACTTAATACATGCATACAGTGTTACAGATACAAATGTACATTTACTCAAAATCAATAAAAAACAAATGTAAATAAATAAAAGCTAAACATTACTATAAATTAGAAGTTAATTGTTTAAACACCATATCCCTTTTCCCTGTTCAGGTGTGTAATTAGCCCCAGTGACAGGGGTGCTAGCTTATGTTGTTATAGAAGACGTGTGATCCATTATAGACTCGGGTGCAGATAATTGTCTGATTAACGGTTTCTTTTAGGATTTTTGCTCAAGTACATTAATTTCCCAGTTATACAAAATAAACTGACAGTAGATTTTGTAATAAAGAGTAAATGATTCACCAAAATTATATCCGCCAAAATTAATGGTATACCCTGTAGACCCAAATCCGCCAAATTTGTGTCCCGCCAAAAAAACCGACTATACGGTAGCTTCATTTTTTTTTTTATACTTTTCAATTAATATGATTTTAAATATCACTAAAGTGTCATCAGTTTCAAAATTATTATTTTGTTAATTTATGTATGAATCTCTAATATCTTAAATGTTATGTAACTTGCATTGAAAAAAAAATCATAAACAAAATAATGAATTCCTGGTATAATTTGAGATTAATTTGGACGTATAGCTAATCCTCAAGTTTATGTACCTTTATTTTGGGATAAAAAACTAAAATACCAGACTTGTAGGTAATATTTTATGAAAAGACGAAGGGGTGTTGCATTATGCACCAATACTCCTTAAAAAGGGCGCATGTTTTCATTTTGAGAAGACAACGTATTAGAACCGTAAATGTAAATAACGTAGGTTTTGAACAATTGTATGAACTTATCTTTTTGATGACGATATAAATAATGAGGCAGTGATTTCCTATAAAATTAGCTATCGATTGTCTAATTATCCTGTTAGATGATGGAATGTTGACGACGATATTCCTGTTTGTGCTCATCTTAGCCAATCTCATTCTGACGATCCACTTCTATCTGTCTTGGAGAAGTAGGTATGTAGTTATTTATTGAGCCATGAAACCAAACAAACCTAAAGGAAATTGAAAGAGCAGATACTCTATGTTTTTTTTTTTTGATCAATATTTAACCATTTAACTTACCTTAGTTGCCAAAACACTGCAAGGTAACTCCTTTAGGATACTAGTATAGGGAGATATGTTTGCTCATGTTTTCTTATTGGTTGTGAATTTACTTCATGATGATTTAAAGGCAATGCTTTATGTATAAATTGTAATTAATAAGTCATACCATTAGTGTCATTATAGGTTTAGAACAGGGGTAAAGGTTGCATCAATTGCATTATAAAACATGAATTGGGAGTATTAAAAATGGATTTTTTTAATCAATAGACGAAAATACTTGCTTTTATCCAGAGGAATTGAAAGGACAAAAAGATTACAACCAGACCCACAAAGAGAAAAAGATGAAGTCTACGCCGACATTAGAGAGTCTGACTTTTCCAACACACAAGGAGAAAGGTACGCATGTATCGACCCCAAGCTTGGGGGTAAAAACACCTACGAAAGACTGAAGGAAAAGTTCACATGGCGTGGACGTAACAGGGACAAGATGAAGACTCTGACAGCGCTGTTTGATATGCATTCACAGGACGTAAACAAAACGATCAAGCGGTTAGAATCTACAGAGTGAGGTTTACTACGAGTTTCTTCTTTTTTTTTAAGGAACGATCATGCTGGCATGTGTGGTGCTTTTTCAAACTGTGCAAGTTTTTTCGATTCGGTAAAATAAGGTGGACCAGCATACGTATCTCAAGCCACTGTTCAACAAATAAAAATAAAAACCTTAAAGAAACACTCCTGTGTATGGACTTTGTTTTTGACTGAAAAATTTCCAGAATTGATAACAATTTAGGAACACTTACTTGTTTCTGTTCAGAATGTCATTGCTTATTTCTAAATTGCCGGTGTAACGACAAAAAGTGACCCCCAAAGAATATTGACACAGAGGTCAAATTTCTACGGAAAAAACTCACCCAGAGTCAGTATTCTATGACAAGTAGGGTCCTTTTTCTACAGTAGAAAACCATTCCAGACCTGTAGATCTACGACTCCCCACACGTTGAAAACTGACCCCATAGAATTTTTACCTTGATTATTAACTACGTAGAAATGTACGAAATTAGAGGAGATATGTGTATCCATAGGCGGGGGGGGGGGGGGGGGGTGGCAGCGAAAGCAAATGAAAGATATGCAGAACTATGAATGCGCCTCTCGTTTTACCCTACATTTTAGAGTTACATATATAACATCAGTTTGCAAAAAGCGATGTCAGTACTCGATCGTCAGCTTGCCTTGTGGAACCCTTCGCTAAGCCTTTTTAGGGTTGTGTCACCCCCCTAAAGTACATGCATGAATGATGCGCTCGCGTGTGCTCCCTTTTTGCATTTTTGCATTTTATTGCGTTTGATGAATGTATCACAGTGTAAATTTCACTGTTCTTTCTTAACTTTAAATTGGACATACCTTTTCAATTTCAACATTTCTTTCAGTATATTTTCTCACATTTTAATTATTATTTCAATAAGTGATTGACACTTGTCGGACTTTATGTTGGTAATTTCAAAGAGACAGAGTGTTGTGTCTTACTGCTTTTATCCCTTAAAACATCATTATGTATTTATCAGTTTTCATGTCCAGGACATCAAAGACTCATTGAGTTTATTTATTTACATGTATTTTAAACCTGTGAACCTTTCACTCAGCTAACTTAATGTCATCAACTGTAAATTTTCACTCATAGTTTAGATTCTTATGTATAGTCATGTAAAATTGTCAATCTTTAGTCTGGGATATGGCGGCCAGCCTCGGCCATTCGTCCGACTTACCGAGAGTCTGAGTTCGGAGGCCAATACCTTATTTTTACTTTATTCAGCATATTTTGTCGGCGATGCAGAGTTTGAAGTTTAATTCATCAGACACTGAGTGGCCCAACCTTCCCCCGAGGATCATGATCGATTTAAAGAGACCTGAATCCAAACTACCTAAGGATGCTTTCACACAAGTTACAGCTTTTCTTGCCTATTGAATTTGAGAAGATTTTTCTCTATATATTGAATATTCCTAGTATGTAAAAATTTGACCCCCCCAAAAAAAATAATTTAAAAATGGGGCCCAACCCTGCCCCTGGCAATCATGATTTGAACAGACTTGAATCTACCCTACTTGAGGTTGCTTCCACACAAGTTACAGATTTAATGGCCTATTGGTTTTAGAGAAGACGATTTTAAAAGATTTTTCTCTGTACACTCACAAAATTGTGACCCCCCTACCCCCCCCCCCCCCCAACTGTAATGATTTGAACAAACTTGAATCTATCCTACCTAATGTTGCTTCCACACAAGTAACAAACTTTCTAGCGTATTGGTTTTTGAAAATAAGATTTTTAAAAACATTTTTCTCTCTATGTTTTACTATGTAAAAATTCGACCCCCCCCAATTGTGGCCCAAACCCCACCCCCGGGGATCACGATTTGAACAAGTTGAATCTACACTACCTTAGGGTGCTTCCACACAATTTACAGGTTTTTTGGCCTATTGGTTCTTGAGATTTTTCTCTATCTATTCCTATGTAAAATTTTAACCCCTCCCCCCTTGTGGACCAACCCTGCCCCCGGGGATCATGATTTGAACAAACTGGAATCTACACTACCTGAGGATGCTTCCACACAAGTTACAGCTTTTATGACCAATTGATTTTTGAGAAGAAGATTTTTGAAAAATACTAACAAATTCTCATAAATTCTTAATTATCTCCCCTTAAAAGAGAGCATGGCACTTATTTAAAAAACTTGAATCCTCTTCACCCAATAATTCTTTAGAAGAAGTCGATAATGTCAAAAGTTTACAGACAGACGGACGGACAGACAGACCCCGGACAAAAAACGATCAGAAAAGCTCACGTGAGCTTTCATCTCAGGTGAGCTAAAAAGGGGAAAGTTTTTCGCCAGTCTTCAAAATCTTAATGGGGAGGGGGGGGGGGGTTTAGGAAATTTTTCCTATAATTTTTACCTGCTCCTAAAGAAGTGGAGAGGGGGGATTCCTCATAAATTTAATTTTCTACCAGTTAACTTAAGAAAAAATGTTGTGAGAAAAAGTGTGTGTGTGTGTGTGTGTGTTTGTGTGGGGAGGGGGGGGGGGGTGGGTTGCTTTATGCTACGTGCCTGATTCACTTTATACTATGAAACCCGTACAACTTTTATTTTGCTCCCCCACCGGATAAAATTTTCTGGATTCGCGCATGTGATGAGATATGCCTATTTCAGACCAATGGTGAATACTAAATCCCTCATGGCGATAGAGATCGTGATGAATTTTATTTTCTTCTAACTTGGTGATACGGAAGAAAAATAGATTTCCTATAATCTAAGTATCATGTAGGCAATGTAATTCCCCACCCCACCCCTGTACCCACCCTAAGGAAAAATATTGGACCTAAAGCAAGTAAACAAAATATGTAATAAAATATAGTCAGTATTCTACGTGGTCATTTTTCTAAAACCAACACGGAGAAAAATGACCCTTAGACCCTAATTTCTATACCCAAGTATTCTACAACCGAGTAGGTACCAAAATTTTACTAGTTACTATTGTTATTTGACAAAATGGATCAACCTGGATTTATACAAGGGGAAAATCTTCCGAAAAGAGATCATGCGTAGTTTTTATTTTCATTACAAAATGATGAAAATCAGTTTTAAATGTCAAAACACTTCATACCAAACTAATAAAAAAATGAAATAATTATCCTTTCGGATAGTAGTAAAATGTATGTTCCCGCTTTACAATTGCATTTTCTATGTAATAAATTGATGCCGTGTTATGGAAAAAAAAATGAAATAAACACATTGAACGTAGGTACAATAATGGTAATTGTAACGGTACTTAACAGTGATATTAGTTCATTCATTAATGATTTATGAAAAGTTGAACAGACAAGACAGTGACAGGTTGTTTTAACAGTCATTATAATACCTACTGACTTATTTTCCTCCAAGGTTTTAACGGTCTCCAATTTAACTTGATTATATAATAGTCTCGCAAATGCCCATTTGGTTTAGCTGTAAAATACAATTTCAAATTTATTTTTTCCAATTAAGGTAGATATTAATTTGGATCAAAGTACATTATAATTAAAATGCTTTCACCGGTTTAAAATTTTCAAATTTTACAGTATTTAGCCAAAAATACGTTTTAAAATTTTTTGGAAAGGTAAAAGCTTTAAAATCCCAAGCGGGATTCGAACTCATGACTTACAAATTCGAAGCGAACCCTCTAACCCACTGCGCTACGCTGTTAGTTTTCTATTGCGGGAAAGAAACTGTTTATAAGATTACAGTTGATTTTATTGTTTATTTCGATAAACAGTACGTCACAATATGGAAGTGTCCCATACCACCTTAAATGTATTTGATAATGTTATAATACAAATTTACAAAAGGACAATTTCTAACTGTTATATATTGAGATTTGAATATTTTAATAAATGATAAGAAAAAAATAATAAACCCTAAAGCTTTGATGGTATCGAACCCAACATCTAAATACCCTACCTGTATAAGGTTACCTTGAGTCTGTGCTCTAACCACTGAGCCATTTCAGTCCCAACAAAGTACGTTGTTTAAATGCTATATGCGACTGGCCACGAATCTACGGACTTGTATCATTTTTCTAAAACGTTCAATCGTTGGGATACAAAATGACATTTTTAAAGTTTTTGTTGTTTGAAATTGGTTTGATTTCCATTAAACCTTATTTAGACTATGACAAAAATATGGAGCTCAAACCCACTCTATACTAGAAAACGCATTGAAGTTCTAAACAATGACACTATTTGGAGGTTTTGACAAGCATACGCTAGTTTAAATCAACATATTCCAAGTATTTAACATAATACAGGGTTAAAATCGATTTTATGTTAAATAAATTGCTTTTAATAATTATTAAAAAGAAATGATCAGATTTGTTGATATTTTAATTTAACATTATCATATCTTTTCTCATATAGGCATTTTACATGCCTTATTCCCCCATCTTCTTTATTTTGAAATTGCGCTAAATATACATGTACATTATTTTTATTTTATACGACTAACCGATTACTGATTTTGTAACCGGTTACCATCGTTCCGACCGAGTAATTGGTTAACCGGTGGGAGATTGCCATCCCTTCTAAAAATTGTTTAATTGTATCTAAGGAAGAACACGACACCTGCAGTTTTAAAAACCGACGAAAGGTAAGCGCAATTTTTTGGAAAATCTTTTGAAGATCATACAATAGAATAAAAGCACGGTAACTGAATTTGAATATTTAAAATATAAACACGTGTTTCGATTTTCAAAAGAACCTAATGATAATTGATCTCGACGTATCTATAGAGTTTTTATTCTTCAAATAATCTACAATGTTATCGATAAAACATCAGGATTGTTTTATTTAGTACTATGTATAGCAAATTTTGTGTTCTTTCATATTTGAAAAAAAATCTTTACCAAACTGTTTTGTGATTTGTTACATCCTATAGTAATTGCAAAATCTAATTACACCTTTTTTCACTAAATTTTGTATAGATTAAAGAAATTAAAATGAATTAATGATAGAATTAATATGTTTGTACCCAATGAACCTTCATATTTATTATTGTGGCGTGTTAAGAATAATGCATACATTACAAGAGTTTTATATAATAAAACAAAGGGGAGTGAGCAACTACTTAATTTTATCATTGTAGGAACAACTTAAAATTTTAAATTTCATATTTTTTAAAACTTGAAAGATATCATGTTCATATAACTTTCTTAAAGTAAGTTTTTGGGGGTTATATAATTATAATTGGGTTTAATGAAATTAGGTTATTTTTCTAGAGATATGTTTAGTGAATATGTACGTTCGAAAAACGAATAGCACATACAGAATGTGCTTGTTAAACTACATAATGTACCATCTGTTTTGCTTTGTCCTGTTTAATAATGGCATGCAGTCATTTTTGAAACAAGTGAGATGAAAAAAATGATAAAATAAAAAGAATTTACGCTTACTTAAGTTTTTTGAAATTGAATATTTGGCAGGAAAATACACAGACAAAGTTCTGTCTTAAAAACTTCAAGCACATTTTCTACTTATAACCAAGTAATGCACATTATATATTTCTTGTTTCATCAAGAAGATGACATGGGAAATCTTTATTCTTGTTTCGAACCAATCAACTTCCCTTTACAACGTAGTTTCCCGTAAGCTTTGCTCAGAAATCTTCTTTTTCATTCAATGTGTCTTAAATAATTTCGTGTGGATAATTTGAAGTAATCTAACAATTTTTCAAAAAGATATACCATACCCTTGAACAATCTCGTAAAGTTGAACTCCTTCGGCGCCTTCTGTAAGGTAGGCCCGACTTGAAAGTTGAAAAGTATCTGGTTTATATAACAATTTGAAGAAATATTTAATTTTGGATGATGAATTTTTTAGAGCTTGTTTCCTTGATGGAACAATGTAACATAAATCCATTTGACATGACGATGCTCTTACTTGTAGATATGATAACCCTTGTAGAAATGTCCGATTGAGTATGTTTACATTTTATTGATTCTGAGATTTGCAATATTAGTAGACTTTGTATTACATATATTTTCCAGTTTAAATCTTTTTTTGTATTTCTTTTTATGTATGCATGGCATGCCATGCGGAAAAAATAAAACATTCAAAAATATCTGTAAGTCAGATATCTAGGGAAATGTGATGTTATTTCCTGGTAAAATAGACATGCCTTAATAAAATAGCAAAGCTTTTCCTCAGTGACATATGATTTGGAGGATAAATTCATTCATTGGTAAGTGTTACTTAAACTAAGTCTATTGACTGCACCATATGCCAATATAAAATAATAATGTTATAAATGTTATAATGCCATGATCAAAGAAAAAAAAACTACTCTATTACAAACAAGAAAATGTGAAAAGAAAAATTGCGATAAAAGTTTTTCAAGCTTGTGGAAATGAAAACAATCAAATATATATACTAATTGAAATTAAATATATACTTATTAAATCAATTCCGAATATCAATTTTTATCAAAAGTAACATTTTTCTATTCTTAGATAATTTGCTCTGACTTGTTATTTGAATGGCATCGTGCAACAAAACTTTGGATACATTAAACACACATGGCCAAGGATTTACTATAGGTATTTGATGAAATATATTGCTTAAACGAAATTGGGAGTTGAATATTGTGTGAAACGGAAAAGAGTTATGATATATCTTACTTTAATGAGTTTTGAAATAGATCTGATTAGGGGATATGTCTATGCTATAAATCTAAAATGAAATATACCGTATAGCTGTTTTTTTTGGTGGAGATATAATTTTGGCCTATTTTGGCGATTTTTGAAAATTTACACCAAAATTAAAATCACCAAATTTAAATACTATTTTTTTCTTAATAGATTTTTAAGTCAAAACTGAAATTTTGGAGATTATTTTTTTATATATATTTTTAAGTCCGTGAGCATGATAAAAAGGGACACTTAATACATGCATACATGCATACTCAAAATCAATAAAAAAACAAATGTAAATAAATAAAAGCTAAACATTACTATAAATTAGAAGTTAATTGTTTAAACACCATATCCCTTTTCCCTGTTCAGGTGTGTAATTAGCCCCAGTGACAGGGGTGCTAGCTTATGTTGTTATAGAAGACGTGTGATCCATTATAGACTCGGGTGCAGATAATTGTCTGATTAACGGTTTCTTTTAGGATTTTTGCTCAAGTACATTAATTTCCCAGTTATACAAAATAAACTGACAGTAGATTTTGTAATAAAGAGTAAATGATTCACCAAAATTATATCCGCCAAAATTAATGGTATACCCTGTAGACCCAAATCCGCCAAATTTGTGTCCCGCCAAAAAAACCGACTATACGGTAGCTTCATTTTTTTTTTTATACTTTTCAATTAATATGATTTTAAAGTGTCATCAGTTTCAAAATTATTATTTTGTTAATTTATGTATGAATCTCTAATATCTTAAATGTTATGTAACTTGCATTGAAAAAAAAAATCATAAACAAAATAATGAATTCCTGGTATAATTTGAGATTAATTTGGACGTATAGCTAATCCTCAAGTTTATGTACCTTTATTTTGGGATAAAAAACTAAAATACCAGACTTGTAGGTAATATTTTATGAAAAGACGAAGGGGTGTTGCATTATGCACCAATACTCCTTAAAAAGGGCGCATGTTTTCATTTTGAGAAGACAACGTATTAGAACCGTAAATGTAAATAACGTAGGTTTTGAACAATTGTATGAACTTATCTTTTTGATGACGATATAAATAATGAGGCAGTGATTTCCTATAAAATTAGCCATCGATTGTCTAATTATCCTGTTAGATGATGGAATGTTGACAACGATATTCCTGTTTGTGCTCATCTTAGCCAATCTCATTCTGACGATCCACTTCTATCTGTCTTGGAGAAGTAGGTATGTAGTTATTTATTGAGCCATGAAACCAAACAAACCTAAAGGAAATTGAAAGAGCAGATACTCTATGTTTTTTTTTTTGATCAATATTTAACCATTTAACTTACCTTAGTTGCCAAAACACTGCAAGGTAACTCCTTTAGGATACTAGTATAGGGAGATATGTTTGCTCATGTTTTCTTATTGGTTGTGAATTTACTTCATGATGATTTAAAGGCAATGCTTTATGTATAAATTGTAATTAATAAGTCATACCATTAGTGTCATTATAGGTTTAGAACAGGGGTAAAGGTTGCATCAATTGCATTATAAAACATGAATTGGGAGTATTAAAAATGGATTTTTTTAATCAATAGACGAAAATACTTGCTTTTATCCAGAGGAATTGAAAGGACAAAAAGATTACAACCAGACCCACAAAGAGAAAAAGATGAAGTCTACGCCGACATTAGAGAGTCTGACTTTTCCAACACACAAGGAGAAAGGTACGCATGTATCGACCCCAAGCTTGGGGGTAAAAACACCTACGAAAGACTGAAGGAAAAGTTCACATGGCGTGGACGTAACAGGGACAAGATGAAGACTCTGACAGCGCTGTTTGATATGCATTCACAGGACGTAAACAAAACGATCAAGCGGTTAGAATCTACAGAGTGAGGTTTACTACGAGTTTCTTCTTTTTTTGTTAAAGAACGATCATGCTGGCATGTGTGGTGCCTTTTCAAACTGTGCAAGTTTTTTCGATTCGGTAAAATAAGGTGGACCAGCATACGTATCTCAAGCCACTGCTCAACAAATAAAAATAAAAACCTTAAAGAAACACTCCTGCGTATGGACTTTGTTTTTGACTGAAAAATTTCCAGAATTGATAACAATTTAGGAACACTTACTTGTTTCTGTTCAGAATGTAATTGCTTATTTCTAAATTGCCGGTGTAACGACAAAAAGTGACCCCCAAAGAATATTGAGACAGAGGTCAAATTTCTACGGAAAAACTCACCCAGAGTAGGTATTCTATGACAAGTAGGGTCCTTTTTCTACAGTAGAAAACCATTCCAGACCTGTAGATCTACGACTCCCCACACGTTGAAAACTGACCCCCATAGAATTTTTACCTTGATTATGAACTACGTAGAAATGTACGAAATTAGAGGATATATGTGTATCCATAGGCGGGGGTGGGGGGGGGGGGGTGGGCAGCGAAAGCAAATGAAAGATATGCAGAACTATGAATGCACCTCTCGTTTTACCCTACATTTTAGAGTTACATATATAACATCCGTTTGCAAAAAGCGATGTCAGTACTCGATCGTCAGCTTGCCCTGTGGAACCCTTCGCTAAGCCTTTTTAGGGTTGTGTCACCCCCCTAAAGCACATGCATGAATGATGCGCTCGCGTGTGCTCCCTTTTTGCATTTTTGCATTTTATTGCGTTTGATGAATGTATCACAGTGTAAATTTCACTGTTCTTTATTAACTTTAAATTGGACATACCTTTTCAATTTCAACATTTCTTTCAGTATATTTTCTCACATTTTAATTATTATTTCAATAAGTGATTGACACTTGTCGGACTTTATGTTGGTAATTTCAAAGAGACAGAGTGTTGTGTCTTACTGCTTTTATCCCTTAAAACATTATTATGTATTTATCAGTTTTCATGTCCAGGACATCAAAGACTCATTGAGTTTATTTATTTACATGTATTTTAAACCTGTGAACATTTTCACTCAGCTTACTTAATGTCATCAACTGTAAATTTTCACTCATAGTTTAGATTCTTATGTATAGTCATGTATAATTGTCAATCTTTAGTTGGAATATGGCGGCCAGCCTCGGCCATTCGTCCGACTTACCGAGAGTCTGAGTTCAGAGGCCAATACCTTATTTTTACTTTATTCAGCATATTTTGTCGGCGATGCAGAGTTTGAAGTTTAATTCATCAGACACTGAGTGGCCCAACCTTCCCCCAAGGATCATGATCGATTTAAAGAGACCTGAATCCAAACCACCTAAGGATGCTTTCACACAAGTTACAGCTTTTCTTGCCTATTGAATTTGAGAAGATTTTTCTCTATATATTGAATATTCCTAGTATGTAAAAATTTGACCCCCCCCCAAAAAAAAATAATTAAAAAATGGTGCCCAACCCTGCCCCTGGCAATCATGATTTGAACAGACTTGAATCTACCCTACTTGAGGTTGCTTCCACACAAGTTACAGATTTAATGGCCTATTGGTTTTAGAGAAGACGATTTTAAAAGATTTGTCTCTGTACACTCACAAAATTGTGACCCCCCTATCCCCCCCCCCCCCAACTGTAATGATTTGAACAAACTTGAATCTATCCTACCTCATGTTGCTTCCACACAAGTAGCAAACTTTCTAGCGTATTGGTTTTTGAAAAGAAGATTTTTAAAAACATTTTTCTCTCTATGTTTTTCTATGTAAAAATTCGACCCCCCCAATTGTGGCCCAAACCCCACCCCCGGGGATCACGATTTGAACAAGTTGAATCTACACTACTTTAGGGTGCTTCCACACAATTTACAGCTTTTTTGGCCTATTGGTTCTTGAGATTTTTCTCTATCCATTCCTATGTAAAATTTTAACCCCTCCCCCCTTGTGGACCAACCCTGCCCCCGGGGATCATGATTTGAACAAACTGGAATCTACACTACCTGAGGATGCTTCCACACAAGTTACAGCTTTTATGACCAATTGATTTTTGAGAAGAAGATTTTTGAAAAATACTAACAAATTCTCATAAATTCTTAATTATCTCCCCTTAAAAGAGAGCATGGCACTTATTTAAAAAACTTGAATCCTCTTCACCCAATAATTCTTTAGAAGAAGTCGATAATGTCAAAAGTTTACAGACAGACGGACGGACAGACAGACCCCGGACAAAAAACGATCAGAAAAGCTCACGTGAGCTTTCATCTCAGGTGAGCTAAAAAGGGGAAAGTTTTTCGCCAGTCTTCAAAATCTTAATGGGGAGGGGGGGGGGGGGTTTAGGAAATTTTTCCTATAATTTTTACCTGCTCCTAAAGAAGTGGAGAGGGGGGATTCCTCATAAATTTAATTTTCTACCAGTTAACTTAAGAAAAAATGTTGTGAGAAAAAGTGTGTGTGTGTTTGTGTGGGGAGGGGTGGGGGGGCTTGATGCTACGTGCCTGATTCACTTTATACTATGAAACCCGTACAACTTTTATTTTCCTCCCCCACCGGATAAAATTTTCTGGATTCGCGCATGTGATGAGATATGCCTATTTCAGACCAATGGTGAATACTAAATCCCTCATGGCGATAGAGATCGTGATGAATTTTATTTTCTTCTAACTTGGTGATACGGAAGAAAAATAGATTTCCTATAATCTAAGTATCATGTAGGCAATGTAATTCCCCACCCCACCCCTGTACCCACCCTAAGGAAAAATATTGGACCTAAAGCAAGTAAACAAAATATGTAATAAAATATAGTCAGTATTCTACGTGGTCATTTTTCTAAAACCAACACGGAGAAAAATGACCCTTAGACCCTAATTTCTATACCCAAGTATTCTACAACCGAGTAGGTACCAAAATTTTACTAGTTACTATTGTTATTTGACAAAATGGATCAACCTTGATTTATACAACAAGGGGAAAATCTTCCGAAAAGAGATCATGTGTAGTTTTTATTTTCATTACAAAATGATGAAAATAAGTTTTAAATGTCAAAACACTTCATACCAAACTAATAAAAAAATGAAATAATTATCCTTTCGGATAGTAGTAAAATGTATGTTCCCGCTTTACAATTGCATTTTCTATGTAATAAATTGATGCCGTGTTATGGAAAAAAAAATGAAATAAACACATTGAACGTAGGTACAATAATGGTAATTGTAACGGTACTTAACAGTGATATTAGTTCATTCATTAATGATTTATGAAAAGCTGAACAGACAAGACAGTGACAGGTTGTTTTAACAGTCATTATAATACCTACTGACTTATTTTCCTTCAAGGTTTTAACGTTCTCCAATTTAACTTGATTATATAATAGTCTCGCAAATGCCCATTTGGTTTAGTTGTAAAATACAATTTCAAATTTATTTTTTCCAATTAAGGTAGATATTAATTTGGATCAAAGTACATTATAATTAAAATGCTTTCACCGGTTTAAAATTTTCAAATTTTACAGTATTTAGCCAAAAATACGTTTTAAAATTTTTTGGAAAGGTAAAAGCTTTAAAATCCCAAGCGGGATTCGAACTCATGACTTACAAATTCGAAGCGAACCCTCTAACCCACTGCGCTACGCTGTTAGTTTTCTATTGCGGGAAAGAAACTGTTTATAAGATTACAGTTGATTTTATTGTTTATTTCGATAAACAGTACGTCACAATATGGAAGTGTCCCATACCACCTTAAATGTATTTGATAATGTTATAATACAAGTTTACAAAAGGACAATTTCTAACTGTTATATATTGAGTTTTGAATATTTTAATAAATGATAAGAAAAAAAAATAAACCCTAAAGCTTTGATGGTATCGAACCCAACATCTAAATACCCTACCTGTATAAGGTTACCTTGAGTCTGGTGCTCTAACCACTGAGCCATTTCAGTCCCAACAAAGTACGTTGTTTAAATGCTATATGCGACTGGCCACGAATCTACGGACTTTTAACATTTTTCTAAAACGTTCAATCGTTGGGATACAAAATGACATTTTTAAAGTTTTTGTTGTTTGAAATTGGTTTGATTTCCATTAAACCTTGTTTAGACTATGACAAAAATATGGAGCTCAAACCCACTCTATACTAGAAAACGCATTGAAGTTCTAAACAATGACACTATTTGGAGGTTTTGACAAGCATACGCTAGTTTAAATCAACATATTCCAAGTATTTAACATAATACAGGGTTAAACTCGATTTAATGTTAAATAAATTGTTTTTTAATAATTATTAAAAAGAAATGATAAGATTTGTTGATATTTTAATTTAACATTATCTTATCTTTTCTCATATAGGCATTTTACATGCCTTATCCCCCCATCTTCTTTATTTTGAAATTGCGCTAAATATACATGTACATTATTTTTATTTTATACGACTAACCGATTACTGATTTTGTAACCGGTTACCATCGTTCCGACCGAGTAATTGGTTAACCGGTAGGAGATTGCCATCCCTTCTAAAAATTGTTTAATTGTATCTAAGGAAGAACACGACACCTGCAGTTTTAAAAACCGACGAAAAGTAAGCGCAATTTTTTGGAAAATCTTTTGAAGATCATATAGAAAAATAGCGGTATTCCGTTGATACAAATATTTTTTCTTTTTCTTGATATATAAAGGTTTCTTAGTAATATTTTCATTTAGTTTTATAGAAGCGATTTTGAAAAAAAATTGTAACATTGTCCAAATAATACATATATCGAATCAAAATATGACATTCACATTGTCATTGTACGAAGGTTTCTTTGCAAAGACAAACGCAGGACCTGGAAAGTATCGATGATTTAAATCCTTACAGAACCATAGAGATCTTGGACAGCCCTAACGAAGGGGTGTACGTTAACAATGGATGGATCGTCAACACTGAGGACGCATGCGCAGAATCTCTGTACGATAGCATCGGTTCCAGAAACACGTTCTGCTCTTTAGAGGCTGTACAACCACGTGATCACTCCTGTAGGGACAAGTTTAAGACTCTGACAACTCTGTTTAACATACACTCGCACGACGTGAGTCGTACTGTAGTCAGCCTTACGAAAAAAGACGTATCAGTGTAAAACACAGGAGAAGAATGCTGTGAATGATGGCTTATACTTGCATAATATGACGAGGATCATAGACGTTTTACAATGAACAAAACATATATTAACATAACATAGAATAAAAGAACGGTAACTGAATTTGAATATTTAAAATATAAACACGTGTTTCGATTTTCAAAAGAACCTAATGATTTTTCTCGACGTATCTATATAGTTCTTATTCTTCAAATAATATACAATGTAATCGATAAAACATCAGGATTGTTTTATTTGCTACTATGTATAGCAAATTTTGTGTTCTTTCATATTTGAAAAAAATCTTTACCAAACTGTTTTGTGATTTGTTACATTCTATAGTAATTGCAAAATCTAATTACACATTTTTTCACTAAATTTTGTATAGATTAAAGAAATTAAAATGAATTAATGATAGAATTGATATGTTTGTACCCAATGAACCTACATATTTATTATTGTGGCATGTTAAGAATAATGCATACATTACAAGAGTTTTATATAATAAAACAAAGGGGAGTGAGCAACTACTTAATTTTATCATTGTAGGAACAACTTAAAATTTTAAATTTCATATTTTTTAAAACTTGAAAGATATCATGTTCATATAACTTTCTTAAAGTAAGTTTTTGGGTGTTATATAATTATAATTGGGTTTAATGAAATTAGGTTATTTTTCTAGAGATATGTTTTGTGAATATGTACGTTCGAAAAACGAATAGCACATACAGAATTTAATGTGCTTGTTAAACTACATAATGTACCATCTGTTTTGCTTTGTCCTGTTTAATAATGGCATGCAGTCATTTTTGAAATAAGTGAGATGAAATAAAATGATAAAATAAAAAGAATTTACGCTTACTTAAGTTTTTTGAAATTGAATATTTGGCAGGAAAATACACAGACAAAGTTCTGTCTTAAAAACTTCAAGCACATTTTCTACTTATATCCAAGTAATGCACATTATATATTTCTTGTTTCATCAAGAAGATGACATGGGAAATCTTTATTCTTGTTTCGAACCAATCAACTTCCCTTTACAACGTAGTTTCCCGTAAGCTTTGCTCAGAAATCTTCTTTTTCATTCAATGTGTCTTAAATAATTTCGTGTGGATAATTTCAAGTTATCTAACAATTTTCAAAATGATATAACATGCCCTTGAACAATCTCGTAAAGTTGAACTCCTTCGGCGCCTTCTGTAAGGTAGGCCCGACTTGAAAGTTGAAAAGTATCTGGTTTATTTAATTTGAAGAAATATTTAATTTTGGATGATGAATTTTTTAGAGCTTGTTTCCTTGATGGAACAATGTAACATAAATCCATTTGACATGACGATGCTCTTACTTGTAGATATGATAATCCTTCTAGAAATGTCCGATTGAGTATGTTTACATTTTATTGATTCTGAGATTTGCAATATTAGTAGACTTTGTATTACATATATTTTCCATTTTAAATCTTTTTTTGTATTTCTTTTTATGTATGCATAGCATGCCATGCGGAAAAAATAAAACATTAAAAAATATCTGTAAGTCAGAATTCTATGGAAATGTGATGTTATATTCTGGTAAAATAGACATGATTTAATAAAATAGCAAAACTTTTCCTCAGTGACATATGATTTGGAGGATAAATTCATTCATTGGTAAGTGTTACTTAAACTAAGTCTATTGACTGCACCATATGCCAATATAAAATAATAATGTTATAAATGTTTTAATGTCATGATCAAAGAAAAAAAACCCTGCTCTATTACAAACAAGAAAATGTGAAAAGAAAAATTGCGATGAAAGTTTTTCAAGCTTGTGGAAATGAAAACAATCAAATATATATACTAATTGAAATTAAATATATACTTATTAAATCAATTCCGAATATCAATTTCAATCAAAAGTAACATTTTTCTAATCTTAGATAATTTGCCCTGACTTGTTATTTGAATGGCATCGTGCAACAAAACTTTGGATACATTAAACACACATGGCCAAGGATTTACTATAGGTAGTTGATGAAATATATTGCTTAAACGAAATTGGGAGTTGAATATTGTATGAAACGGAAAAGAATTATGATATATCTTACTTTAATGAGATTTGAAATAGATCTGATTAGGGGATATGTCTATGCTATAAATCTAAAATGAAATGTACCGTATAGCTGGGTTGTTTTTGGCGGAGATATAATTTTGGCCTATTTTGGCGATTTTTGAAAATTCACCAAAATTAAAATCACCAAATTTAAGTACTAATCTTTTCTTTATAGAGTTTCATCATGACAAATCTGAAGTTTTTGGAGATTATTTTTTTAATGTAAATAAATAAAAGCTAAACATTACTATAAATTAGAAGTTAATTGTTTAAACACCATATCCCTTTTCCCGGTTCAGGTGTGTAATTAGCCCCAGTGACAGGGTTGCTAGCTTATGTTGTTTTAGGAGACGTGTGATCCATTATCGACTCGGGTGCAGATAATTGTCTGATTAACGGTTTCTTTTAGGATTTTTGCTCAAGTACATTAATTTCTCAGTTGTAGAAAATAAACTGACAGTAGATTTTCAATAAAGAGTAAATGATTCACCAAAATTATATCCGCCAAAATTAATGGTATACCTGTAGACCCAAATCCGCCAAATTTGTGTCCCGCCAAAAAAACCGGCTATACGGTAGCTTCATTTTTTTTTTTGATACTTTTCAATTAATATGATTTTAAACATCATTAAAGTGTCAGCAGTTTCAAAATTATTATTTTGTTAATTTATGTATGAATCTCTAATATCTTAAAAGCTATGTAACTTGCATTGAAAAAAAAATCATAAACAAAATAATGAATTCCTGGTATAATTTGAGATTAATTTGAACGTATAGCTAATCCTCAAGTTTATGTACCTTTATTTTGGGATAAAAAACTTAAATACCAGACTTGTAGGTGATATTTTATAAAAAGACGAAGGGGTTTTGCATTATGCACCAATACTCCTTAAAAAGGGCGCATGTTTTCATTTTGAGAAGACAACGTATTAGAACCGTAAATGTAAATAACGTAGGTTTTGAACAGTTGTATGAACTTATCTTTTTGATGACGATATAAATAATGAAGCAGTGATTTCCTATAAAATTAGCCATCGATTGTCTAATTATCCTGTTAGATGATGGAATGTTGACGACGATATTCCTGTTTGTGCTCATCTTAGCCAATCTCATTCTGACGATCCACTTCTATCTGTCTTGGAGAAGTAGGTATGTAGTTATTTATTGAGCCATGAAACCAAACAAACCTAAAGGAAATTGAAAGAGCAGATACTCTATGTTTTTTTTCCGCATCAATATTTAACCATGTAACTTACCTAAGTTGAGTAAAACATGTGCCAAAACACTGCAAGGTAACTCCTTTAGGATACTAGTATAGGGAGAGATGTTTGCTCATGTTTTCTTATTGGTTGTGAATTTACTTCATGATGATTTAAAGGCAATGCTTTATTTATAAATTGTAATTAATAAGTCATACCATTAGTGTCATGATAGGTTTAGAACAGGGGTTAAGGTTGCATCAATTGCATTATAAAACATGGATTGGGAGTATTAAAAATGGATATTTTTAATCAATAGACGAAAATACCTGCTTTTATCCAGAGGAATTGAAAGGACAAAAAGATTACAACCAGACCCACAAAGAGAAAAAGATGAAGTCTACGCCGACATTAGAGAGTCTTACTTTTCCAACACACAAGGAGAAAGGTACGCATGTATCGACCCCAAGCTTAGGGGTAAAAGCACCTACGGAAGACTGAAGGAAAAGTTCACATGGCGTGGACGTAACAGGGACAAGATGAAGACTCTGACAGCGCTGTTTGATATGCATTCACAGGACGTAAACAAAACGATCAAGCGGTTAGAATCTACAGAGTGAGGTTTACTACGAGTTTCTTCCTTTTTTTAAAGAACGATCATGCTGGCATCTGTGGTGCTTTTTCAAACTGTGCAAGTTTTTTTCAATTCGGTAAAATAAGGTGGACCAGCATACGTATCTCAAGCCACTGTTCAACAAATAAAAATAAAAACCTTAAAGAAACACTCCTGCGTATGGACTTTGTTTTTGACTGAAAATTTTCCAGAATTGATAACAATTTAGGAACACTTACTTGTTTCTGTTCAGAATGTAATTGCTTTTTTCTGAATTGCCGGTGTAAGGACAAAAAGTGACCCCCAAAGAATATTGACACAGAGGTCAAATTTCTACGGAGAAAACTCACCCAGAGTCAGTATTCTATGACAAGTAGGGTCCTTTTTCTACAGTAGAAAACCATTCCAGACCTGTAGATCTACGACTCCCCATACGTTGAAAACTGACCCCCATAGAATTTTTACCTTGATTATTAACTACGTAGAAATGTACAAAATTAGAGGAGATATGTGTATCCAAAGGCGAGGTGGAGGGGGGGGGGGGGGCAGCGAAAGCAAATGAAAGATATGCAGAACTATGAATGCGCCTCTCGTTTTACCCTACATTTCAGAGGTACATATATAACATCAGTTTGCACAAAGCGATGTCTGTGTTTATCTTGAAGTACTCGATCATCAGCTTGCCTTGTGGAACCCTTCGCTAAGCCTTTTTAGTGTTGTGTCACCCCCCTAAAGTACATGCATGATGATGCGCTCGCATGTGCTCCCTTTTTGCATTTTTGCATTTTATTGCGCTTGATGAATGTATCACAGTGTAAATTTCACTGTTCTTTATTAACTTTAAATTGGACATACCTTTTCAAATTCAACATTTCTTTTAGTATATTTTCTCACATTTTAATTATTATTTCAATAAGTGATTGACACTTGTCAGACGTTATGTTGGTAATTTCAAAAAGACAGAGTGTTGTGTCTTACTGCTTTTATCCCTTAAAACATCATCGTGTATTTATCAGTTTTCATGTCCAGGACATCAAAGACTCATTGAGTTTATTTAATAACAGTGAACCTTTCACTCAGCTTACTTAATGTCATCAACTGTAAATTTTCACTCATTGTTTAGTGTATAGTCATGTAAAATTGTCAATCTTTAGTCTGGAATATGGCGGCCAGCCTCGGCCATTCGTCCGACTTACCGAGAGTCTGAGTTCGGAGGCCAATACCTTATTTTTACTTTATTCAGCATATTTTGTCGGCGATGCAGAGTTTGTAGTTTAATTCATCAGACACTGAGTGGCCCAACCTTCCCCCGAGGATCATGATCGATTTAAAGAAACCTGAATCCAAACCACATAAGGATGCTTTCACACTAGTTACAGCTTTTCTTGCCTATTGAATTTGAGAAGATTTTTCTCTTTATATTGAATATTCCTAGTATATAAAAATTTGACCCCCCTCCAAAAAAAAATATTTAAAAAATGGGGCCCAACCCTACCCCTGGCAATCATGATTTGAACAGACTTGAATCTACCCTACTTGAGGTTGCTTCCACACAAGTTACAGATTTAATGGCCTATTGGTTTCAGAGAAGAAGATTTTTAAAGATTTTTCTCTGTACACTCCTATGTAAAAATTCGACCCAAAATTGTGACCCTCTACCCCCCACCCCCCCAACTGTAATGATTTGAACAAACTTGGTTCTACCCTACCTGATGTTGCTTCCACACAAGTAACAAACTTTCTGGCGTATTGGTTTTTGAAAAGAAGATTTTTAAAAAGATTTTTTTGCATTTTTTGGAAAATCTTTTGAAGATCATATAGAAAAATAGCAGTATTCCGTTGATACAAATATTTTTTCTTTTTCTTCATATATAAAGGTTTCTTAGTAATATTTTCATTTAGTTATATAGAAGCGATTTTGAAAAAAAACAAACTTGTAACATTGTCCAAATAATACATATATCGAATCAAAATATGACATTCACATTGTCATTGTACGAAGTTTTCTTTGCAAAGACAAACGCAGGACCTGGAAAGTATCGATGAATTAAATCCTTACAGAACCATAGAGATCTTGGACAGCCCTAACGAAGGGGTGTACGTTAACAATGGATGGATCGTCAACACTGAGGACGAATGCGCAGAATCTCTGTACGAGAGCATCGGTTCCAGAAACAGTTACTGCTCTTTAGAGGCTGTACAACCACGTGATCACTCCTGTAGGGACAAGTTTAAGACTCTGACAACTCTGTTTAACATACACTCGCACGACGTGAGTCGTACTGTAGTCAGCCTAACGAAAAAAGACGTATTAGTGTAAAACACAAGAGAAGAATGCTGTGAATGATGGCTTATACTTGCAAAATATGACGAGGATCATAGACGTTTCACAATGAACAAAACATGTATTAACATAACATAGAATAAAAGCACGGTAACTGAATTTGAATATTTAAAATATAAACACGTGTTTCGATTTTCAAAAGAACCTAATGATAATTGATCTCGACGTATCTATATAGTTTTTATTCTTCAAATAATATACAATGTAATCGATAAAACATCAGGATTTTTTATTTGCTACTACCACTGTATAGCAAATTTTGTGTTCTTTCATATTTGAAAAAAATCTTTACCAAACTGTTTTGTGATTTGTTACATTCTATAGTAATTGCAAAATCTAATTACACCTTTTTTTCACTAAATTCTGTATAGGTTAAAGAAATTAAAATGAATTAATGATAGAATTAATATGTTTGTACCCAATGAACCTACATATTTATTATTGTGGCGTGTTAAGAATAATGCATACATTACAAGAGTTTTATATAATAAAACAAAGGGGAGTGAACAACTTCTTAATTTTATCATTGTAGGAACAACTTAAAAATTTAAATTTCATATTTTTTAAAACTTGAAAGATATCATGTTCATATAACTTTCTTAAAGTAAGTTTTTGGGGGTTATGTAATTATAATTGGGTTTAATGAAATTAGGTTATTTTTCTAGAGATATGTTTTGTGAATATGTACGTTCGAAAAACGAATAGCACATACAGAATTTAATGTGCTTGTTAAACTACATAATGTACCATCTGTTTTGCTTTGTCCTGTTTAATAATGGCATGCAGTCATTTTTGAAACAAGTGAGATGAAATAAAATGATAAAATAAAAAGAATTTACGCTTACTTAAGTTTTTTGAAATTGAATATTTGGTAGGAAAATACACAGACAAAGTTCTGTCTTAAAAACTTCAAGCACATTTTCTACTTATATCCAAGTAATGCACATTATATATTTCTTGTTTCATCAAGAAGATGACATGGGAAATCTTTATTCTTGTTTCGAACCAATCAACTTCCCTTTACAACGTAGTTTCCCGTAAGCTTTGCTCAGAAATCTTCTTTTTCATTCAATGTGTCTTAAATAATTTCGTGTGGATAATTTGAAGTAATCTAACAATTTTTCAAAAAGATATACCATACCCTTGAACAATCTCGTAAAGTTGAACTCCTTCGGCGCCTTCTGTAAGGTAGGCCCGACTTGAAAGTTGAAAAGTATCTGGTTTATATAACAATTTGAAGAAATATTTAATTTTGGATGATGAATTTTTTAGAGCTTGTTTCCTTGATGGAACAATGTAACATAAATCCATTTGACATGACGATGTTCTTACTTGTAGATATGATAACCCTTCTAGAAATGTCCGATTGAGTATGTTTACATTTTATTGATTCTGAGATTTGCAATATTAGTAGACTTTTTATTACATATATTTTCCATTTTAAATCTTTTTTTGTATTTCTTTTTATGTATGCATGGCATGCCATGCGGAAAAAAATAAAACATTCAAAAATATCTGTAAGTCAGAATTCTAGGGAAATGTGATGATATTTCCTGGTAAAATAGAGATGCTTTAATAAAATAGCAAAGCTTTTCCTCAGTGACATATGATTTGGAGGATAAATTCATTCATTGGTAAGTGTTACTTAAACTAAGTCTATTGACTGCACCATATGCCAATATAAAATAATAATGTTATAAATGTTATAATGTCATGATTAAAGAAAAAAAAACTACTCTATTACAAACAAGAAAATGTGAAAAGAAAAATTGCGATAAAAGTTTTTCAAGCTTGTGGAAATGAAAACAATCAAATATATATACTAATTGAAATTAAATATATACTTATTAAATCAATTCCGAATATCAATTTTAATCAAAAGTAACATTTTTCTATTCTTAGATAATTTGCCCTGACTTGTTATTTGAATGGCATCGTGCAACAAAACTTTGGATACATTAAACACACATGGCCAAGGATTTACTATAGGTATTTGATGAAATATATTGCTTAAACGAAATTGGGAGTTGAATATTGTGTGAAACGGAAAAGAGTTATGGTATATCTTACTTTAATGAGTTTTGAAATAGATCTGACTAGGGGATATGTCTATGCTATAAATCTAAAATGAAATATACCGTATAGCTGGGTTTTTTTTGGTGGAGATATAATTTTGGCCTATTTTGGCGATTTTTGACAATTTACACCAAAATTAAAATCACCAAATTTAAGTACTATTTTTTTCTTTATAGATTTTCATGTCAAATCTGAAGTTTTTGGAGATTATTTTTTTATATATATTTTTAAGTCCGTGAGCATGATAAAAAGGGACACTTAATACATGCATACAGTGTTACAGATACAAATGTACATTTACTCAAAATCAATAAAAAACTAATGTCAATAAATAAAAGCTAAACATTACTATAAATTAGAAGTTAATTGTTGAAACACCATATCCCTTTTCCCTGTTCAGGTGTGTAATTAGCCCCAGTGACAGGGGTGCTACATGTAGCTTATGTTGTTTTAGGAGACGTGTGATCCATTATCGACTCGGGTGCAGATAATTGTCTGATTAACGGTTTCTTTTAGGATTTTTGCTCAATTACATTAATTTCTCAGTTATAAAAAATAAACTGACAGTAGATTTTCAATAAAGAGTAAATGATTCACCAAAATTATATCCGCCAAAATTAATGGTATACCCTGTAGACCCAAATCCGCCAAATTTGTGTCCCGCCAAAAAACCGACTATACGGTAGCTTCATTTTTTTTTTATACTTTTCAATTAATATGATTTTAAATATCATTAAAGTGTCATCAGTTTCAAAATTATTATTTTGTTAATTTATGTATGAATCTCTAATATCTTAAAAGTTATGTAACTTGCATTGAAAAAAAAATCATAAACAAAATAATGAATTCCTGGTATAATTTGAGATTAATTTGGACGTATAGCTAATCCTCAAGTTTATGTACCTTTATTTTGGGATAAAAAACTTAAATACCAGACTTGTAGGTGATATTTTATAAAAAGACGAAGGGGTTTTGCATTATGCACCAATACTCCTTAAAAAGGGCGCATGTTTTCATTTTGAGAAGACAACGTATTAGAACCGTAAATGTAAATAACGTAGGTTTTGAACAGTTGTATGAACTTATCTTTTTGATGACGATATAAATAATGAAGCAGTGATTTCCTATAAAATTAGCCATCGATTGTCTAATTATCCTGTTAGATGATGGAATGTTGACGACGATATTCCTGTTTGTGCTCATCTTAGCCAATCTCATTCTGACGATCCACTTCTATCTGTCTTGGAGAAGTAGGTATGTAGTTATTTATTGAGCCATGAAACCAAACAAACCTAAAGGAAATTGAAAGAGCAGATACTCTATGTTTTTTTTCCGCATCAATATTTAACCATGTAACTTACCTAAGTTGAGTAAAACATGTGCCAAAACACTGCAAGGTAACTCCTTTAGGATACTAGTATAGGGAGAGATGTTTGCTCATGTTTTCTTATTGGTTGTGAATTTACTTCATGATGATTTAAAGGCAATGCTTTATGTATAAATTGTAATTAATAAGTCATACCATTAGTGTCATAATAGGCTTAAAACAGGAGTAAAGGTTGCATCAATTGCATTATAAAACATGAATTGGGAGTATTAAAAATGGATTTTTTTAATCAATAGACGAAAATACCTGCTTTTACCCAGAGGAATTGAAAGGACAAAAAGATTACAACCAGACCCACAAAGAGAAAAAGATGAAGTCTACGCCGACATTAGAGAGTCTTACTTTTCCAACACACAAGGAGAAAGGTACGCATGTATCGACCCCAAGCTTAGGGGTAAAAGCACCTACGGAAGACTGAAGGAAAAGTTCACATGGCGTGGACGTAACAGGGACAAGATGAAGACTCTGACAGCGCTGTTTGATATGCATTCACAGGACGTTAACAAAACGATCAAGCGGTTAGAATCTACAGAGTGAGGTTTACTATGAGTTTCTTTTTTTTAAAGAACGATCATGCTGGCATGTGTGGTGCTTTTTCAAACTTTGCAAGTTTTTTCGATTCGGTAAAATAAGGTGGACCAGCATACGTATCTCAAGCCACTGTTCAATGAATAAGAATAAAAACCTTAAAGAAACACTCCTGTGTATGGACTTTGTTTATGACTGAAAATTTTCCAGAATTGATAACAATTTAGGAACACTTACTTGTTTCTGTTCAGAATGTAATTGCTTTTTTCTAAATTGCCGGTGTAACGACAAAAAGTGACCCCCAAAGAATATTGACACAGAGGTCAAATTTCTACGGAAAAAAACTCACCCAGAGTCAGTATTCTATGACAAGTAGGGTCCTTTTTCTACAGTAGAAAACCATTCCAGACCTGTAGATCTACGACTCCCCACACGTTGAAAACTGACCCCATAGAATTTTTACCTTGATTATTAACTACGTAGAAATGTACGAAATTAGAGGAGGTATGTGTATCCAAAGGCGAGGGGGGGGGGGGGGGGGGGGGGGGTGGGCAGCGAAAGCAAATGAAAGATATGCAGAACTATGAATGCGCCTCTCGTTTTACCCTACATTTTAGAGTTACGAGTTACATATATAACATCAGTTTGCACAAAGCGATGTCTGTGTTTATCTTGAAGTACTCGATCGTCAGCTTGCCTTGTGGAACCCTTCGCTAAGCCTTTTTTAGGGTTGTGTCACCCCCCTAAAGTATATGCATGATGATGCGCTCGCGTGTGCTCCCTTTTTGCATTTTTGCATTTTATTGCGTTTGATGAATGTATCACAGTGTAAATTTCACTGTTCTTTATTAACTTTAAATTGGACGTACCTTTTCAATTTCAACATTTCTTTTAGTATATTTTATCACATTTTAATTATTATTTCAATAAGTGATTGACACTTGTCGGACTTTATGTTGGTAATTTCAAAAAGACAGAGTGTTGTGTCTTACTGCTTTTATCCCTTAAAACATCATTGTGTATTTATCAGTTTTCATGTCCAGGACATCAAAGACTCATTGAGTTTATTTAATTACATATATTTTAAGCCTGTGAACCTTTCACTCAGCTTACTTAATGTCATCAACTGTAAATTTTCACTCATTGTTTAGATTCTTATGTATAGTCATGTAAAATTGTCAATCTTTAGTCTGGAATATGGCGGCCCGCCTCGGCCATTCGTCCGACTTACCGAGAGTCTGAGTTCGGAGGCCAATACCTTATTTTTACTTTATTCAGCATATTTTGTCGGCGATGCAGAGTTTGAAGTTTAATTCATCAGACACTGAGTGGCCCAACCTTCCCCCGAGGATCATGATCGATTTAAAGAGACCTGAATCCAAACCACCTAAGGATGCTTTCACACAAGTTACAGCTTTTCTTGCCTATTGAATTTGAGAAGATTTTTCTCTATATATTGAATATTCCTAGTATGTAAAAATTTGACCCCCCCCCAAAAAAAAAAAAATTAAAAAATGGGGCCCAACCCTGCCCCTGGCAATCATGATTTGAACAGACTTGAATCTACCCTACTTGAGGTTGCTTTCACACAAGTTACAGATTTAATGGCCTATTGGTTTTAGAGAAGAAGATTTTAAAAGATTTTTCTCTGTACACTCACAAAATTGTGACCCCCCCCCCCCAACTGTAATGATTTGAACAAACTTGAATCTATCCTACCTAATGTTGCTTCCACACAAGTAACAAACTTTCTGGCGATTTGGTTTTTGAAAAGATTTTTAAAAAGATTTTTCTCTCTTTATTTTTCTATGTAAAAATTCGACCCCCCCAATTGTGGCCCAACCCCACCCCCGGGGATCACGATTTGAACAAGTTGAATCTACACTACCTTAGGGTGCTTCCACACAATTTACAGCTTTTTTGGCCTATTGGTTCTTGAGATTTTTCTCTATCCATTCTTATGTAAAATTTTAACCCCCCTCCCTTGTGGACCAACTCTGCCCCCGGGGATCATGATTTGAACAAACTTGAATCTATACTACCTGAGGATGCTTCCACACAAGTTACAGCTTTTATGGCCAATTGATTTTTGAGAAGAAGATTTTTGAAAAATACTAACAAATTCTCATAAATTCTTAATTATCTCCCCTTAAAAGAGAGCATGGCACTTATTTAAAAAACTTGAATCCTCTTCACCCAATAATTCTTTGTGCCAAGTTTGGTTGAAATTGGCCCAGTGGTTCTGGAGAAGAAGTCGATAATGTCAAAAGTTTACAGACAGACGGACAGACAGACAGACGCCGGACAAAAAACGATCTGAAAAGCTCACTTGAGCTCTCAGCTCAGGTGAGCTAAAAAGGGGAAAGTTTTTCGCCAGTCGGGGGGATTTAGGAAATTTTTCCTATAATTTTTACCTGCTCCTAAAGAAGTGGAGAGGGGGGATTCCTCATAAATTCAATTTTCTACCTCTTAACTTAAGAAAAAATGTTGTGAGAAAAAGTGTGTGTGTGGGAGGGGGGGGGGGGGCTTGATGCTACGTGCCTGATTCACTTTATACTATAAAACCCGTACAACTTTTATTTTGCTCCCCCAGCGGATAAAATTTTCTGGATTCGCGCATGTGATGAGATATGCCTATTTCAGACCAATGGTGAATACTAAATCCCTCATGGCGATAGAGATCGTGATGAATTTTATTTTCTTCTAACTTGGTGATACGGAAGAAAAATATATTTCCTATAATCTAAGTATCATGTAGGCAATTCCCCACCCCACCCCTGTACCCACCCTAAGGAAAAATATTGGACCTAAAGCAAGTAAACAAAATATGTAATAAAATATAGTCAGTATTCTACGTGGTCATTTTTCTAAAACCAACACGGAGAAAAATGACCCTAAGACCATAATTTCTAGGATGTAATCCAAGTATTCTACAACCGAGTAGGTCATTTCTCTACGTAGAAAAATGACCCCCGGTCAATATTCTACGGGGGTCACTTTTCGTCTTACATCGGACGTTACTGGGGTATTGCTTTGAATTTATTCAGCTTTCCGTTATCTATTTGAAATATTAATTGATAAAGTTATTAAGATGATTATTCAATACCAAAATTTTACTAGTTACTATTGTTATTTGACAAAAGGGATCAACCTGGATTTATACAACAAGGGGAAAATCTTCCGAAAAGAGATCATGTGTATTTTTTATTTTCATTACAAAATGATGAAAATAAGTTTTAAATGTCAAAACACTTCATACCAAACTAATAATTTTATATAATAATTTTAATACGTCTTCAGCGCACGACACAACATGTTATAAAAAAAGTTAATTTAGTCCGATGATGCTATTTATGTAAAAAGTTTTTTTTAAAAGAATGCTAAAGCCGTCTATGTGTGTCACTTTGCGACATTACATATGGGAAACAAAGTATGTAAAAGGAAACTCCGCCTTACTAGATGAATCTTGAAATAAAGAAAACGAAGTTAATGCATATTTAGGTCAACTGAACCAATATTTTGGGACACTTCGTATGTCGTATATCCGTCCATCCGTCTGTTGGTCTGTCCGTCTTTCATACAGTCCTTTTCACATATCCGACTTCTTTTCTAAATCCACTGATCCATTATCATTCAAACTTGTCACGAACCATTATTGTGTAGAATTTTCATTTTTACCCAGATGAAAACACAAGTGGAAAAAATCAAAAAATATTGATAATAGGCCGGAATATGCAATTTATAAATATCCAGTTTTACTATATATATATTAGATATTAAGTTGTTCAAGAGGTCAGGATATGGCACTGACAAGAGTTTTGTATTCTTAATTTAGATGATTAAAGGAAAATTTGGTTAATTATTCAACACTTTTAATTCTAAAAACAATAATCTTACATCATGACGTTTGTATATTTCTTTGGAAACACAAGTTCAAAACACATTTAAAATGCTATGTGCAACAAAGGCAAATATTCACCAAAAGTTATCAATAACAACCCACACAAGAGTGTTGTAGCTTTCATCATCATCCTGGTTTGAAAAGTTTAAGAGTTTCATCAAATTTTGATAGTCTCCTTCACAATTAGACATTTCAAATTGCGGAAGAAACGTACGGAAAAGCAAAGTTATCTGATTAAAGAGTCACCTGTACCAATATTTCCTTAACAAAACGAACATTTCCTCAAGAAACGGATATACAAAGTAAATCTGAGTATTAGTCTTGTCTTATTACACTCGACATACTTTAAATACTTGGTTTCAAAAATTAAAAATCTAATGAGGAAATAATAAATTAATAAAAATTATATAATAATAATTATACATGTAAGGTTAATAGTCGAGGAAGATTCAATCTGAATAGCCATGGATTTGTTAATCTCGGTGTTTGTAGCGGTCATCTTTATAAAAGGTGAGTAATTTGACTCTTCTTCACAACTACCTATTTAATAACATGAATTTAAAATACCAAATCAAATCCAAAGAAATGAATTTTAATTAGGAATTCAGCAAATGGTTTTGAAGATTAAATATCACAAATTTTGTCATGTTCAGTTTGATGGTGTATTTTTACACATGTCAGTTTTTATTACATTGTCGACACGACGAGTCTTAATGACCTTATTACATGTAATTACTTAATTTTTCAAATAACCATCGAGATAATTTGTCGAAAATACTTTTTAAATATCTAATATATTTTCATCTAATCAGTCATGTATTTTTTTAAAGTTTGAATAAATTCATTTCTTTTTAACGCATTTGTTTTTATTGGATCAAAGATAATAATTTTTTTCTTTGTTAGAATTGGCAATTGAATTGGTGAGCGTGAGTTCAAACGGGTAAAAAAGGAAATCTTGAGACCATTAAACATTTACTTGTTTAACACGTATACTGAAACAATGACATGTACTTAACATTTTGAATTTTTATTTCACACGATAATCATCGCTATATGAACACGATGGTAATAGTAGATTTAGATAAAATGAATATAATGAATTGAAGGTTCATAACAGTATAACCACTTCGTAATCGTCACTTTTTACGATTCTTAACTTACGACAGTGCTCCTGCAACAGTGTAAGTAACATGCTTTGTAAAGTTATCATCGTTTTCCAAATTAATCCACTAAATTAATTAACCCTAAAACAAAACACATTAAACATAGCTATAGCTATAAAGGGACTTGTGATGTAAACAAAATCTTATTATCTCTATCTTTTAGAAAGCGAGTGTATGTGCGAAGATCACTTCAATAGTAAACATAGGGTCATAGCCATGAAAAATCGTAATGCCAACTGTACTTGGACAGTTGCTGAACCAGAATATAATCGTGTTTGGATGAGAGTATCTGTTCTGCAGACCGAGAAGGACAATTCGACAGTCCGTCCAAACTGTCTGATGGTATATCTATGAATCCAATTATATTTTCACTGGTTCTCGTTTTATGTACATATATATACAATTTAACGCATGTACTTATGATTAAAATAAGTTTTACATTTTGATTAAAATTGTAAAAAATTCTTACAATTTCATTTTACACTTTTCAAGCATCCATATATACATATAAACATTGCAGGGGCTAATTAATGGGTTTTTTTTTTTATATATTTTTTAAACTGTTCACTTCCCGCTGATTTTCAAGATTTATATTAGAAAACAAACACAGGGGTTTAATATGGCAATGAGTACCATTTATGCTGATCAAGGCATTGATTTGGCTAATGAATGGTTTAAAATGTTCACCTTTGTTCTGTTGTTTTGAAGTCAACGTACCTTAACTATGAGTGATCTCAGTGTTTTGTTTGGTGTTTTATTTGAAGCTAGAAGAAATCAAAGACAATCAGAAGCATTTGCTTAAAAGATACTGCACTCCGGTGGCTCGTGATTACGTGAAATCGAACTTTAATCAAATCCTTGTGACAGCCTACAATATCAAGTTCAAGATTTCCTGGAACGGTAGTTTTAAATGGGTTTTATAAGTATAATATACTTTTATTAATAAATGTTAAACAATATTGAACTGAATTACAAATAACATTTAAGGTTGGCAGTATACTACATATGTAATTTTAATTTATTTACAATATAAAAGAATCTATTCTAGAAATGATTTAGTTGTTGATTTATGATTAACAGTTGTTAAAAATAAGATAATGCAGTCTAATAAAAAATAACATTATTAAGTAATGAAATATATCATATGATAATCAGGTTAATTTAAATTGATATGAACCAGTCAGGTGTAACCATAAATTCTATGATATTCAAATTCATCGTAGGCTTGGAGAGAAAGAAGAAAAGCTTTCAAACAGTTGATTTGCATTCAACCATAGAGAGAACTTCCCTTCAGAGAACAGAGAGCGTGCAGACAAGTAAACCTCCTCTTTTGACACATTTTATCAATTTTAATGCCAACATGATTCATAAAAGTATTTGACACCAATTAGACAAAAAAAAATCATTAAGCTATTATCAGGTTAATTTAAATTGATATGAACCAATGTGATTTAAGCATAAAATTTAAATTTTATGCTTAAATCACATTGGTTCATATCAATTTAAATTAACAGTGGTGCATTTTTTACTACAAAAAGCGTTTCTCCAAATCTTTGCGTCCTATTAAAATTGGATTAATTCTATCTTAAAACACAGTCTAGTATTACCATGGCTATTATCCTGATAGAGGAATCCTATCATCATGACAATAGGAAGTGAAAAATGATAAGGTGGTAGTCGGATATGAAAGGGAAAAATGTATATTTGTGAATTCATGTTAGCATTATAAACATGTTTCTGTTTAAATTAATTCCGAAAAATCTCAGAATTTTAATTCAGTAAAAATTACAGTTATTAAAAGAAATGGGACAAAATTGATGTAGTTTATAATTCTTTTTTACGACAGGGAAGACAACTATGAACAGCTTCCAAAAAGGTAGGATACTGTTAACGTAATTTTGAAAAAAAAAAAACCCATTCTAAAAGAACAATGGAAGACGTAGTAGTATCTTAATTATATTTAAATTTCAATTTCAGAAAAAACGATTTATGCTGCTATTGAAGAAAACAAATTCATAGGTAATTTTCATGGTAGCTTAACAATTAGATGTTTTTGTTTTTTTTAACATGCATACTGTACGCTGACATTTTATGTTAAGGTTGTTTGATATTTAAAACTAAACATTAATTCACGTTGACCGAAATTGTAGTTATAATGGCTTGCAGTTTTATCAGATACAAAGGAAAACATGCAGTCCTTGATAAACCTTTCATAAAAGATTGATGTGTTTATATTTTAGTTATAGGATCCTCGTCCGGATTGCTATTTGTATTTGTCGTCGGCTTCATCACAAAGAAAAGATGCTACAAAAGGTAGAAAGTTATATGAAAAAATTGCATACATTTATCAAAGTATCCAATTTGTCATCTCATAAAATAGTTTTAACAATCGAAAATCTTCCCTAGTACATTTGTACTTCCTAACTAGTATACATATGCAAATAAGGTGATCTATACATAAATTTGTATCATCTAGATCAAATCATATTACAAAAGACCAAACTTACGAAATGCACCCATCATCTATAAAGACTGAACATGAAAATTGTTATAATGAAAACTCCCAGACGACATCCAAGAAAGGACATCGAAAGCTGCAAAACTTGAAATTGAGTGAATCAAACAAGAGCAACGAAATCTTAGGGAAAACTGGTAGTATGAGAAGTTATTGGGAGAACAGGAAGACGAATCAGTCCCTCACTCAAAGTCAGAGGAGAGCCGACGACTACAATATAGAGCATGAATATAGTCTCGCAAATTTCACAGGTGGAGAGGAGGAAGACCATCTTTATCAAGAATGTCATTTTGTAAACAAAATGAACGATGGAGTATTCTGCAACGCATACCATACGCACAAGACAGATCCACGCCACTTGTCAACTTTGTCGTATGAAAAAGCAGAGTATATGAATCTAAATTAATTGTTTTTTGTTTGATTGTTCTTTAAGGTTCTCCGATCCTCAGCCTCAAAGTATTTTTTCATCATAAAATTGTTATTTATCCTTCAAACTTTATAAATGAAATAAAATAAAAAGAAATTATTTAATGGTATCCATGCATTTTACGAAGTTATTGCAATTTTGGTAATGATAGATGTAATGGAATAAGTACAAGTTGAGATCAAATTAGAAAAAAAACCTCGTTGTACCGGTGCATCGGTGACTCAAACCCCTTTACTTTTATGTAGTAGGTCTCTGTGGAGCTACTAAGCCAAACAGTTCGTTGAATAGCTATGTGTAACACTACAAGGCTAATTAAACTTTTCTATATAAAAGGCAGATTTATGGTACGAATAAAAGGTTCCGGACAATTTAGTGTTGTCGAACATTGTTGAGGATCGGAAATCATAAATTTTCAATTTGTAAAGGTTTTTTTTTCTGCTACACTGTTGCGATAGAGATGTTTTAGTGGACAACAATGACATCAAATACCAAAGTAAAACAACCCTTTTGGGCTGTTGCAAACACTTTATCATTGGTGAACTGAATGATATAATTGACGTCATTTGATATACCAGAAAATACACTGTTCCTGTAACTTTTTGTCGTATGTAAAGATTTAACACTATAATTTGTGTTGATTCAATTGTTTTCAAATATGCACATTGTACCTTTATATATTTTAGTCAAGTCGTAAATCAATTTTTATCTGTACATAAACATCCTTGCCTTTGACATGAGTAATGCCAATCATGTTGCACATATGACATTATATTTTTTATGATGACGTAAATAATTTCATTGTTAGACATCGTTACAAAATAATACGTTTTTTAAGTAAAATAATATAAAAACTTTCGTTAAGATCAGCGGCAAACATTTTGCCTGCGTTACTTATAAAACGCTAAGGGGTTGTTACCGTGGCATGGGGTTGATATCTGATGACGAGAACTATAGTAGATGTGTTTTTAATTAAAAAGTAATAAATAAAACTAAAATATATGATTAATAAACTAGTAAATAATAAAAGTTTTTATCAAATAAATAAAATAAATTCTAATTCTTTCTTCTACTAACAAGGTATTTAGTTAGAGCTTTCCACCCCTTTAGATCCACACACACACATTCAAACATTTTACATTCATTGGTTGGTATTGAAAATTCTCGGGTTTTATTGGTCAAGAGATTTATTGTCTTGTGAATAGTATTCAGGTAGACCACTCTTAGATATTGAACAGAGAAGTTTGTTTCATGATTTTGCTAAATATTTCATACTGAAGACCTGAAGACATCCAGACAATGTAAGTTTCTATTCTAACCATTTACTAACATTATAGAAAGATGAGTTTATAATATGAACTACCAGGATTAAGAATTTAGAAGGAAATACTTTGTAAATATTGTATATATTTAATGTAGATAAATCTGATAAGTAAAAGTGAATTTTCATTATATCAGATGTAGATAAATCTGATGGACAAGATTAATAAATACAGCTTAATATATAGTAGTAAATATTTCTAAGGAAATGTTTTGTTTTATATTGTGAATAGGAAATATATGTAACGAACATGTATTTAAGTGTATATTTAATATTAAGATGAATTAACATCATAAGTAGAAGATAACTGAACGGTGTTTGGAACCGGACTCGATTCCATAAATTGGTATGATTAATAATTGTATATTTTAATATTTTTATTGTAAAAGAAAGATAACTCTTGTATGTTAAAATTGGTAAGAGTTATTTCCCTTAATTGTGTCTTTTTGATTTTGGACAGAATGTAAATTATATAATGTATATGGGAATAATGAAATGTGTATATTTCAACTGAAATGTATTCAAAGATAACTATATCGTAATAATATATAAATGTATTTTATGACTTGATATTATCTAATTATGATATATTTATTTTATTATATCATATTGCAGAGTCTAAAAATTTACATCATTAAAGAAATCTGATTAAAGTGGACATGTGATTATCTTCATTTATTACCGGCAAATTCCCATTACAGAACGATTGTTCCCTTACCAAATAATGGCTTCTGCATATAAGTAATTCATACCTTTGATATTCCGTTGTTTTAGTGTTTGGTTTAAGATAATAAATGAGTTTGAGACTTCGTATCTCTAAATGTTGTCATTGAATTGTACAAATAAAACATAAATCATTTCATATGCAGAAGATAATCCCCCCTCTTTGATTTTCAGGGACACAATTTGAACCATATAAAGTATAAAGCATAATGGATAATTTTACACGTTGTATATTTGTTGCGTATATGAAGAAAGTTCATCGTCATTTTGTTATCAAATGACCAGTTTTATTTGGTTTAGTTCGTCATTTTTAAATAAAAACAACAGAGTTTCAAAGTAAGAATTGACAAAAATTACTTCTTTTGTACCATACAATTATGAACATTTTGTATAAACCGATACCGTTTTTGTTTCAGCTTAAAGCATTAAACTGGAAAGGTATTGTTATCGTTTTTTGCCGACGTCTGCGTCCTTTTCCCACATAATTGTCAAAATGTGTTTATATATATATTAATATATGTTTAATGAAAATTGGAAATTTTGGAGGAGTAGTTAAAATTTATTTTAATTCTTTCTTTGCTAAGGAATCAAAAAGACCATAATCCAATAATCCAATCCGGTGAATTATGAATAATCGGTAATACATAACAGTTTTATTTAAAGATGTCATATAACAGTGCAAATATATACTTCCCTAAAGAAATCTCCTTGCACATTGCATTGGCAAAAGATATAAACAGAACTTGGCGGTCTGGGTTTAAACGTGATTCAAACAGTCACGAATTAAATAAATTTAAATATCAAACATTTAAGAAATAATATTCATATTACAAGTTTTCAGTGTGTCTGAAGATAGCGAATAATAGATTTGCTTTACATATTTACATGCATCACTCGTGTGGTTCTCATTATCAATCCTGAGGTCACGGTTTAAATACATCTTATTTAATCAGAGCTAAATTATGCCCCCCCCCCCCCATAAAAAAAATAAAAACAAATAGAAAAATAAAAACTTTTAAGCATGATAAAAAAATCTGGCGCAGTCGTCTTTAGAAGAAAATTTACACACTTAACCAAACGACATTTCAAACAAAATATAGTTGCTCTTGTTTTATTCCTTTACTTGAACCAACTTCACCCAACGATGCTTTTTGTCAGACTGTGCCAACGTATATAATAATAAATATTGCAGTCTAGGAAAATAAAACTGGAAATTGTCGATAAATATTCAAAATCGACCCTCTGAAATTTCAATTGGAACTGGAAATTGAATCCAGTACTTCAAATCATAAAGCAATTAGAGTTTAGAGGATTCTTTAAAAATATTAAAACATGCAGTCTGAATAGGAAAAATATAACCGCCTCTATATACTCAAATGTGCCCGTAAATGTAAATTTATTCAAATTCTAAATTTTAGACTTGTAATTTACGCTTAATAAGTAAACGCAACTCAGTGTTCAGCCTGGCCTCACACGATGCCCATATTGCTAGCAATATCTAGATATTACATTAAGGAACCCGTCTATTCGGATGAAAAACACCCTTAAAGTAGCAGAGTGAAGACACAAGATGTTCTTAACAAATAAGAACAGAAAGAGAATCAACTTTTCAGTACAGGTATTTTGTAGAGAGTGTATTTGAATTTTTTAAAAATAGAATATTATGAAGTCTTTATGAAGTTTTCCAAAAAATGTTTTGCATAAGTGAACAGGAGAGGTTCCAACTTTCTAAAAAAGATTGCATCACAGTATTATCCACATCTGTTGTAGTGATCAGTTGAAATTCTTATCTGATGCATTATATAAAAATTTGGTCAATGAGATGTAATTGTTTAAAGTATTTTCCTTTCCTGCTTTCAATGTGTTATTTAATGAGGAAAAACAATCATTCACACGGAAGTTTTTCTATTTCAATACACGAAGTGAAAATATATTTTTAGAATATATTAAGTGATCTGTCCACGCTTCATGTTTATACATAGAAACATTCCTCTAGACATTTACAAGTATGCTGTACATGCATGGATTACATACATGTATATTGGTTTTTAGATAACACCTCATTTAATCAAACCGATTTTCTTTGAAAGAAAGATAAATTTATAGTCATGGCTTTTTCTGTAAATTATATTCAAATGATCAAAGGTTAACAACGAAAACGAACATTGTCGTAAATTTCATTTTATTTCCTTTTCAGTAAACTCAAAGAATTCAGACCAAGTGGTCTAGAAAGTATCTCAATTGGTTTTTGGTCAAATATAAACTGACAAAGTAATTTTGTTAACTACTATGTAAACTTAGACTTCGTCTCTATATGTATTATGCAGTAAAACTGCATGTTTACACTCTTTATCATGAAAATTTGTAATCTATACTTAGTAAAACAATTTTTAACACAACACGAGACGTTTGACGTTACAACACTCTGAGCAAGGCACAGGGAAGAAAATTCATGTCAAGGCATTGTAAATAATTGCAAGAGTAACTCTGGTGTTTATTTGTTGTAATAAATATTTTTTTGGGGATAACATTGATAAAATATCCTTTAATCAAACTCTATATTGTATAAAACGTAAGGCCTTATGGTTAGGAAGTTATACGAAAGTTTGACGTACTGTGGTTTTATGTATGCTCGATGAACACCAATTCTCTTCAGGTTTGTTGTTGAGATGTTTAACGAAATCAAAGGTTCATCAAATAAAGATCTGTGACAAAAGATTTAATTGACCAGACCATTGTCCACGAATTTATCATTTGTCACAGTTTTGCCATTGAAATTTTTTTTAAAACTATTATTGAAAATTAAAGAGGACACTGTGTCAGACAAGCTATCCTAAAATTAGTGAACTGGGCGAGGTCGCTCAGACATAACAAGAACTTAACATTTGGATTTCTAAATGACTCTATTTCCATGTTCTTGACAGCTTGGGAGTTTCTCCTTTCCGATATCTGAATAATCTTAATTTATGCTATATATGATATATTTTCAATGCGAAAAATGGGTGGGTAAAAAATTACGATAAAATAATCTTGAATACTATATACAGTAAAGTGTTTTCTATGAGACAAACTTAAAGCAATATTTAATTAAAATTTGCCTGTAGATAAAAGCATAGTTAGTATTAAATGATGTATTAAAAAATCTTCATGCACGACAATTGATGGATAAAAAAGCTATACAACATATGAGGTATGTGTACACAGTCTGTTCATCCAATGTTGGTTTCAATGGTTAATCGGGGAAAGGATTGTAAAAACAATCTAATTTACGACATACTTTTTTCTTAAATCTAGAAAATGTAATTTTTTACACGCTTAACGAATCCTCTTTGACACAGCCAAGTTACAAAAATGTAGCGATTATAAGTATGATTGGGATCTGGTTTAAATATAGAATTCGTCAAAATTGAAATGATTGTTATAATGAATAAATAGTGTTATAATAAAGAAAACGGAACTCAATTCTTCAGTTACATAACAAAGTTGTTAAAGAAACGTGGTAATTTCTACTTTAATTACATTTCAAATCATCGATTCATTTGAAAGTATTGTTATTGTTTTAAAATCTATTTCATTTAATGTTAATATACAAACTGTCTTTTCATTGTAAAGAAACTATGAAAGATGAATTCAATCCAGTATCAACATTTGTTATAACAAAAAGGAAGGCTTTGATGAATATAATTATAAATCAGGATCTTTTATTTCTAATAAGAAGAATTAAGGCATTGGTAATAATAACCCTTACGAAGGCATGTATAAAATCAGAATCAGCCTTGACAGAGGGAACATACGGCAACAATGGACGAATCTTTGAATACCCCTCCCAAGGTTGCAACGACATCGGTGTCAAAAACGTCTTGTTCTTTAATACTATGTAACCAGCGACAACTTCAGAAACAATATGTATAGTCTAAACTATGAAAACATTTAAACGTTCATCTTGAAGAAGCAAATAGTACTGTGTTCTTTCATTCAGAATAAATATTCAAAAATTAGATTAGAATGGATCTTAAGTGATCTAAAACTTTGCTTTTAATATATTGCAATTGTCAATTTCCTAAAATAAGATATTCAAATATTGGCAACTGGGATTTAACCATTGTGACATGGACAGTTGTTCACGCTCATCTGTGACCTTTTTATTATAGTACAATTTCTCTTTCACGGCATTTATGCCCCATGGGCCCATTATAAAAAAGGTCGGAAGTCATATATTTGGTCACTTCATCTCACAGAAATCTTCACTTGAGCACGCCAAGCATTCTTGGTATGCAAACGTTTTATGGCTGATATAACCTGTCACTTCAACGGTAATTAAAGATACATGTATTTGAAAGTGAAAAAAAACCCCCTTTTAACAAATCTAAAAGTGAAAAAGGAGTGAGGGGATGGTCGTAAATAGCTTAATTCTTCGTGTTAACTGTTACCTATCCGCTTCGTGCCTTGTGGCACATAAGGCATCAACAGAACATCTCCATCCATCTCTGTCTGCAGTCGCAACCCTCGCCTCAGCCCATGATCTCCATCCACTTTCCTCTCCCTCCTTCTCGACTGTTCTTCTCCATGTTGTTTTTGGCCTTCCTCTCTTTCTTCTGCCTTCAGGTGTCCAGGAAAGGGCTATGTTGCAATCGTTCTTGTGGTCTTTTCTGAGGATATGGCCTATGAATTTCCATCGTCTGTATTTTATTTCTTGGCTCAGTGGTTTCATGTTCGATAGTCAAGTATTTCTTGTGTTGCTATTTTGTCCTGCCATTTGATCTTGAGAATTCGTCGTAGGCTGTTATTCTGAAAGACATCCATTCTTTTTTCGCCCCCTTTGTTCATCTTCCACGTTTCACATCCGTACATTAGCACTGGAGTGACTTGTGTCTTATATAGTCTTATTTTTGTTTCCTTGCTGAGGTTGTTGGAGTTCCATATCTTCTTAAGTTTTATAAAGACTGATCTTGCTTTTGAAACTGTACCTCTCATATCCTCCATGCCTCCTCCTTGTTGTGAAACAGTTGCACAAAAGTGTACAAATTTGTTTACATCTTCTAATTCTATGTTGCTTATCTTTATTGGTTGGTTTTGTTTTGGGTTTATTCTCATGATCTTACTTTTGTTGGCATTTATATTTAAACCTATTCTTTTAGCAGTTTGCTCTAATTTTCTGTTTTTTCTTGGATGTGCCTTTGGGTTGAGCTTAATAATGCAATGTCATCGGCAAAATCCAAGTCATCAAGCCTTGCTGTGAAGTTCCATCTGATGCCTCTTTCTCCATCTTCTACTGTCTTTCTCATCATCCAGTCCAATGCAACAAGGAACAGGAATCCAGACATGTTACAGCCCTGTTTGACTTCAGTCTTTAGTTTTAAACCAGTCCGATCTTTCACGTCCATCTATCAAAGCACAGTTGAATCCGTCATGTATTCCATAGCTTTTCAGCATATTCTCTGTGTATTGAGTCGAATGCTTTTTCGAAGTCAATAAAGTTGACATATAAAGTAGCTTGCCATTCATTCACTTGTTCAGTGATGTTACGTAGGATGAATATTTGTTCTTTTGTCCCTCTGCCTGACCTAAAACCTGCCTGTTGTTTTAATTCTTAATTCTTCATAAACCTTCAGTATTCGGGACTTTAAAAAACTCATTTTCAGAGGAAATTTATTTTTAAAATCACTTAGTGCATAAAATATAGAAACCTAAATGCACAAGCATATATATATATATATATATATATATATATATATATATATATATATATATATATAAAGCCTCTGTGTATCATATTTAACCGGTAATTTGACCAGTACGAACGTGAACAGGTTAATTATCATTTGTGTATAAATGCGGAACCTTTTAAAAAAGCAATGCTAGAATTGTATGGAAATATACATTCTTTCCGGGTATGATAATACTAGTGTAATTGCTTGTCCTGTCTTTTCCATCATTTACGTTTCATTTGAACGTATCACTTAAGCATTGGTAAGTGCTGTTTATTCATGACGACATCTCAAAGTTTAATTTTACAAATTAAATAAAAGAATTGAAATGCTCAATAGTTAATAATGATTTCCAATGAAAATAAAATATCAAGAACACGTCATAGAAAAATTGTACTTTTGGAAAATTTTTTATTGAACTTTCAGAATAAACATAAGTTTATGTTCTTTTGAAAGAAAATGCTCCTTAAATAGAAATATAGATGGCGATCGTTATTAAAGAGACGGTTGTAAAATTTTACCATTAAAATTTGATTGATAAGTGTTTGATAAGTGTTTAAGATACAAGCAAGCTGGAAAACAAGGAAATTTACTAAATTCATTAATATTATTTTAATTTAAAAATTCTTTTCTTTCATTTCACAGGTATATTTTCCTGGGCTTGTTATTGTGGAGATCATGCACAATGAAACTGCAAAAGCGTCTAGCAAACACCACAAAGAATTTGAAATAGGTTTTAAAAAAACATTTTTAAAAGTTCTGCAAATCTTAAATATAATGTCTAGTTGATATTTTATTATATTCTATTTTATGTTGAATTATATCTTTTGTTGGAGGCACATTTGTAGATTTAGATATGTATTATACTTAAGAAAACATTGCACAGTGTTTCCGATTTAATAAACTTACAATTGTCTCTTATCCCTTTCAGACGGAGGCACAATAACGACGATATTTTTATTTGTTGCTATCATTGCCAACCTTATTCTGACCATCCACTTTTACATTTCATGGAGAAAAAGGTATATTCATATAATTAATGGTGAAGCTACACAATTCTATTCCATATAAATATTACTTCCGTAATAGGTACCATGTAATAATAAAAGTTTTACAATATTGGATGGTCAATTTAAAATTTGGGATTTAAATTTTAATCATTTTTCTTAAAAAAAATTTACACCCTCAGGACGATTAAACATTTCGATACTATCAACAATCTGAGCAAATGAACGTGAAACGTAAAACCTATCATTTTGGGATAATTGTTTCTCACTCTTTTTGACCCCAGTGTATTTGTTAATCAAAAGTTATAATCAATAATGAGACAATGCTAAATATATTAGCTATAATGGTAGTTGTTCATACTCAGCAAACATGTGGACCTATTAGCGGTTGTAGTCATCAGAACTGAATCAATTAGCACGAAGATGACACTAACAATGTTTTTGTTTACCTAGACAAATAACCAAGCATTTATCGACTGGAATGGAAAGAAAATCGTGTGCATCATTTCGATACCAAACAGACTCTAATGAGGAGAAAGATGAAATCTATGCCGACATTAGAGAGTCTTATTTTACCAACACACACAGAGGAACGTACAAGTATATCGACCCCGAGTTTAAGGGTAGGAACACCTACCGAGAGCTAAAGCTTAAGTCTACACGACGCGGAAGAAACAGAGATGGAAGAAAGAGAGATAAGCTTCAGACTCTGAACTCTTTTTGTGCTAGAAATTTACAGGACGTGGACAAGTTAAAATCTGAAGAGAACCTCACAGAGTGACCTTTTGTGATGATTTTCATTTGCGGTCAGACACTAGAATGTATTAATACACATGTTGGCACGAATCGCACATCCAAGCACATTTTTAAAAATCTTATTCTGATTATAAAGTTATATGGTGAAAAAAAAAATTAACGATGTTCTAGTCTATGAACAGTAAACCAAGAAACAAATTATCAAAAGCCTGAATAAACTAACCATTTTGCCAAATGCGGAAGAGGAAACAGTTTTAAAAAGACACGATTTTTGTTCAGGAAGGGACTATTGTTTATTTTGTTTTCGCTAAAACCTTATTAGGGACATCGTTTCCAATAAACCATCCGTGATTTATTTCCTCGGCAACGAAGCTCTTGTAGACACTCAAACTATAATGTTCCGTTAATAACATGGTTACCTGTAAAACACTTCATGATCAAAACGAACGTTATTGTTATTTCTATGTATGATTTACTCATTACTGGATTTGATGAAACACTCCGCATTAATTTTAGTAGCAGAATAATTTTAAAATCAATTTCAAATATAATTCCTATGGTGAACTTTAACACCGTGAATTTTTAATTCACCGCTTATTTGTCTGTCTGTCAGTTAATCCACAGTTTGTTTTTCACAACATTTTGGTAATACTTTAAGAGTTAATTGGGTTGTAGGCCTATAGCTTCATAGCCAGCAACTACATATCAAGTTCAAGCTTTGTCATGATTATTACAGGTGATAAATTAATCTATCGCCAAAGTCATTTTCTGATAATTTTTTTCCTGCACTCAATCAATATTTAGGACGTGATGCTTAGTTTCTAATGTAGAAATAGAAATAACATATGCAATCATTATTATTACCTTCCTAAAATTTACTACTCCATTACTGCAAAGAGTTCTTAAACAAAATAACAAAATAATATCATTTGTTTTGAGTTAATTTAAAAGTGATTTTTATTCATACTTTACAGCCAGCTGGCACTGTACATGCAGTACTCATTTTACAAATGCACATGTTATCTAAACTGTTAATAATTTAAATGAGTGTTTAGATTATCAAAATAATCACACTTTATCTTGAATTGCAGATATTATTTAATTTCTTTATAATTCCAAAATCACGATGTATTAATAAAAAAATATAGTAATGAAAATTACTAAATAGTGGGGGTCGTACGAACTTGTATTCGGTTTCATGGAACAATATTCGTCCCCCCGAAGTAAAAGCGAGCTTTTTACATGAATTAGCAAAAAAACTTACTTTGAAAAATAGATTTACGAGTCAATTTGTTCATATCTCTTCAAAACGTATCTAGTCTGACAAAACATCAAATAAATTTAAGGTACCGATAGAGGACATTTTACCTCTGTATTACTCTCCGAAAGCGTTCACTTAAAAAAGAGGAAGGTGGTGTACAACTAAAGCAATTTTAAAATGTTCAAATCTGTTAACAAAATATGTTGATGGGATTTTTTAAAGTGACGGAAACCAGGTGTAAGGTATTTTCCGTTTTCCTTTTTCAAGAATAATACTTTCTGTAATACTTTTCTTCTTTTGTTTTTAATATAACTTCATAACATTGCAAGCAAAAGAAAACTTTTGTTGGGAAACGGGAATTTTCTTCCTCCTCCTCCCCATCCTCCTCATCATCTACTGTTATTCTCATAAGGTGTACAGTGTGGTATGCATCTTAAAAGCTAGAATCACTATAATTTCTAAATTCCCGATATGCCAAAAAAATCAATTGGTTTATCTTTTAATAATCAATGCATAGGCGTTAACATACGACAAAAATATTCTATGAATCTATAAGGAAATTGTTTTGATAGTATATCATGTAATGAAAAAAGATAATATAATAACACATACGCTGACTATAAATATCAGAAGTAAATAACCATGAAAGTATTCCTCTTGTTGTTAATAGTCTTTTTTGCCAAAGGTGAGTAAAGTATCTTTTGTATGCAGATACCTTTTTCAGAGTACATTAAATTAAAAGTAAACATTGATAAAAAAATGTTTTGTTTCTCAGAAAAATCTTCAATATTCTTAATATTACTTTGTACTCGCTAAATCGATTTTTTCTGTAAAAACGACGTTGCTTACTTAAAACATAATCAATTTTTTTGTTAAAGGCAACTTAATTCCAATTCTAAATTCTAACTTTAACCAGCACTCTCATTTCAAATTATTCAGTACATAAGTTCTCACAAGAATTTCATTTCTGTATAATTTGTATGGAGACATGGGACATCAACGTCTCTCTCTCTCTCTCTCTCTCTCTCTCTCTCTCTCTCTCTCTCTCTCTCTCTCACACACACACACATAAAATTTAATCGCATTAAACCCTCGGAAGGCCTTGCTTCTCGTATTGAAACCTACAAGTTTAAAAGTAGATATAGATTTCTTTATCTTGAACACTTAGTTTTGCTTTGAATCAGCCTAATGTTTTGAGGGCACGTTTTTAAGAGAGGTGAACAAAAAAACCGCGTGATCATCTGGGTAAGTGTTACCTATATCTACAGATCAACACCTGTTCGAGGAGAATGTAAAGCTTATATTTGTGAATTTCTGCTTTATTTTCCACACTTCTTTATTGTAAACTAATGGGGTCGAACAGCGCATACATTGCAATAATTTCAATGACATACTGCAGTTGATCATCCATAGCCATCTACACAACATCAGATTGTCTTGCGGCTTTAAATGAATTTCCTGTTGCCAAATGACTTCTAACAAAGATAAAAATCTGAATGAGGAGATAAATAAAGTTCCCCAGAATCCAAAGATTGTGAAGATCTTTACAGACTACTGCTTCTTTCCTTTGAAAAATGATATTACTATCACGGAGTTTTCTGCTAGAGGAGAGCACATTCATCAACAAGGAACCTACTAGGACCGAACACTTTCTACTAGTTTGAGAAGAATTTGATACGGAAACATTAGACTTTCTTCATTACGAATGTTTTGATGTCAATTTTTTAGGGTGGGGGAATAAACAAAATGGGTTCAAAATAAATTAAACCATTCTGAAAGTGACGACGAGCAGTCAGTTTTATCTTAACTATTTAAAGACATCTGAAAATTCTATAGAATTTTAGTTCTGATAAAACATGTAATACAAATTAGATACAAACTCGATGTTATAATATTTGTAAACAATTGTACTCATTCACAAATATATTCCATTATGAATGAATTTACCGAAAGACAGAAAAACCTTGTACTATGATTGATGTAAATAACACTTATTTTTGTTTGTAAAAATGATTGTTTACATAAAAACATATACTTTTTTCAACCTAAGTGTCACTATATTAGATCAAATGTATGAGGAAGGAAATATAGTTGTTATCGATATAAATCATATATTCATACACATAATGTATATATCATAAATAACCAAGTCCATGGTTTGAATGTTTGAAAGAAACAATATTCTGTTTTGAATGATGTGACTCTTGAATATTAGTTACAACCAGATACACGGAATTATGATGATAACCAAACATTCAAGGAAAAAAACCCAGAGAAATAAATCCCAACGGAAATTTAAATAAAGAAAGTCATTTTAATCTAAAAAAAATAGACTTGGAACATTCATGAAATAGGTACTTGAATACCCTTGAGCACAAGTAAACTATTCGATTCCTCATATAATAGAGATGAAACCGTAAACAAGACTGAGCTATTGCACTCGTCAAATCTGTGTACGGTACACGTAATCTTTTCGACTGATCAACTGGCATTGTAGCCGCAACTACTATTATAGTAACATAATATATAATATAAAATACTAATTTATTTTCTTTAGAAAGCAAATCTTTGTGCGAAGATCAAATTAATACAAATCTTCGGGTCATAGCAATGAGAAGAGAGCTTAAAACCAACTGTTCATGGAAAATAACAGCACCAAACTTAAATCGTTTATCGATTAAAGTATCTGTTCTCCATCCTGAGGAGGAAAATTCAACACTTTGTCCCAACTATCTTAAGGTATCCTTTCATCAAAGTATATGTATAATATTTGGTATTTTATATCCAAATTACTCTATAAGCTTACATGGCGCAGAGTATTATCTTTACTGATTAAGGTATTCAATGTATAACGACCACATTTTTGTACCTAATAAATGAATCGTCCGATATTCTTAATCATGATATCATTTTGAAGGTTTTTTTAAAATCAAAATACTTCAAAGGAATTTTCAAAATTTTGATTATTGTCCAATTATAAATTGAACCTTAAATTTTACATTGAAGTCTATGGACAACATGCGTTTTATTCAGATATTGTAAAAAATTCATACAAATCTTTTAGTGAATATATGCATAATATTTTCTTTATTAAAATAGGAAATATAATGAATCATTTACTGCAAATATTTTGACAAAATCAAAAATTTCTTCTTTTCATCAAGAGAAGATAACTGTTCAAAAAAGTTTAAGATGGAAAATGACCGGCTTCTTATATATTGCCAGTCATGTTGATTTAGTTCATTTCACTTTCATAGTTATCTAAATTTATATATATATATATATATATATATATATATATATATATATATATATATATATATATATATAACACTAATTCAAAATGATACAAAATTGTTCAATATCACTTCATTATACAGTGAATACCTTAAGAACTTTAAAAAAGATGTTTACCCTTTTTCTTCCCTTTTTCAAGCTTGAAGAAATTAAAGACAATCAAAAGAATTTGCTTAAGAGATACTGTACACCTGTGGCTCGTGATTACATCAAATCGAATTTTAACCAAATCCTTGTGACAGCTTACAATATCAAGTTCAAGCTTTCCTGGAAAGGTATATCGTATGCTTAATTAGAGTCTTAGATACCTTCGTAGTTTGTCTTTCTCTATTATAAAAAAAATCATTAAGGTATAAACAATATGGAGGGTGGAAGTTTATGCTACAAAAGTGTGTATGTACAGTCACTCTACCATCCATAGCCCCCTCCGATCCAATACCTTTTTCCAGACACTTGCACTTTTAGTGATGCATTCGGATGGTTAGCAAACAGCAAGAGAAGGGTCTTGAGTATTATTTGTATTAAAAAGCAGTCTTTCTTCTTTGAAAAGTGTGTATTTAAAGTGTGTACTTGATTAAACATATCACTTGCTTATTCATTTAATTACCTTCAATACATTTGGTTTATAAAAGAAACAGAGGATTAAATTATTCTATATAAGCAATAAAACAAGAAAAGAAAACTTTAGTTTCGACCACAGCACATGGGGGTTAACAGACTTATTACTATTTTTTTGGCCATTGGAATTTGAGGTATGTGCTTAAATGACAATTTTTTGGGGTTAAAAGATCAGTGTTGTAGTAAATTTGTAAGCATTACTACAGTTTATTCCAACTGAATAATATCATTAATACAGAGCTTGAAAGAAAGGAAGCAGGAGTCGATACAGATGAAATCCCTACCACAACAGAGAAACCTATCTTTCAGACCACGAATAAAGTGCATAGAGGTAGATAATTGTTAACAAATGTTGTAAAAGGTTTTGATTTGAAGAGAACAATTTAAAATATGACAAGCTTGGTCACACAGTACCTAATCCAGCTTTCGTACGAATAACAAATAGCATTTTTTTTTTCAATCCATTCATCATTGCGTGCTTGCGTTTCGTGTCATTTTCGTGTTCGGTAAGTTGTCCAATGTACGGGAAGATATAATAAAGTCCGTTTTATTCGGAATTTGTTTTGGCATATTCAAAAAATGAAATGATATAATCGGACTAAGGTATTAGCCAAGAGTATAGAGCTTTACGACATCAGTTTTTTTAGGGAACTTAGTGCGGTTACTCTCCTTTACTTGACCAGCCAGCTACAGTTGACGTCCGTGTCCGTTGGAAACGAGTCAAACAACTATAAGATTTAGAAAAGGATAAACCAAACTAACTTGATAGAAGTCGGTACATATCGCTTCCGGAAATATTTCTGTTGTTATTTATATATTATTTGTGAACTCCAAAAAAGCGACGGGATCAAATTTTATCAGCTAACAACCGATTAAGTTTCGTCGTTATGGTAAAGTGTTACTTGGGTATCTAAAAGATATATAACTAAACACACATTAAAGCTGAAGACGATTCACAAAAAGGCACGCACCAGTACACGGGTAAATAAGGTTTATAAACCTGTCGATTTTGTTATCCCCAATTCAACACCTGATGCTCATTGCCGACATGTAGTACTAGTATTCCCTACATTTTCTAAGATGTTGTGCGCTTATACCTTGTTTTATTGCATTTTCTGCTTCTAAATAATGTATTGACATGAACAGTATTTTTATGTTACTTTAACGAGTCATGCTAAGCTTTACAGTACCTGTAGTTGATTACTTTTGAACGCCAGTAAGGGTTTTGAATTATTTGAACTGAATTTGCGTTCCTATTCAGAAGCATATATTACTTTCGCATTATACAAAGTTTATTTGTGTTCATTTGTTAAGCTCACTGGTTAATTTCGAACAGAATATGAAAGTCTTAATATTTTGGGCCTTTTCGTTCTGACTGCTTTATTACGTCAGTGTTAAATACTTACAATGTATCTGCCCCTGATTACTTAAGATACACAAGAGATGATGAAAACCTCATATGAAAGATTATAGAATTTTTGTTTCAGATAAAACATCTTCTGCCAGCCACAAAGAAAACAACTTCATTGGTAATAGTTGAAGTTTTCTATCTTAAATATTTTCATTTGACTGCCTGTACATTTTCTTGATTAGAACGTTAAAAGGTAATTATCAATTATACTGTATATTTTTGTGCGCAAAGGAAATTTAAGGTGTTTGTTTAGTAAGAGTTTTATCATTTAACTAAGTTAATTCTTCTTGTTGATTTCATATCATATTATTTATATTGTGCCCCTTGGATTAGTACAACTCTTTAACAATTTTTTTTCGAAACTTTGTTTAAAGAGATTTTCAAAAGAAATTAAAAAGGAGTAATTTATTTGGTTGATGAATTGACATTTATATTGCAAGAGTTACTCAATTTGTCATGAATTCTACATCCATAGTCAATAAAATTCAATAGATATTTGTCGAAGTTTATAAAATATTGGAATAAAAAAACAGCGAAATCCAATCAAGAGCGTTCAAAATTTGATATAACAAATTGAGAGATTGTCATTTATTTAAAGAATTTTTTTTTAATTTTTTTGTGTAATTCATTGATAAAAGATTTGTCTAACTTTTTCGTCTCATATTTATGTTAATGAATAAGTCTAAAAGAGATATGAAATTGAAACTTACAAGATCTTATTTTCTTTTGAAAATGATATTGATTTAAAATGTAAATGTTTCACAAAAAAATAGACTCAGCTATATATTTTAGTTAATATTTTGTTTATATATTTTAGGTGTACACTTTTAAAAGGCAAATTGAAAAAAAAAAAGAAAAACCCAACAACAATCTTTTTAATTCCTTAACCTTAAATTCAAAGTTAATTTTTTTTATAATATCACATTGCTAAAAAACTTAAGGACATGCATTGTATATCAAGATATAATAACAATTGTATTCTGAATCAATTCATATTACACGATGTATTTAGTTGTAGGATCCTCTTCCGGATTGCTGATGGTTTTCCTTATCGGCTTTGTCATAAAGAAAATTTGTTGCAATAGGTATATTCTTTTTAATTAGTAAGGGTTTCACAACTTTGAATTAATTGTGCACCGATTGCATGGTTATAGTATGAATGTGTTAACAAACGAAAATATTACTTTCTCCGTACTTAACATTCAATAATGCTGCAAAATTTAACATGCAATGCTCATATTCAGGTTAACTGTTCCTACAAACCACGAAATTTACAAAATGGACAACTTGCATACAAATACTACTGATGAACTAGATGACCATGGAAACTTACAGATGACGCCAAAGACCCCACAAGGGAACACTGATATAATTTTACAGAAGACGTCCAAGAAAACAACAAGGAACTCAAATGTAAGAGATTCAGTGATAAGTGGAATAGTTAAGAACAATGAAACCGAGTGTAAAACTGCTACCCAGGGAAGTACCCGTATGAAAGAGAATAAAAAGCACTCCGTCAATCGACGCAGGGGGAGATCAGACAGTTCTAAAGAAGAACACATTTACAGCAACGCAAATATCACAGATGTTGAGAAGGATAATTATTGGTGCCTAGGAATTCCTTATGTAAATCATATGCACGTCTTCATCGATACAAACGAGAAAACCAATCTAGACACACGCCATTCGTCGACCTCGTCCTCAGACAGTGCAGAATATTCGAATCTGAATTGATCGGGATTTTTTTTTAGTGGTTATTCCATATAGATTTAGCAAGAAAGAAATTTGATTTAAGGTAATAATAACAGGTTTGCATATGAGTGATAATGACAGTATGTTACTTAAATAGGTATTGTAGCCTTGGCTAAAATGATGGAACAAAGCTTCATGAATTTACTTTTGTTTGAAAGACTCAGATTAGGGTCTCTGGGATAATAGGAGATCCCGACCCTCAAATGATAAGAAAGATTGATTTTACATAAATGATTTATATTTGTTTACTGTCCTAACTTATAAAAAAAACATGATTGAAATAATGATTTGTCCATGTGTCCGATATTGGAGGCAATCACTGCTTAGTAGGTTCCGTGTATGGAGGTTTTGGTGAGACTGTCCTTCATATATGGTTCTACTGGTGCTGGTCTTGTAGAAGGCTGATGCTCCATTCAGTAACTAAGATGTCTCCGCGAAGCTACGATGTAGATACGTGAAAACACCAGGGAATTACCAGGAAGACTTAGACCTGTTCATTGTTCAAACACATACTTATGTTACAAGGTGGACACCATACTAACACGTGGCATATTCACAAATGCTTCATGTCTCAATGATAGACATTTTACTTACTCGTAACTTCTGTTACGGATTACATACATGATATGCATGCATTACTTTACAGGTGGATATACTCACATTTTACACTTTCTAACACGAGACCAACGGAACATATGTCATTCATATACATAAGGACATAAATGAACCACCATGAATAAGACGGCTAAATATAGATAAACAGCTGGTATAGATATTCAATATTAAACGTGAATAGTTTTAAGTTAAAATTACTGAGAAATTTCGCAACTGGATGTTTTAAGACATTTACTGCATTTATAAAACAATAACATTAAAAACACAATAATTATAACGAACATAAGGCTTGCCTTAGAGAAGCTGGACCATAGGCATAATAAAAAAAGAGTGCTTAAAGCAATGTAAAAATGTGCCAGGACTAGTACATGAAAAACGGGAGAAGTATTGGTTGCATCCTTCCCCGTGGACTACCGTGACCAAACTGTTGCACGGACTGGCTATAATTTAAAGGTCTGGTGAGTTGAGGTTCGCTACGGATGAATTGTACAGGTAACATTTCGAAAGAGGGGGCTCACCACAGGATATATACGAATATTATAAAATCAACTGAACTAATGTGCGGCTTTTATGTAACAGTCTCGTTCGAGTTGTGTAAGGTGAAAAGATAATGAACAATTGAATTCTGAATTTATTATTTTGGAAACACATATTAAACAAGAAAAATTAAAATGCACGAATTGCTTATAAAAAACATGCATTACAGATAAAAAAAAGTGTAAATGTACATGTACATTCAAGAAACGTATATAGAGTATATCATGAAAGAAGTGCAGGTACAGGTATATTAACTTATAAATCATTGCTCTGAACATATTTTATTGAATAAAGGATTTAAAACAAGTTTCTGCAAATTACGAGTTCCTAATCGTAAACACAAGGCATGCATAAAAGAAAATAATTAATTACATAATACTCTCTCTCTGTCTCTGTCTCTCTCTCTCTGTCTCTCTCTCTCTCTCTTCAAAGAAGATAAATTTCTTTCTAGTAATAATTTTAACATTTTTTTTATACATCGTTAGATAGCTTGGAATGCTCAGTATAACCTCTAATTTCCTTCTTACTTCCTTAAAAACCGTCTTAGAGAATTTGAATTATCCAAATACTTTTGTTTTATAAATAACTTATTTACGACAAATACACGATATTCAAAATAACCATACATCCACCGCATTTTGATCTGAGTCCATCTTTTAAAAACTCAAGTATTGCCATGTCTGTCCCTTCAACATCTAGAGAATAGAAATCAATATGATATACGTGTTTATATCATTCAGCACATCTTCCATGGGGCAGTATCTTTGTCGGTCTTGCTTATCATGTTCAAATGATGTTAATTAATGTGACTCTTCACACCACCAACTGCATTACCCTTTTATAAAAGTTATCCTTTCCAAAGTACTGGAAAAACATGCAACAACCTCCATGCATGCGTTTTAGTTTATCGATCTTTCGACATAAATCCGGGTTAGCTGAGATGAAAAGCCCTGTCCACATGTGTTGCCTTTCTAGCCAAAGTGTGTTCGATAGGAACTGTCCATCATGAGCTCCTATATCTCACCTTTTTCTGAACTATGTCGTTTACGACCTGATTGTAATTGGTTTTGGAATATCGCTTACTTGCGTTTTTTACTTCCTGATAGGGGTTATGAGCCAGATGATAATCCTTAATACGCGATGTTTTTTTCCTTTCCTGGACAGAGGGCTCCATTTGGGAATTTTTCTCTTGTTTTACACCATTCGCTTGTACGAACAAATACAACGTCAAGAGCGTATCCGTCCCTGGTATTACTATCCGTAGACAACTGCGAGTGTTCGAAGTAGCCTCCGAGTTCATTAAAATATTTTCTTAAGGCATTCAAGTTTTCTTTGGATTTCTCAACAACAATCTGTTTACCATCCCATACTCTGTATTCAATAGACCACACGTCCACTGTAAATGCTCCATTTATTAGACCAGGTTTCATTGAATTCAGAATTGGCATTTCTGCTCCCTCAACATCTAAAGAATAAAAATCAATATGACGGACTCCAATCGCACTCAAGATCTGTTCCAGACTAAAACATGGAACGGTGATTTTGTTCTTTTGATCTAGCATTTTCATGTGGTGTTCATCAATGCTGTCCGCGATACCACCAACAGTGTTGCCTTTAATAAAAGAAACATTATCTTGAGAATTGGACAGACACGCACACAAACGCCATGCATTTCTTTTTAATTTATCGATACTTTTGCAAAGTTCAGGATTTGCTTCGATTAACAGTCCCGTCCAATCGTGTTGTCTTTCCAACCAAAGTGTGTTGGACAAAAATTGGCCATCGTGTGCACCAATATCAAGAAAAAAGCCGTTCTTTTTTTGGAGAATTTCGTACACTACCTCATCCTGTTTGACTTGTGAATAAAGTTTGTCTTTGTTACTTGTGTTTTGTAGTTTTCCGTGTGGCTTCATCAGATATTTGTTGAGTTGTGTTTTGGGGATTTCTTTTATTTTCTCCATGATCTTCACACTCTGTTTTTTCTGTCTATTTGTTTGGACTGGATTATTATTTTGATAAATGACCCAAAGAACAAACCCGAACAAACAACAAAAGGAAAGGATTAAAGCATTCCTGTTCAAATGCCGCCTCATCTTCATCCTATAAAGATAAAACACAATTAGAATTCAAAATTTGTTCCTCTATTAAAACACAACGAATGTTGAAAACCAAAGCTTGTTGCAATTGTTGATATTAAACTAATATAGACACAATATACTTCATCAGATAAGTGTGTAATTACTTTACAAAGGGGAAATAACATGTAACCTGAAATTATACTATGCAGAATACGTAATGTATGCCACTCATACTTTATGCCGGTAATCTCCATCACCAAAACTCGCATACTCATCTCCATGTTTTGACTTATTGTGAAGTTTTTAAAGCGTTTTCTAATAGCTTTAGCTCCTAGGACAATAGTTTTAGCTCCTAAGACAGAAGTTTTTGCTCCTAGGACACTTTCTTCGATCAGATGTCGCGCTTTTATTGGTCAGTTTTATAATGGTTTATAAAGATAACTCGTACTCGGAGTCAGATTTTAGTGGGAAATTGGATATTCGTTCTCGTACGAGTTATCTTATAAAAATTAAATTGACCAAAGAGAGATTATAGATTAATTGGTACGCGACATCTAATCGAAGAAATTGTCACCGGAGCTAAAATTAGTAGTAATCGCGTAAAAACTGCACAATTATTACCGATATATACATGTACATTTTGCAGGTATTTTTAAAAATACGATCCTTCTCCGATTTATTGATACCTAGCACGCAAGATTTAACCTCCGAGAAAAATTTAATCGAGGCGAACGAAAATCGGTGGTAGCGATTGTTTTGAGTTTTGATTCCTTCCTTGCGTATTTTATAGTATAGGGGTAGTCACATAGTAAAACGACAAACAGTTCGAGACGAGCCCCTTGATAGAAACACAACGAAGCGTTCTGTTCTCGCTGCGTCGTCAAGAGGGGACATATTGATAGCTAACATAATTTACTTGTTAACTACATACCTATCCGTTTTCCTTCATTTTTCAAAAATAAATCTTCATTGAAATCCATTTCAAAATCATTTAGTAATAGAAATAGTAATGTGGAATCTTTGAAAACTAGGTTTGACACTGAAACGTTCAAGCGGAAGGTTGTGTCAAAAATTGTTCTGACCAGAAGTATTTGACAATCATCGCCCGTTCAAAAGCTATGGCATGTCAAACGTTGCAATATTTGACCTTTTCCATTTGTATTGAATATTTTTTTTAATTTTTATTCTATAAATTTCAATTTATATTCCATAATTTCAAGTTGTATTCTATAAAATTTCTATTTGTATTCTTTATTTTTTTTTTTATTTGTATTGGATAATTTTCATTTGAATTGTAAAATTTTTCATTGGTATTATATATGATTTTTATTTGTAATGTATAATTTTTTATTTGTATTGGATAATTTTCATTTGTATTGTAAAATTTTTCATTTGTATTATATAATTTCCATTTGTATTGTATAATTTTTTATTTGTATCGGATAATTTTCATTTGTATTGTAAAATTTTTCATTTGTATTATATAATTTCCATTTGTATTGTATAAATTTTTATTTTTATTGGATAATTTTCATTTGTATTGTTTCTCAGAGATTGTTTATATCGGTTTGTTACGAAGGATCTTATTGGTTTAATCCTATTCTTACTAAACAGTATTCGATCTTGGTAACGCGCAAGGTGTTTTTGGTGGTCACAAGGGAAGAGGAAATCGGTCTTAGTTATTCTTCCAAAGGAAATGTTTATTGTGAATTTAACGGACTAAATAGTTTTAGAAACCATGAAATACCAATCTGCATTTTGCACATGATTTGCGCACTTATTTTCACCGGATGATAATTTAATTTCTATGATTAAACTTGGTAGCCTCGTATTACCTGTTCCTATTCCAGTGTTATTATTCTTTGAATCATTCCTTGATAATTTGAAACTATTTATAATAACCCAATCTCAACTTTCAATGTAAATCCAAAATGACACTAACACAATCAAGAGTTACCTGACATTTGTACTTTCTTAATATTGTCTAATAGATGAAACATCGTTCAAAAATACTTTCGGTCCATTCACATATATACATACATGTATATACGTGTATACTGTTGTATATCACGATGCCCATAGCAAAAAGACATTATTAATTCATATCACAGTATCTGTTATAATACTACATGTAAGGACAGTGTACTGCTTGCATATTGATTTTATAAATATTTGATGAAGGGACACTTAAGATCGAATGACTACAATTGCATGTGGATGTTCAGGGTTGTTCCATATATTCAAGTTTAACGAACACCGGTATTTTACCTTTGAACTTATTCATTAGCGTCATCAATTATTGTACAAATTAATAATTATAGATAAAAAACTTTTTCATGTCTATTTTAGGGCAATGTTCTTCGGCGTAAAACTTGGGTTTGGAATAACAGTTATATTTAGTTATCACAATCTAAGAACGAAACATTTCGGAAAATCTAGATTGAATTAAATCTTAGGCTGTGTGGGTTTTTTTTATACTTGCTTAATATAAAGTAATTTTGTGCAATTCAAATTTGATATCTATAAACTGAGAAGTTGTAAAAAGACTTATGTTAGAAAACACCTACAGTAGCACACTCCCAGTTAATGTCACACTACAGGCATTCGCTAAGGTTTCAACGATAAAAAAAAATCCGGCACGTTTACCATTGTTCCTGGCGATGGAAATTGAAAACGTCATCTCTAATGTATCAACATTTAATATTTGTCAAGAAAAGAAAAATGAACGCTTTTTATCAAATAATTATAAGAGATATGTTAATTGAGGTTTTAGAAATCCCACACCCATTGTAATTGTTTTGATTTACGTATTCAAATAATACTCCACATATTTTTGAAACAATCCAATAAAACAAAAAAATAAAAGTAATATTAAAAAATTAATACAATAAATAGAAAGAAAATAATAATATAAAAAGCAACATTAAAAAAGATTATTACACCCACGACCGTTGTATAGTATATACTTAAGTATTTTATGACCGAGCTATGGATGTTCATTTGCAACAAAATGCTACAAACGTATAAACAAAAATAATAAGTAAAATCCTAATAAGACATATTTAGGATTAACAGTAGAATGTTTAGAAATATCCTCAATGGATAATTACAAGTAAACATATATTCATAAATCAATAAAATGAACTGACCAGTTCGGATAAGCAGATCCCGGATTTAACGCGTGTGTATATTTCACAGGTAAAACAGGTAAGACAAACTCCCAACTGTGACCATATATCGATCATAACCCACAGTAGATTTACTCAAATGTCATCACGAACGTCTCTCCTGGTCCATCCTGCTTCACAAAACAATGGAAACGTACTATTTACATGTACTAATGTTAAATGACTACATAATACTTTATTGAAATGCCTTATGACTGCGTCATGGTACGATATATTTTGCGTTAAAGTTAACAAGAGTTGTTAAGCATACACAGTAAAGCCATAAACGATTTATGGTACCTCTTCAGCTTATGTTCCTACACGTATATCGACATTGCTGATCATTTATAACTGTAATAAATTTTAACTAAACATCCTCTACCACTCTACAGATTTATACAATGTTGGTAAAATGTTGGTTAAAAAGGAACACAAATGATTGCAAAGCTTGCTTGCTAGTCTACTTTCTAATTGCTGGCGCTCTCGACCGCTAGCAACTACGTTAGTCTATAATTCTGGAATGCACATGCTCGACTTCGTGGTCGGGCATTCTGGGAAAACTAATGTAGATCAACTGTACGATAACAATTTCGTTTAATCAGAAAATATGACATATGATTTAATCCGAATCTTGAAATTTCTCAACCTTGTCTAACTTACACATAAATGTATAAGGAAAACTTAAGTCATATAATGTCAAGATTGTAAGGATTTTAACTTGTAAAACCAAGCCTTCTTTACAGTTATATCACCTTCCTAGATAATCCCAGCAAACTCATTAAAAACAGGATATCTTTTTCAGAGTATGAAGCACCACACTGATATATTTCTTTCATTTTTCATTTTTCATTTTTTGACGGAAAAGCCCGATTATTATAAACAAAGAAACGACATTCAAGCAGGCGTCGAAGCACAAACAAAGATAATTTCTCAAATTTGGCATGAGTCTATCATACGGAAAGGTGTGTCTTGCCTAGATGGCCGAGTGGTTAGAGCGGTGTCCGCTCACTGCTAGGGAAAGGTGTGTCTTGCCTAGATGGCCGAGTGGTTAGAGCGGTGTCCGCTCACTGCTAGGAGATTGGGCTCCATAGGTCGTGAGTTCAAGCCCCGGCCGGGGCGGAGGTGGAGCTCCAATGTAGTGAATTTCCCTGTGCTGTATATATATATATATATATATATATATATATATTATATATATTATATATATATATAAGAGAGTGAAAGATGATATCACACAGTATAAAAAATCAAAATAGGAAAAAAAGCAAATGCACAGTTCCAAAGCTAACGCTTTCTGGATTTAAACATCTTCAGGTGAACATACATAGAGAGATCCTGTAGGATTTTATATATATTTCCGAATTTTTGTTTTACTTATTTCTTTCATATTACATAGAAATTGACACTTATTAAGGTGGGTCGCCGCTTTACCCTATAAAAAAATCTCACGATAAAACACCCTCAAAAGAACAAGTGACGTTACTGGCCGAAATATGCCGTGTTTCAAATATGCACAGCACAAAACATTTTAAAAAGCCTTGAATTTATCAAATACAATGGTATATAACTTATTTGTGTGACTTAAACATATACATCATGAAATTCAAGCTGAAAACTGTTCCGTTTTTAGCAAGACGTCGAAATTTTAAACGCCACGTCATGCATATTTACGAGAGAAATTGCCGATTTGCTGTTAATCTGTGTTGTAAAAACATATCTGCGCGTGAGTTCCGGGCTTGTGAACCGCAGATCACAAGTTCAAATCTGCGGCTTTTTTTTTTATTAAACATTTGAAATTATTAGTATTTAAATACATGTACAAAATTGTATACATTTTCGCTTATTTGACTTACATGTATACACTTCTGACGCATTATGCAACATTGTATCTTTTATTATCAAGTAATTTTCTGCTGATTTGAGAAACTATTCCACGGTGTAGTGAGTCACCTAAAAACAAGCTTCCATTGGTTATTCACCAAAGTACAGGAAGCAAAAAAAAAAAAGTTTCTAAAGCTTTCATAACCTTTCTAACCACAAATTTTAATTTTAAATGTCAGAACAATGAACTCGAAGAAGGTAAGGAAAAGGGGAGAGGAGGGGTGGGGGGGGGGGGGTCCTCGACTGTCCGCAAGTTTGATAAGCAACCTCAATTAAATCATTATCATTGAATGAAATGGACTGGACTTGAAAGATGTAAACAAATTGGATCTGTTCATAATTCACAATATTGTTTGCACACACATCACACATATACACTCTGAGAGAGAGAGAGAGAGAGAGAGAGAGAGAGAGAGAGAGAGAGTGTGTGTGTGTGTGTGTGTGTTACACGTGTAGTTTTCTGTTTAAACAATGTAGTATACAAATCAACTCAAACGCAGTGTGTAAGAATCATATTATACATTAACATATTATACATTAAAATACTTTATTGTTAAACAAAATCTATTTTCTTCGGACTTGAAAAACTCTATCATGGAAGGAGCACGCGGTGCAGCTCGCGGGCTGATTTGATTGACAGGTGTAGCACGTGAACTCTGACTGAAAGTGCTTATTTGGATTCTATCATAATGTGTCCCACGATAAAAGGGTTATTTATATATTGAGCCTAAATTAAAAACAATGTCTCATATTAGTGAAATACAAGTGAAATGTACTCTCTCTCTCTCTCTCTCTCTCCTCTCTCTCTCTCTCTCTCTCTCTCTCTCTTAGTTTCTTCAAACAAATGATGTCTAAACAAAATTTTTAAAGTGTCTGATAAAGATGAAGTCAAAACTTTACGACAAGATCACGGAAGAAATTTATCTAAATGTTTAAAGTGTCTGATACAGATGTAGTCAAAAACTTTAAGACAAGATCACGGAAGGAACTTTATCTACCGATCCACTGATTCTACGCCCTATGAAAATGAATATATAACATGCACAATGTAGGAACGGAAGTGTACAGTTTTGAGTAGCGATGTTTGTTGAAGCGAATAAAAAAATAGAAGACGTAGCTCTGCGAACAGTCGAAGATTTAAATCAAATGAATTGATAAATGGATGTAAAAAAAATTCTGGAACAATTCAATACGTTTTGGTAATAAACTGGCACAAGTATAAAAAGTTGTATTCTTTTTGCGATATGATTTTCAATGAACATTTTGACAATCAATATCCAAGGTCATATTCCAAAATTAAATGATTATTATGTACAAAATACAATCATTACGACTGAATAGAGGGCATATAGAGGACATATATACCTCAAGAGAGTAATCTGACCTAGAGTTTGAGGTCATTGCAAATAAAAGTCGAAAACATCCTCAGAATATCATGAACTGTCAGTACTTCATACTGTACGCGTAGCGCAATTGTAAGCATTTATTTAGAATTTTACTGTATGCGTAGTTCTGTGATTAAGCATTGGTTTCTAATGGTAAGTTAACACAATAGAATGACCATTGTATGAATGGACTCTTTCAAAAAAAAAAAATCAATGATAGAAAAAACAAATATTTTTGCTGCGATTATTTTTGTAATTAGTAGTTCTTTAATCGGCCTTGCAAATCCTTTTACATAGCTGTCATATGCACGTGAGTGCTAAACTGAAGACAAATATATAGGTTTTTGATTAGTTAAGGAATAAGGAATCATTCTTTGAGTATTATGAGGTGATAATGTCGGTCGGGGGAGGTCAAATCCAATAAAGCCCGAAGGGCTTTATGATAGATTTGACCACGCTCCGACCGAAATTATCACCTCATAATATTCAAATAATGATTCCTTATTACTTATATTTATATTATTTCCAATTTGTGCACTTTAAAAACAACATTTTAAAACCGTTGTTTTTTTCATGTAGCACATGCTATGTATTACTACGCGGCGCAGCCAATACCGTTTTTCGGTTATGCTGTAAGACACGCCCATTTTCTGTCACTCATCTTTTATGAAGTTATTGGGCTATAGGCTTCAAAAGTGATTCGTAATGTTATCACAGACAAAGACAGTCGAAAATGTAAATAGTGAGATTTAATAGCGGAGTACTAGTACAAGTATTTAGATACATGTATTTATATTGACAAGCGGACCAGAAATTTTACATAAAATATACTTGCAGTATACGCAATTGATATCAAAATCCATAATATAAAAATTACTAGATGATATCCCACGAAAGCGCGGGAAATAACATTTTTCGAATTAATGGGCATTGTGTTTTTTGTACACATTTATTTGTGTCCGATTTTTTCTTAATTGAATTCCTAACCTATTTTTTTGAAAACGAACCTTACAAACGAAGTTTCCGTAAACAGAAATATCTTAGCTCATTGTAATGTTCGGAGCTACGCGTACAGATGTTCATCTGCAAATCAAACTTACCCGTACACACTTAAGAGTGTACAGGTAAACATTACGAGGAATGGTAAAAAAACCTTCAAATTCTAAGAATGCATTGCTTCTTTCATATATGTAGTTTTTTTTTTGGTCTGAGAGATATCATATTGGGGAAATATTTTCACAACAAGAAACAATATTTTTTGTCAAAGAAATGAGAATCACTTCTCTAGAAAGTTTGATTCAATTTCTTACTGTTTTGATCCAATAAAAATATTTTCAAAAGAGAAATTTTAAGATTTTAAGATTGATGTGACGAGTATAAACTTATAAAAATATAAACTATTTAAACTGATCAAACTACTACGTATTCGATCACATATAACAGTTACAAATTTACTTAATTTAAACAAAAAAAAAAAGAAATCATTAGTGTTTTTATCAAGCCTTCCAATATGTCGGCGATTATTTTCGGTCTTTATCTCAGAAGAAATTAATCCACCGGACCAATCGCATAGGTCTAAACGTTGCGTGTCTTGTAATTTGTTGTTGTTGTTGTTTTCTGTTTCTTTTCCTTTGGTTTCTCTTACGTAAATAAATAAATATTTTAAAAGTTTGTTTAAAATAACAAAATAAAAAAACAAAAAAGTATTTTTCTTAAATTCTCCATTTTTCACATATATATAATGGGTGTTACACGTTGTTGAGCCGTGTCGCACCGAGGTTTTTTTTCTTGTTTCGAGGCCGTAACAGACAATAATAGATCAAATGCACTGACACTTCCTCGCTCAGCGTGTACTTTCAAACACGATGGCCGTACGTGTTTTTGTTGGGATACTTGTGAGCTGTACTGTATGCATGATTTAGGAATATACGAGAATAATAATAATAATTTTCTCGTAATAACGAGATATTTTCTCGTAATAACGAAATCTTTTCTCGTAACAACGAGATAATTATCTCGTAATAACGTGATCTTTTCTCGTAATTACGAGATAAAAATATTTTTATGTTTTCCTATTCGTCTTTCGTACGTACATGATCGGTCATCAGAATAAGCACCGTAGAGCAAAGCTGTGAGTAGTGCATCGACTCCTTCAGCGTTTTCCAAGCAGCAGATACACCTTTTAAGTACCTCACTGGCTATCTAGTTACCACAACATTTACAAAAGTCGCACATACATATTCTTTGTCGACATATCAAATATTTTCGTCCACGTTTGCGTCTTCTTGCATCATGGTTATGCCCAGTTGCATATTTCAGCGATCTAACTCACATTAATACCAGTTTTAACGAATCTTGCTGCCAAGTGAATAATATCACAAGCCATCGCATGTATTTCCCTTTCGTTTTCAATTCAGTCGGTTCAGATTTTAACTCTCTATTCGTGTTTAATTCGTCATTAAATTCAGCCCAAAAGCTCTGCATCAGCTGAAGGCACATCCATTTTGAATATTGTTACTGTTATTGTTTTGTATTCATACGCGCCGCTTCAGTTACATTAGGTCCTATTTATATTTTTGATCAATGACACTTCACGTTTTATGATTTGAAAATGTTTTATTAAATGATAAGAAATGAATTTAATAATTTTTCTATTGATCGACATATAAAACGAAAAATTGACCGGAAAACTTTTTGATTCCAGGGTGTCTTTTTGGCGCTAGAACCATTATGACATCATAATTGATTTATGAATCCTTTCCCCGTATTTTACGACTTTAAAGGAGTTTTGTAGAAAATTAAACATTTTCTTGACATTATATATTAAATAACGGGAAAAGTAATACCGATACCTATATCAAAGAACAAGATAGGGTATCATAGAAGATCTGCCCCCTAAACCTAGAACAATCAAAACAATAAACTAAGAGTTGATAAATCTATCAATGCACGTATAATACCTAAACTTTCCAAACATAGTGAAAATTTGAAAGTTCTTGTCTCGTTTTATTCAACATGGATTGCTTGTATGAGATTTCGTCTGAAAATCCTGCTATACGTCATAAAATACCTGAAAATTCGATGTGAGCGGAAGCAAGAACCGCGATCATACTTCCGGAATTGTCAGAAATCATTTTGTAGCGAATTCCGGTGTGTGTTGTTCATTCCTTAAATATAACATAAATTAAACGAATAAAAAATCAGTCCGCTAAGATAATAGAATTAATTTAACTGTAAAGTAATTGTATAATAAAAGCAGTTAGCGTTTTGATAGGTTTTTCTTTTACACTGCCTCGCTTACTTCCAGTGTTCATAGGCTGTCAAAACAAGTTGTCGGCTGCAGCATACATTACATTTTGTGACGATGAAGCTTTGCGCTGATCACTGCAATATGCCGGTAAGTAATTAATTCAGATAACATTTTTCATAATTATGATAGAATGATGATCAAATATCTGATACCAAAACCGTTAAACGGAAATATTGTTTACACATTAACTATATTCCTATCAGACGATCATGATGCATCTTCATTACGTTGTATTATGTAGGTGAATTCCTTTTAGCATATATGCATGTACAAGTACGATGATATCACTGACACTGAATGCAAATGTAAATAATTATACTGTATGAATGTATAAAACGCACTGCAACAACAGTACATGTATGTATTTACATTAAGTTCCATTGTCGATTAATCATGGGTGATGTGTAGGTTTATTATCATTACATTATATATTGAAAATCTGTTTAAAGTTTTTTATTAAATTGTGTAATTTTCAGAATGCAATCAGGCTTCATATAGAAGTTATTTAATTGGTTACTAAGGAAATCCATTGTTGTCATGAAAACGCTGGTTAAATAATTGCGTGCATTTAATGCATTAATTCATTTTGGTACTTCAATTAAATAAACTTATGATAATCGAGGTGATAGTAATTTAAAAGTTCGTAATCGAACGAATGAGTTTTTGTTTTAAATTTAGACTGAAACTATGGTCACGTTTATTTCGTTGCTAGGCAACTATACTGAAGGGTTACCAAGAAAAAAATCCTACCATGTTGAGTACTGAGGTCAAAACTATGCAAGGTAGTAAAATGAGCATATTTGCTGAGGGGGCCAAAAAGGGCCCTTACCCTATCTTGTTCTTTAACATCATTTTAAAGAGGAGGTCACGACCTTGTTTAATGACGCTTTTGGAGAGACTGTAGGCATTGAAAATACATGTATATTTAAATTGTCAGAAATGAAAAAAAACTCCAAGATCTGTTACTTATATCCTTCATATTTTATTGAAAATGACAGGTTGAAACATAATTTTTCATTGCGTTTACCAAAAACTTAACTCCTAATACACTCTATTTAAAATAAGTCATTGTTATGAAGCATCATTGAAAAAAATTTATATCTTAAATTTTATAAACCTGTCGGTACCTTTCATTTCCTAGATATTGACATTAAAAACATCATTTTTATAGTGTTTACCAAACATTTAAGCCCGGTACACCCTATCAAACAAAACTGTTGTGATGAAGCATCACTAAAAGAATTAACATTCTTAATTTTATAAATCTGAAGGCATCGTTCATTTACGAAATCTTGACCTTAAATCCAGAAAACGCTAGATTGATATATAAACATATAAACACCCTGGAATATCGACAGATACCGTTAAGTGAGCATTTGGAGATCTGTGACAATAAACAATTTAACACATTTCCATTTTACAAACTGTTGAGTGACAGTAATGTTCAGAGACGAGAAAACAAAAACAGTTGACCCCCCCCTCCATTTTTTTCAAAACAGGTTTTTATCTGAAATTCTTATTTGGGACCGTGTTTCAAATTATAGTGAAAATGGACCTGAAGAAGAGATCCGAGCACTACACAACCCCTCCCAATTTTGAAATAATAATCCTTATGCGATTGAGGGTGACATTTAATGCAATAGATAATGCAAAATATAAAAAAACATTTATCCAATTGCAACAATAAACTGCATACGGAACAAACAGTCAAAAGCCGACAAAGTTTGTAATTTTTCCAGTCAGCTGCAACAAACATATATAGGCCACATACATAAATAATCAATTTCAGTTTAGATTTACATCCCTACCCGCTCCTCTAAATATCCAGCCAGTTGCCTCTTTATTTCAATTAAAAAATAGGTAAAGTGAAAAATGCGGGGGGGGGGGGGGGGGGGGGGGGGGTCAGACACAGTATATGTAAACAACAACAGCAACAACAAAAACCCACCCAAAATCCGGTCCAACATACATAGTCCAATATTGTGTAAAGTGTTATTTCCCTCGATTACGCGGGACATCATCTAGTATTCAATGGAGGGTAACGATGCACATTAAATTTTTGAAGCTTGATTGTTCATTGTTAGTTAATTTAACTTCAACTTTGAACATTTTAAATTCCAAGTTTCTGCATTTGTATCTTCATGCACGGAAACAGCACATCTGACATGTTACAAATCGACAAATGTAGAGTATACAAGTTTGTCGAATTTTGACATGACCTTATATGGCAAATGCTTGTAAAAATCCAGTAAAAGGCATACTTTTCCTACAGGATAAAGAACTTCCCATAGGAATTTAAATTCCGATAGAATTTGAGCAAAACTCCCATCGGATTTTAAAATCTGATAAGAAATCTTAATTTCCTATAGGAAAACCACCTGTCTGATTCAAATTCCTACAGGAAATACTCTTCTCCTATAGGAAATATGATTTCTATAGGATATATATAAAATCCTATAAGATTTTCAATATTTCCTGTAGGAAAATTATTTCTCGATGGGAATTTTTAATTTCCAACGGGATATTAATTTTTAAAGGTAAATATCTCATCTGTAAGGTGAGACACGCTAAAAACAAAAGTGGTTATATACTCTCTAGACAATGGTCTATCATTTGGTATATATATGAATTTTTTTCGAAAAAGCAGCTTAAGTGGGTGCAAAAATGCCACCTTGGCACTGGCATAATTATCCGGCACAGTTTATATATATAAACACACACACACACACACACACACATTAATATATATATATATATATATATATATATATATATATATATATATATATATATATATATATATATCTCTATGTGTGTGTGTAGGATAAGTCACGCCTTACTGCAAGTGGCTTGGGTATCTTTACAATGTGCACCTGTCCAGTGCAATCACTTTTTAAAACACCCCTCTATTTCAAAGGAAGAATGTGCTTCATTAATCTGGAAATTTTTACAAAACTTTGTGGTATCTATATTCAAAAAAGGTCATTCAGAAGTTGCAGGTCTATTCGCTTTTCACTATTCACTATTCGAATAGCGAATAGAATTCTGTGGTCGGTTCGCTATTCAAATTACCGTAAACATGTTAATAAACGTAAATTCAAAATCTACATAAACTTCGTTTTTAATCAAAAGAAACAGTGGCATAGTAAAAATTATTACTTGCTGACATGACCTCAACATTGACGTATTTAGCTAGCCTGGCGAGAAGATAAGAATTTCATCATATTCTGTTGCAAAGGGAATAGCTTTCAAGGGGCTGGCTAACACCCTATATCCCATATTTGGGCTTCCATATTTGGAGGGGGTGGGGCCCCGGGTAAGCCCAGTCGACCCTCAAAAGGAATTGGGTTTACACGGCCATTAACAGGCTTATTAGGAAATTTCGTATAATACAGTTATAATGGGAATAGCTTTCAATGCAAGGGGCTGGGTAACACCCTGTATCCCATGTTTGGGCCTTTATATTTAGTGAGGATGGGGCCCCGGAAAATTCCAGTTGACCCTCGAAAGGAATTGGGTTTAGACGGCCATTAACAGGCTTAGCTAGCCTGGTGAAAATAGGAAATTTCGTGTAATACAGTTATCATGGGAATAGCTTTCAAGGTGCTGGCTTACACTCTATATCACATATTTGGGCCTTCATATTTGATGAGGATGGAGCCCCTGGAAAGTTCAGTCGACCCTCAAAAGGAATTGGGTTTACATGGCCATTAACAGCCTTAACTATGCTGGTGAAAATAGGAAATTTCGTATAATACACTTATAATGGGAATAGCTTTCAAGGGGCTTTCTAACACCCTGTTTCCTATATTTGGGCCTTCATATTTGCAGGTGGTAGAGCCTCGGGGAAGCCCAGTCGACCCTCAAAAGGAATTGGGTTTACACGGCCATTAACAGCCTTAGCTAGTCTGGTGAAAATAGGAAATTTCGTATAATACACTTATAATGGGAAAAGCCTTCAAGGGGCTTTCTAACACCCTGTATCCCATATTTGGGCCTTCATATTTGCAGGGGGGTAGGGCGCTGGGGAAGCCCAGTCGACCCTCAAAAGGAATTGGGTTTACACGGTCATTAACATCCTTAGCTAGCTTGGTGAAAATAGGAAATTTCGTATAATACACTTATAATGGGAAAAGCTCTCAAGGGGCTGTCTAACACCCTGTATCCCATATTTGGGCCTTCACATTTACAGGGGGTAGGGCCTCGGGGAAGCCCAGTCGACCTTCAAAAGGAATTGGGTTTACACGGCCATTAACAGCCTTAGCTAGTCTAATGAAAATAGGAAATTTCGTATAATACACTTATAATGGGAATAGCTTTCAAGGGGCTGTCTAACGCCCTGTATCCCATATTTGGGCCTTCATATTTGCAGGGGATAGGGCCCCGGAGAAGCCCAGTCGACCTTCAAAAGGAATTGGGTCTACACGGCCATTAACAGCCTTACCTAGCCTGGTGAAAATAGGAAATTTCGTATAATACACTTATAATGTGAATAGCTTTCAAGGGGCTGTCTAACACCCTGTATCCCATATTTGGGCCTTCATATTTGCAGGGGATAAGGCCCCAGGGAAGCCCAGTCGACCCTCAAAAGGAATTGGGTTTACACGGCCATTAACAGCCATAGCTAGCCTGGTGAAAATAGGAAATTTCGTATAATACACTTATAATGGGAATAGCTTTCAAGGTGCTGTCTAACACCCTGTATCCCATATTTGGGCCTTCACATTTGCAGGGGGTAGGGCCCCGGAGAAGCCTAGTCGACCTTCAAAAGGAATTGGGTTTACACGGCCATTAACAGCCTTATCTAGTCTGGTGAAAATAGGAAATTTCGTATAATACAGTTATAATGGGAATAGCTTTCAAGGGGCTGTCTAACGCCCTGTATCCCATATGCCTTCATATTTGCAGGGGGTAGGGTCTCGGGGAAGTCCAGTCGACCCTCAAAAGGAATTGGGTTTACACGGCCATTAACAGCCTTCGCTAGTCTGGCGAAAATAGGAAATTTCGTATAATACACTTATAATGGGAATAGCTTTCAAGGGGCTGGCTAACAACCTGTATCCCATATTTGGGCCTTCATATTTTGAGGGAGTGGGGCATCGGGAAAGCCCATTCGACCCCAAAAAGGAATTTGGTTTACACGACCATTAACAGGCTTATTTAGTCTGGTGAAAATAGGAAATTTCGAATAATACAATTATAATGGGAATAACTTTCAAGGTGCTGACTTACACCCTGTATCCCATATTTGGGCCTTCATATTTGGAGGGGGTAGGGCCCCGGGAGTGCCAAGTCCATCCTCAAAAGGAATTTGGTTTATACGAGCATTAACAGGCTTAACTAGCCTGGTGAATATAGGAAATTTCGTATAATACAGTTATAATTGGATATCTTTCAAGGTGATGGCTTACACCCTGTATCCCATATTTGGCGGGGGTGGGGGCCCCGGGAATGCCAAGTCCATCCTCAAAAGGAATTTGGTTTACACGACCATTAACAGGCTTAGCTAGCCTGGTGAATATAGGAAATTTCGTATAATACAGTTATAATTGGATATCTTTCAAGGGCCTGGCTAACACCCTGTATCCCATATTTGGGCCTTCATATTTGGAGGGAGGGGGTCGGACCCTGGGAAAGTCCAGTCGACCTTCAAAAGGAATGCAAATACGTCCAACAAGCTTGCTAACCTCTTTACAGAACATTAAATGCTTTGGTTGTGCTTTATTATCGCTGAATCGGGAGAAACTGTCTTTTGTTTAAGATATAATAAATTTGTAACTAATATATTTCTTTCCAGATTGAAACTTACTAAATGTATTAGTTCTTGATATTTATACAATATCTGACATATTTTCCTGCCAGAATATAAGTTCAATTCTCCAAATCTCTCACAATTTTGCTATCATAGTTAACAAAGAAAATCCTACGTTGCCTAGAATTGACATCGCCATGCGCAGATCTAGAGAGCTCCCGCCAAGCAAAATTATATCTATCTCTCAGACCCCCCCCCCCCCCCCCCAGTGATATTTTCTGATTCCGGGCACCGTCCTGAAAACTAAGTGGGAATTTCACACCTGTCTATCCATGGTTAATATGTTGGTATAACAAGAGAGAGAGAGAGAGAGAGAGAGAGAGAGAGAGAGAGAGAGAGAGATCCCTTCAAGGTCAAGAAATTTTCACCCAAAAGAAAGGGGGCTGAGAAATAATTTTGTTGGCCCGGGGGGGGGGGGGGGGGGGGGGGGGGGGGGAGGTTGTGTGTCCGACCCCTTCCCTCTAGATTTACGCATATAGTTGCCCACTCTCGGTACACTGGTTTTCTGTTTGGTATCTATAAAAAATATATAGAATGTAAATTGACTTAATGTGATATACACATCACCTCCTTTACATAAAAAAGTTGTAAAACATTGAGTAATTAGTGAAATCAAAGGCATATTTCAGGTGTGTGTGGGGGGAGGGGGGGGGGGTCGTTGCTGCTTATATACTATTTGGATGCATAGTGTTTATTAAGAAATAAACAAAACTAGTCAGATTTGTTTTTTGGTCGTTCTTTTTTAATATTGAAGGCGACCTTGACTCTCATGTCAACAAACTGACACGCTTTCTTGTTTTGTTTATTGTTTGTAGGTGGCATGGGACAGTTTCGCAGAAAAGACCCGGTCAAATTTTACAAAAAGGGGTAAATGTGAGGTTTGGGTTGTTATTTGAGGGGTATAAATTGCTAGAATACTTATTTTATTTATTTTGTGGATATAGGAGCTCATGTCTACTTAATTCATATTTGACATTTTAGTACCAGCAGTCCTTTTCATCAGATATGGAATGAAAATGTGAAACTGTGACCTAAACTTTCACTTTCGATTTTATAATGAAAAGGAGGGGTCAGAACATGAAATCTCACTCGAAGGGAACGTGATCGATTTGAAATCAATTGTTGAATATTTGAATGGGTAAACATTAACCTACAAATCATATCGTAGTTTATGGGAGTCGCCCGGGGTTGGAGAGTATAATGGGATCTACCTGTATGAAAAAGCGAGAAAGGGGCAATTTTTCAAAAACTTTTGAGATCGCCCGTGGCTATTCTAATAAATATTTTATGTAAGTTGTACATGTTTTATTTAAACAAATTTAAAATTCCACTGAAAAATAAAACAGAAATATGACCAGTATCTGCTTCACATTTCCTCCACTGAAAAAAAAAACCTCTCTTTAACCTATTGCTTAAGATGAATGAAAATCTCGTATTTCAGCAAAGACATAAGAAATAATCAGACATAAATATGAAATGAATTTCAAATAATAAAGCGAAGTGCAAAATAAAGTGTATATAATTTATTTAAATTCATTATTAATAACTATACCAACAAAAGACAGGACATTACCAGGGCCCCATCCCCACTAAATATGAAGGCCCAAATATAAGATACAGGATGTTAGCCAGCCCCTTGAAAGAGATCCCATTATAACTGTATTATACGAAATTTCCTATTTTCGCCAGGCTAGCTGAGCCTGTTAATGGTCGTGTAAACCCAATTTCTTTTGAGGGTCGACTGGGTTTTACAGGGGCCTCATCCTCACCAAATATGAAGGCCCAAATACCGGGTACAAGGTGTTAGCCAGCCCCTTGAAAGATATCCCATTATAACTGTATTATACGAAATTTCCTATTTTCGCCAGGCTAGCTGAGCCTGTTAATGGTCGTATATAACCCAATTTCTTTTGAGGGTCGACTGGGCTTTCCCGGGGCCCCATCCCCACCAAATATGAAGGCCCAAATATGGGATACAGGGTGTTAGCCATCACCTTGAAAGATATCCCATTATAACTGTATTATACGAAATTTCCTATTTTCGGCGGGCCAGCTGAGCCTGTTAATGGTTGTGTAAACCCAATTCCTTTTGACGGTCGACTGGACCTTCCCGGGGCCCCATCCCCACCGAATATGAAGGCCCATATATGGGAAGCAGGGTATTAGCCAGCCCGTTGAAAGATATCCCATTATAACTATATTATGCAAAATTTCCTATTTTCGGCGGGTTAGCTGAGCCTGTTAATGGTCGTGTAAACCCAATTCCTTTTGACGGTCGACTGGGCTTTCCCGTGGCCCCATCCTCCTAAACATGAAGGCCCAGATATGGGGTACAGGGTGTTAGCCAGCCTCTTGAAAGATATCCCATTATAACTGTATTATACAAAATTTCCTATTTTCGGCGGGCTAGCTGAGCCTATTAATGGTCGTGTAAACCCAATTCCTTTTGACGGTCGACTGGGCTTTCCCGGAGCCCCTTGAAAGATATCCCCAATGCAACAGAATATGATGATTTTCTTACCTTCTTGCCAGGCTTGCTAATTATGTCAATGTTCAGGTCAGGTCAGCAAGTAATATTTTTTACAATATAACTGTTTCTTTTTATTGAAAAAGTTTATACGGAATTTTGAATTTATGTTTATTAGCATGTTTACGGTAATTTGAATAGCGAACCGACCACAGAATTCCATTCGCTATTCGCATACTTCTGAATGCCTGAAAAAAGTTATTTTGAACGAAGTGTCTCATGAATGCCTTGTTATATTCAGTCAAAACCGGAAGTTTAGGAAGAAAACAATAAGAAAAGCATGTTTGTAATTTTTTACTCATTAAATTGAAAATGATAAACTCTTTTTTTCTATATAATCCTATACAAAATGTCGGTGATGTATCGGACATACGACCAAAATTTGAGAGCTGTAAACAGATAAACTATCCAGTTAATCTACTTTGTATTTGGCACATCGTTTACTCATAAGTTGACCTTTCACTGGGAAAAAATAAAAGGAAATGTTTGTAACATTCTCCTCAGAGACTCCTTAAGCCTAGCTGCAGGTCTGTAGCTCCCGGTCTGAAAAAATTCGGATGGACGACCTGGGAGCTACAGTGCCTCCCATACTAAAAACCTGCGATTTACGGCGCACAAAAAACGGCGCTAGTTTTTGACTGATTAACCTTATTTCCACACAAATTCTGTGAAAACAATTAGTACCATTAAATTTTAAAGGAAATTTACTACTGAAATTGTCACTTTACTTGCCTTTGATATTCTTTTAAACACCATAACCGGCCCGGTAAAGTGAAGTGTATGGAAAAATGGCGACTCTCGATCTCGACGTAAATTAATATACTTCATTTTTCGAGGTCGGTTAGGATGTTTAAAAGAAAGTCTGAGGCAAGTAAAATTATAATATAATTTATCGTTTAACTAGAGGTATTGTAACATTAATTTATGTTAAAAGATACTTACTTGTACTCACTTATAATGCACTCAATCCCGTGTATCGTCTGAGGTTTGATGCGACTGCAAGGGATTTCCGGCAAAACAAAATATAATACTACATCACACTTAGCCGGATAAGGAAGCTACAAAGGGGGGAGTGCTGTAAAATTACCACTTTGCAGAGAACACCAAATAAAGAAACTGTGTAATGTGGGGAATGAATAGAAGATGGCGACAAATTCTCAAAAATAATCAGGGCAAAAACCAAAAAATAGGTTGTTATTTGTTACATATCCTGCAAATACATTGATAAAAAAATGTTATCGTCACATTTATGTAACATAGCCGATTTAATTAATGTGTATATATGGTCTATATGCAGAGAACACCAAATAAAGAAACTGTGTAATGTGTGGAATGCATAGAAGATGGCGACAAATTCTCAAAAATAATCAGGGCAAAAACCAAAAAATAGGTTGTTATTTGTTACATATCCTGCATATACATTGATAAAAAAATGTTATCGTCACATTCATGTAACATAGCCGATTTAATTAATGTGTATATATGGTCAACGTACATGTAATTCTGAATTTCAAGGAGGCGGACACATCAGGCAGGGATCCAGAAAAAAAATCAAAAAATGATCGGTTGAACTACATGTAAATGCTTTGAGAATCGTTTAAAACTACCGCACGGGCTAAAATAATGGAAGTTATGTACAATGTGATTTGATACTTTCATTTCATATGTATTAACTATTAAAATATTCTGAGAGTAATGCACAAGCAATACATGTCCTTTACCGGCACCCCCCCCCCCCCTCCCTAAAAATTGAAACAATTGTCGTTTTATTTGCTAAACATGTGTGGCGAAAATTTGGTTCAAGATTATTTTCAAGTTTTAAGTCTTGTCAGCGGTTATGATATGTGCTTAGGTCCAAACACTGTTTCTCTTCCGTTTTGCCAGAGTATCAACTCCCAAAAATCATATTTCCCTAGAGCTTCGCCCTAGATAATATACTTTTTTCTGGTTTATCAAATTTTCATATCTCCCAAATATATGCGGAAGAGTTCCACACTTAACACTTGTACAGGTTCATGCATTCATAATTACAAGGGAATATCGCAAGACGTTAACCACAGACCTTTATCAATCTTTAAGCTTCTTTGAAAAATATTTTAGGTACCTTTTTGATAAAAAGTAAAGAATGAATTATATATAGAAAAAAGTCTTACGTTTCGAAACATTTAAAACAAGCTTACCGTGTTTACAGGTCTTTACCCTGATTCAATAGTCTAATTCTATTGTCACTGTCAACAATTTGTATGACTGAATTTTAATATTTTCTTCAAAGTATCCCTTTCTACTTAACGTAATACTTATGTATACACATACTTCGCTCTGTGTATCATAATAAGTAATTATAATCTAAGGCATTGCATGTCCTTGGTCGATGTTCAAATTGGTACTTATAAAGTGCATGGGTAATATGGATTGACTTCCTTTCAGTTTTAATTAAACATGTACACAGTGATCCAGAAATTCTGATACTATTGGAAAGTAAATCACAAGGACGTGAAGTAATACCTACATGTAATAAATACGTAGAGGGTATATTTGTTATTATGAGCAAAATATAACGTCATGTACTTGTGCAGTTTATTGCTGTTCTTTTAAACAGCATTATCCGCCCTTAAACAAAAAAGTTGGTGCTTTAGGATGGAGTCTTATCTGGTTTTCGACATGTCAAATTATCAGAAGTAATTTCATTAAATGTTTATTAAATCAAGATGAAAGGAAAATAAACGATCAAATTTTTAGTCCTATACACTTTCACGGTAACATTATTGTTCAAAAAACAAGGGACGTTATGCATATTAACGCGAGAAATTGCTTTTTTTTGTTTTGATTTAAGTTGTAAAAACATATCTGCTTGAGTTTCGGGATTGTTAACCGCATGCAAATCACAAGTTTAAATCTGCATGCGGCCTATTACATTAAAATTTTGAAACTATAAGTGTTTTAAATACAAAATTGTATATATTTTCGCCCATTTGACTTGCATGTATATACTTCTGATGCATTATGCTACATTGTGTCTTTGATAATCAAGTAATTGTCTGTTAATTTTAGAAACTCATGCGCGGATCTAGGGGGGGGGGGGGTGGGGGGGTCCAGACTCCCCCTTGGAAAATGAAAATTTATTAAATTTACATAGTAAAATTTTTGCAAATATATACATAATATGCCTCGGACCCCCTCTGGAAAATTTTTTCTGGATCCGCGCATGAAACTATTCCAAGGTGTAGTGAGTCACCTAAATACAAGTACCTTACGTCTTCCATTGGTTATTCACAAAAGTACAGGAAGCAAAGGAAAGTTTCTCAAGATTTCATAACCTTTCTGATCACAATTCTTAAAAATGCATGAGCAATGAACTCGAAGATCTAGAAAGTAATGGGAAAAGGAGAGAGAGAGAGAGAGAGAGAGAGAGAGAGAGAGAGAGAGAGAGAGAGAGAGAGAGAGAGAGAGTGTGATTGTGTGTGTGTGAACACGGTAAAATATTTTTATTCTATTTTCTTCGGACTTTGAAAAACTTTATCACGGAAGGAGCACGTGGTGAAGCTCGCGGGCTGATTTGATTGACAGGTGTAGCACGTGGACTCTGACTGAAACTGCTTGGTTGGATTCTATCAGTGGCGTAGCGCCCTTTACGCAAAAACGCAAATGAATACACAGAAATTTGCAAAGCACATGTCTTAAGACTTTCCTATTGTTTGTACGTAAACACATCGAATTGCCTCTTAGCCTCCACGGAATAATCTTCATATTTAAGTACCCAATTTTCATCGTAAACCTTGCAATTACTAAATTCCAGAAAATATATATCTTTCTATACATTACATTAGTTCATACTTAGTTCTATATCCGATTTTGAGTTTACTACGCAAGTATGTCATACAAAACAATCTAGAAAATATGTCAATACAAAGCAATCTAAATTCGCTTTTGAAAGAAATTGAAAACACAATGAAGGCAAAGACGATCACAGCAAAGAAAATGAGACCATAAAACATGCAGTCCTTCATGCACTAAGGAATGTAATAAGCTGGACTGTGTAATGATGCACTAAGGAATGTAACAAGCTGGACTGTGTAATGATGCACTAAGGAATGTAACAAGCTGGACTGTGTAATGATGCAATTCGGCGAAAGTTGATTGAGGGAAAATGGAACAATATGTTCCACTACATATTTCCTCAGAGGCAAGCACATCTGAATTTTATTTTCATTGATTAAGATATTGTTGAATTATGATCTACAATAGAATTATTAAAATAAAATGAACAACTTTAACTCCTTTTCAGTTTATATATTCATACTAAAATCTGGAAACGCAATAAATTTTGAGTGTATACCTCCCTGTTTGTCTTCTGTATTCTGTCTATATATAATTTAAAGTCGGCGGATGATTCAAATTTGAACAAAGTCACAATAACAAACAGTAAACTAATTAATCAAACGTTTCTCATCTAAGGTTATGTTTTGTTTTTAAAAAATAGAGCTGTTTCAAAGCGCCTTATATCAAAAGTCATATGCAGTTGGTTTCAGCTGGGGCAACCGTGTTTCATATAGTTACATATTCTTTTAAATTCAACATTTCTCTTACACATACATTATGTAAAATTGTAACATTTTGAAACGTAAATTGAAAATTAATTGAAAAGTAAAAATTTCTTTGTGGGACGTGTTTCAGTATGAAATGGTGACTATGCTACAACACCGGCATTCTAGCAATATCATTACATGTATAGGATAATAGTCACATCATTTTCAATTGAAAGTGTATTCAGATATAAATTGTAAACACAAATAATTCTGAAATATATCTATTTTTTTAATAGCTATTGGTATGTCTGCGCTACCTGGCAAAGGGTGATTTTCAGTCGGAATGCGCAGACTTGCATGGAGTGTCACAGCCAACTGTGTCCAGAGTTATCGACAGGGTCTTGTTTGCCCTGAATACCCATCTTAACAATGTAACTTTCCCAACTTCCAACGGGGAAATCATACACAACAAATCCCAGTTTTTTTAAATTGACTAAATTCCCAGGAGTTATCGGGGCTGTTGATGGCCCCTTAATTCCAATTTTGGCACCCAAAGTGGACGAATTCGTCTCTGTATGTCGAAAGGATATCATGCCCTAAACGTCCAGGGAGTTGTTGACGCGTCTTTAAGGTTAATGCCTATTCTAGCTTTGATCTGTTCATTAAGTTTATTTGCTTGAGTATGCTATTCAAATTATTTCAAACTAAATTCGGTCAATGGAAATTGCTTCATGAAGTATACCATATATATACATGTATTTTTAGATTCATTAATTATGTTTGCAAATGGCCGGGCTCAGTCCATGACAGTTTCAATTTCCACCAGAGCCAGTTGCACGATCTTTTAAAGAATGAAAAGATAGGGTGGCTCCTCGGGGACTCTGGATATGGACTGAAGCTATTCCTGATGACCCCAAAGAGTGCTCCACAGACTGAGGCAGAGATAAGATACAACAAGGCCCATAGCCGGACACGTATAGTGGTCGAAAAGGCATTTGGAGTACTTAAGTCCAGATTTAGGTACATGTAAAAAATAGTACCGCAATCATTTGATAAAACATTAGTCTTCGTGAATGAAAGAGTGTGTCGGAAGGCATTTCATATTGGGGCGGAAAATTTGATCGAATAACGGAGGGAGGGGTGTTTTATGCATTATTAAAGCATCAATAATGATTCAACTTGTCAGTTTCTGTTGCACATCAAGACGCCCAAAAATGGATACAAATTCGCTTGCGGAAATGTTCAAAGCATGCAGCTGTAGCGTCTCGGTGAATGTACAGGATCAGATGATTTTAATCTCTTTTTTGTGTCACAGTAAAACGTAAAATTTTGAAATTCGTTTTGATTATAAGATAGTATACAGAAACAGAAAATTATGATTTTGTGACATTTATCTCGTCAAAATGACCGATTTCCTGGCCGAAAGAACGCTTTGGAAACTTAAAATATATAGGGTGATTAATACATTTGTAGATTTTAATCCTTCCAGTTTAGAAATTGGAATGCAGAAATTATACGTTAGTGATAAGTGTAGTAAGTGGTTGAAGATGTACAAATATATTTTACTAGGTTCAGTACTTTGCACAATGCTTGATATGCACTTACATTGTTTCGACACACTTGAAGATCAAAGCAACGCTGAGAGAGAGAGAGAGAGAGAGAGAGAGAGAGAGAGAGAGAGAGAGAGAGAGAGAGAGAGAGAGGCCTATAAAATTTACACGTTTAATGCGTTTAAATTTTAGATGCTTGCATAAGACTTGAGGTTGCCTGCATTAAGCTCCATAACTGGTGCTTGGACCGGAAAATTCCCTTGCTGGCTCCCATGTGCAACATTGACATGCAAGAAGATGCCGAGAAAGAGGTCCAAAGTGAAACTGACCGGGATGGATCTTAGCAAAGAGAACGACTTGTGCAGTTATTTGCATGAAACTTGGATTACATGTCGCTTCGTGTTATGTTTAGAAAATTAAGCAATCTCTCTCTCTCTCTCTCTCTCTCTCTCTCTCTCTCTCTCTGCGTTACTTGAGATAAATACATATTCATACACGTTCAACTAAAACAAAACTTGTCTGTTTAGTAATATTACTTTAATAAAAACTAAGAATGGGGGTAAACGGATAAATTCATAACAGAATATTTTTTTTTACATTTAGTCTTTCATGTAATTCACAAAGAGAGATTAAAGGAATACAATTATCAGTTCATTTCTTTTTCAACTCGAAAATGTTAAATCATATTTTCTGAATATCATATATCTAGTAAGAATTTCACAATGGTTTATATGATGTTAAAGTTGTATGTTGTTCTTTATTGCAAAAATTCATGCTCTGCAGAAACTCTATGAAGCCTTCTGGCTTCGCATTTTGCGTGCCTCGTCTATGTTGAATGTATTTTGTATTTGTGTACAATACTGATGAGCCATTAGGGCTCAAAGTTAAAATAAATAAGAATAAAAATAATTGTAAACCATGTAAGAATTGAATAGATCCCCCGGACGGTCTGTTTTAACCACAAAACACTGTTTAACTATAAATTCTGCTTCACTTAACCAGAAGGTAAAATTTCATGATACTCCGATTAATACAATAGAAAGACTACGCCTGTCAATTATGTTTCACACCTTTTAACCTGCTAGCCCCTGTGAGCTTGTATAAACACTATGACTTCCAAAATACACTTTCAAACATTACTGACATTGCTGGTTAGACAGGGTAAGTCAAGCTTTACTGCAAGTGGCTTGGGTATCTTTACACTGTGCACCTGTCAAGTGCAATCACTTTTTAAAACACTCCTCTATTTCAAGAATGTGCTTAATAAATCTGGAAATTTTTACACAACTTTGTGGTATCTATATTCAAAAAAGTTATTTTAAACGAAGTGTCTCACGAATGCCTTGTTATATTCAGTCAAAACAGGAAGTATAGGAAGAAAACAATAAGAAAAGCATTTCAACTGGTCGGAAGTGCATTGGTGGAAAATTGACCCGTCTAGATATAGATTGTTAAAAACATAACGTAAATAGGCACATTTCACACTTAGACACATTTTATTTAGCTACATTTGGCTATTATTATTAATTATTAATAGTCTGGTTAATATTCCCTGACTAAATAACAATATAAAGAAGGATTCCATGTATTAAAACAGGTGAATTTCAAAGGACAACTCTAATTTGTTGCCATACAAAAAGCAAAGAAAACAGTATTAACACCCATTATAAACATATAATTATCATTTATGACAACAATAGACTCATTTCAGATATACGCCTCACATATCCGGGCGATTGGACTTAGGAACGGAAGAATCCGGATAATAACTGAGGTTCCACTGTAACACTTCTCTATTTTGTTCTGTTATGCTACTGGCGCTGTTAAAGGTTATTTTGCAGCATCGCTAAATGGCTACTTAGCATAGCTAAACTCTAAACAAGAATATTTTGTTAAAATAAAACAGTTCTTAAAAACATATGTAATAAAAATTACCGACGGTGTGGTAAAAATTTGCAATTAATAATAAATGACACAAAATGAGAAAAGATTACGTTGATTTGCTGATGACCATCATGTTTTGAATTAGACCTTGTACAACTCATTTTTGAAAGAGAACATATACAAGTAATGTTTTAACAGATCAAATTTCTTTGAATTATGAGTCATTTATTTACAACATATTACCACATGCAGTAAAACAAGGTAAAACTTCCGTATGTGAAAGATAGAGTAGATATATATGTAATTTTCACGCAATTTGAAAATCAGAAATTGAATTTTCAATGGAAATACATCTCTTTACAAGAGGTACATTCAGTGACAAGTACAACTACTTGTTGATAAATTATTTAAGAAAAAGAAAAGTGAATTTTTAGCATGCCTCTTTTAAAACTTGTACAGTTTCTACGTTGTGCACATTGGAAATGCATCAAAAACTGCGTAGCAGCCCCTGCAATGATGTACTAAAGGTCGGTCGCGGGTTTAAAATTTTGCGCCCACTGCGCAGGGTATTGCGCATTACTGTTGTAAAACGCAAGTACAGAGTAGAATGATCAAATATATAGGTTATCATGTAAAAAAAAATACATATCATAAAAATTATTTTTAGTGAAATGAATCCTTAAAAAAGTATTTTTATTATTTTGCCGCTTCTTCAAAATCGACACGTTATCCAAGTCGGAGTCAACATCTTACGATGACGTCAGTTGATACTTTGACGTAACAATTGACAAAAATAAACGTCGTGCATTTTTATTTATTGCAGCGCACAGGTGCTTGAGGACAGGGCCCAAAAATTAACGGAAAATAAACGATTAATGTAACCCCCCCCCCCCCTTCTTGCATATAAAAAGAGGAAAGGTATGCCACTCCGGTTTGTTTACATTACAACCCTTCCGTCATTTTGGGACTATAACACATGTATCCGCTTTATATATCCAATAAGCACGGGATGATATTATCGCAGTGAATATATCTCTTCCTCATTATGCTTTTAAAATGAATGTACGTTTTTCTGTAAACCTACTGTATCATGTTAAATGAGTTTTTCGAAGACAAGCTAGGTAACTATGACGGAAGTCAACATCTTTCAGTGACGTAATGTACACTCATGAACGATAAAATCCTAGGAGTATTTTTGAGCGCCAATATAATTAAATCGATTTTCTCGGATGTTATCCTACCAAAGTGACTGAGAGTTGTTTACTTCCGTCACAGTTACCTAGCGGAGTGGCATACCTTTCCTCTTTTTATATGCAGGCAGGGTTTTTTTTTTTTAATAAATCGTTTATTTTCCATTAATTTTCAGATATTTGATATGTAACATGTTGTGTACATGACTTTAAAAGAATTTCTATCAAAAAAGCGACAACCACCCCGGGGGTCTAAATCGCAGGTGGGGGGGGGGGGGGGGGGTCCTGTCCTCAAGTACCTGTGTTGCAGCGTAAATAATTATTGTTTTGCCTCGGACTAGAGTGTCGCGAAGTCATTGGATGAACGCGTCACGTGATTGCCTTACATATTTCTTTAAACGGCGAGCGTCAAAATTTATACGGCAACATGGCGGACGTAACGTTATTTGAACTGATTTTTTTTTACACAAACGTTTGTTTACATATCAAACTTTAGCTCCTCGACAAAACAAAACACTTATTAGGTTTGTTACTGACTGTTTACAGAAATTTGTGGAGTTGGTAAAGTCCATAGAAGGCGAGGCGAAGTAACAAACCTAATAAGTAATAAAATTGAAAATATAATTTGCAAAATAAAAACATATGCGCGATCCTTCCATGTTCTGTGTGAGCGGAAAGATATTTTTTATCTATTACAAATAAAATTAAATTTGATACGGAAACATCCTTTTATTCTTTACAATTCTATATGTAAAATGGCTGGTAAGACACGTTTATAGGCCCAAAATATGAGGGCGGATAGCATAAAAACTTTCCGGTCAATTTCGTTTTAATTTAACAAAAATTTTACTTATAGGTTAACCTTCCATTACTGAAAATTAAAAGAAAATCGTATGTTTGTAAATTTTTCGTATTAAACTGAAAATGATAACCTCCTTTTTTTCTATATGATCCTATATAAAATGTCGGGGATGAATCGGACATACGACCAAAATTTGAGAGCGGTAAACAGATAAACTATCCAGTCAATTTACTTTATATTCGGCACATCGTTTACTCATAAGTTGACCTTTCATTGGAAAAAATTAAAAGGAAATCGTATGTTTTTAACATTCTCCCCCGAGACTCCTTAAGCCCCGCACATCAGATTCACTATAACCTGTGCGATAATGTGCGTAAACCCTGAAACTAGTTCCTTAACCTGTTTAAATGATGCATATATCTGCTCATAGGGGGCGGTTATTCGATGCACCGGGAGTAGAAGTCTAACGACAATAAAGCTCTGATCTATGCTTAGCGCTTTAGAAAGTAATGTTCACAAGTGGTTAAAAATTTTGATTAAATAACTTTACTAATTGAGCCTGTATTGAATCGGTATTCGGTGCGCCATACTTATATCCCGTAATAATTGCTTGAAATCAAAACATGTTTGCCAATTTTCACATTCTTTTTCTATATATGACCAACAAAATTAAATACTTTTTTATGATTTATACACATATTAATTTCACGACAGTTAACCTTATCTTTGGAATTTTTAAGTTTTCTTTTTGAACGGGCCGCTTCTCATGTCTCATCTAAATCAAAATCTTAAAACGAACGTCTTTAGATAGTTTGTTATTCTTAATGATATCTCAGTTATTTAATTAATCAGCCGGCTGACCCCATGTAATTTTCTTTCTTTTTTTTTTGAGGGGGGGGGGGGGGCTTCTATACTTTAACAATTTCTTACATATACAGCTGTAGTCTAAGATAATAAAAAAATGCGTGCACATGCATGTTTATTTAAACAGAGTCATGATATGTAAAATTTTCCAGATCTAAGAAGAAATCCGACATGATCTGATTCCGGCCGAATTCTTCACCCCCATCTTTTCTAGATATTCTCTTGAAATGAAAATGAAAAATCGTACTTCCTTAAAATATTTTTATCCAGAGACAATTAATTTTTTTCGTTTATTCCGTCCCCATTCCGGTGAATACGGCATACATTTTACTGCAGCTACCCTTTTCTATCGGTGGCGTTAATGTTTCCATATGTGGTCGTGTCAAAATTCAACAAACTTGTAGATTTTACATTTATAACATGTCAGCTGTGCTGTTTCAGAAAACAGAGACACAAATGCAGAGACTACAGATGGAAAACACTTATTATAATGACAGGAACGAACAATATTTTAAAGTTGCAAATGTGCATCCGAAGGAAGAATTAGATTAAATGAAGGCATGCGGAGTCAACTCTGCAGTGTTTATGCCCGAGGTTTATAGGTTACACGATCAGAATTACACACGTTCATACTCAGACTCACACACCATCACGATTGCATATTCGGATTTACAAGTTTACATGTCTGGATTTTTGAACACGATTACTCTCTGAATAGGCCTCACTATTATAGAAGATGATTTCATAGACAAACCTATATAATGACCTATGTATGTACATGTATTGCATATTTTTAGAAGAAAAAACTCAGAAGACAGATGTGAAATTTCGACGAATAAAGCGGATTTTTTAAAAATTAATAACTGTTCTATTTAGCTATAGTGAATGCCTGACAACCGAACAAAACACCGTCACACCGTCAGACTTATGTTACAGGTACACATTCACTTTTTGTGAATTAGGACTCTTGGTCTCAAATTTGGATTGGTCTCTTCAAAAATTTTTGGCCTCAATTTTATTTTTATATTTTCTTTACATATTTGATGATTTTATTTATTTTAAGTTCAATACATATGAAGCATCACACTAGATGGCTTTAGGAGTCTTATAGTGATATTTCTATTGAACATGTTTATGACTACAGATATGAGTGTTTGATTCTAATAGATTTTGATCAAGTCTGCGTTTAGATTACAAAGTGATTTAAGAATGTAATACTGCTATTGTATTACATGTGGGGTTTTTTTCAATGTACTTAATCAAACTGCTCTCAGGATCGGACAATACCTATATCAAATACTTGTTTGAGAAAAAAAAATAATTGCAGAGACCAATTTGTATATTCCAACCAACACGAAAGGTCGCAAAATGGTTTGCTTTGTTCAAATTCTGATATCAAAGTTCCCCCATATGAGAAAAATTGTTTCCTAAATATACAAACAACACATGCAAGAAACTTTACTCTAATCAAAAGGTAATGATTAACGCATCGCTGAATCAAGTTATTGGAGGATGCAATGTTGCAGTGATTCACAAATGACATTATATTATACTATTTACATGTAATATTTTACATAACGAATTATTGTTTAAACCATTAAACATTATACATGAATTAGACCGAATGCTTTTTACCTGACAGATGCATTTTGTCTCAAATAAATTTTAGAATTAATCTGATCTGTACAAACCGTCAAATACAATGCAATACTGTAAAGGACTTCCCTTCCCGACTTTCTGTATGCAGTATGCAACACGTTGACGATGACTTCATTTTTTAATTATCGACAAACATATCTCAATAGATGGTATACATTATTAACACTCAGTTAAGAGATCACTTTTTGAATATTAATAAAATAACCGCTGTTTTTTTTCTACTTTTAGAAACTGCTAAAAATGAGTATAAATGCCTGGGACACTTACATGTATATGTTAGATCAAAGGAAAGTTTAAAGTTAAGTCAGAATATGCCTGTATTAATTGCTAGATTCAAATGTCGTTTATACATGTAAGTACCGCGGTTGTATTCAATTGGAGTCAAAGTCAATGCTACATGTAAAGCCCTTTTTAGATTCATTATTACTTTGCAATTTGCTATCTCTGTTATCATATTATACCGAAGTTTGCAAGTACATTTAATTTTGATTACAATAGAGATCGATTTCAACTCACACAGAATCATCTATAAAGTATTCTTTTTTTTTTGTTCAATTCTAAATTTGGAATTTGTGACGTTTATATTGTTTTTAAGTCAAGCATTGTATTTGTTTAATATATATTCTTCTTAAACCTATTGTAACAAGAAAATAATTGTTTTTAGAAATATCAAAATGGGATGATGCATGCAATCGCGGATTTAAGAAATGAGGGAATTGAAACTTTTTAAATTCACATATCAAATTGACCGATAATAGGCCTAGACCCCCCCCCCCCTTTTGGCAAACATAATTATCCCTCGGATCCCCCCCCCCCCCACCCCCGGATAAAATTTTCTGGATTCACGCGTGTGATGAGATATGCCTATTTCAGATCCATGGTAAATAAATCTCTCATGGCGATATAGACTGTGATGGATAATTTTTCTTTCCATGTTTTTTCTGCATACAATAAGGGCGTGTTTTTTATTCATTCAGATTGACATCATTCCTTTTCAGTCATGGTTTGACAATGTAAACATACGTCATTCCCCCCTCCCCGCCAACTCCCCCAACCTTTCAATTTTTTTTCTAGACTCGCACCTATTTTAACTGTCTATTCAAAACCCTGTTATCTAAGGTACGTCTTTTTCATCTATTGCCAAGATGTAATGTGAGGGGAACATTTTTTATTCACTGTACTTTAATTAACAAAACATGACTATATCTTTTATTTTTTAATTTGAAAAATTAAATGACAGACTAAGATAAGCAATAACAGGTGATCGGAAAAGCGTACTCAAGCTGGTTATTCGAACAATATAAGTATCAAGCAGGCAATGCCCCCCCCCCCCCCCCCCCAGCACCAGCACCACCCCTGTATCCACCCTAAAGACAATAATAATGATATATAGTCGATATTCTACAAGGTCATTTTTCTACAACCCACACGGAGAATAATGACCCTTAGACCATAATTTCTATGATGTAATCCAAGTATTCTACAACCGAGTGGGTCATTTTTCTACGTTCAAAAATGACCCCCGGTCAATATTCTACGGGGGTCACTTTTCGTCGTTACACCGGTACCAAATTTCACTTGAAACACTTCAAACACTTCAAACACTCTAAAATATACTCGGGCATACTATTTGCACGCTTGATTGACGCTCCACCTTCTTATTCAAATGATACAAAGACCTATACATAGCCATAACAGCGAAGTCGAAATTTTGCACTGAAGTCAATCTTATTTCGTTGATATTATGTTCATAATGAAAATCTTTCTGACTAAAATGTTTTTTTAATGTTTCCCTGCAGACCATGCTTGGCCCTTTCAGCTAAAATACATGTATTACAATGTATTTGTTTTAAAGGGTCAATTTAGGTGTTTAAAATGGGGCGAGATCGCAGTATCTAAAGGATTCATTATTTAAGGGTTTAGATTTGCTAAAGATTTGTTCGCTTGATAATTGCTAGCTTTATAGGACCCAAACAATTTACAAAGAAGTTACACTTGTGCCTGAAAATCAAGTTTGGGCCTTTATACTTACACAAATTACGATGTACACCAAACTTGAAAAGGTCAACTTTCAAAAGAGGGACATTCAAGCATCTAACATACGGTTTTTTATCTCATATAGAAATCTGCGCCTGACGCGGGCGGAAACACCCCAAATTTTAAAGCAAATTCGGGGACAATATTGCCTCAGCAATAAAGTTTGACACCTACAACGGTCATTCAGATCGCTCTCGAACTTTGTATCTAATAACATTTCTCAATGATATAGGGGTAAAAGGTGGACGATTATTTTCCTTAGTTTTGAAGTGTGCATTAAATCCAGGGTAGGGGACCACGAGGTGGTTCCCAGGGGTTTAGGCTAATTTCAATGATTTATATCTCTATCTTTATATCGATTTTGATCACAAAATATAAACACTAGGGATTAAAAGAAGACTCTCTTTAGATGTATCCATTACAAGCCTTAGAATGCGTCTGTGACAGCTATTAAGTGTTCAATTAGTTAACCCAATCTTTGCCATTTTTTAAAAATATTTTATCAATTTCACAGATTTTCCTAAAGTTTGTATTAGATACATCTAAAGGTCCTGTAAGTGGCTGCTAGCTTCAGTCTGAAAGATAGACGTGCATTTAGATATATGATAGACAGATATATTTAAATCAACAGATTCAAGATTAAAGGAGGCTGGATGGTCAAAAAATTAACCATCAGATTAACCTAAAACTTAGGAATTGTTTTGTTGTAAACTATTATTTTATTAAGAAAAAAGCCATACACTTTATTTTTAAAACTTTTGTATTACCTAAATTTAATATAGAGCTCTTCTTCTAAAGGAGACCAGTGTATTCTAAATATGGCCACGACCATCGTTCCATCTTAAACACAGTTTGCAATCAAAAGTGAATTTTATCAATAGAAATTTTAATGTCTCATTAGAATTTGGAAGCTGAAATCATCAGTGGTCAACTGCTGTGAATCAAGTGTGATAGCACCATTTTTAGTTAGAAAGATCCGGGCCATACTTTAAGGTTTTCTTTAACCATCAAGCTCGGTAAGATCTAAAATATTTTAAATATAATAATGGTATCATCTTTAGTTTAAAAAGTTTGAGACCCTTCTAAAGATATACTTTTTATTACAAGAAGATTTCAAACATCGAGATTGGGATCGGAAACTTCGAGCGCTACTCCTTTTCTATCTTAAAATCTTCAAAGTATCCTTTTACATTCTGCAATATATTTGCTTATTTGAATTTCTTTTATATATATATTAATGATTGTTACCTACATTCATCACTTATAACCTAAATCGAGAATGATATATACTAATATTTTAAGAAATTTTGAAATTCTACAAATTAAAAATATACCCTCTATGTAATTATTAGGTATTACATCAAGTGCCTGTGATTTACGTTTTAGTAATATCAGAATTTCTGGATCACTATGTACAAGTATATGTATATTTAAAACATTGAAAGGAAGTCAATCCATATTCCCCTGGTACTTTATAAGTACCAATTTGAACATCGACCAAGGACCATATGTAATTGAATTAGCCTCGAGAGTACTTTTCCAGTTTCAGAGTAATCCTTGAATTCGCTCCGACCATTACAATGCCTTAAATCATAATTGCTAATTATGATACACAGAGCAAAGTACGTGTATACATAAGTATTACGTTAACTAGAAAGGGGTATTTTGAAGAAAACATTAAAATTCAGCCATACAAATTGGTCAGTTTGTCGATTACGTCGGGGCATCATTTATTATGTAAATTTATTCCAACGCCACAGAAAATAGTTTCCCAGACCTGCTGAACACCGCTCGTAAATAATCACAGTCACACTCTGCGGATACACAGGTTTCCATAGGATTTTCAAATATTTGTGTTTTTTATCTATGGTTTTTCTTGGGCGGCGGATGAGGCTTAAATCATGTTATAGTATAGTATTATGGATGCACACACTGTAATGTTTTGTTACTTAAAGTGTTGTTATTATGTGTAAATGTATGAAATGAAGTGTGGACTAAACTGTTAAGAGGTCTTCGGCTTATATAGAGGTTGCAGGGACAGCGGTGATGAAAGAGAAATATGGCGGACAGTGCCTATCTATTGGCGAGCGGTGTTCAGCTTAGAGAGTGTAAACCAAATGCCCCAATTATCAAGCTATACCAACCCTCTATATTTAGACCCCCAGAAGACAGTCTTTTTTTTAACAAAGAACACTCAGTTCATTCTCTTCCAGGTATGTAAACTGCGACAGAATTCAGTGATCCCATGGTTCCATCAAGAGAGGAAATAGCCACTGAAATGGATAATTTACCGGAAGAACCATCTCTACCTGGTACAGCCCTACAATTTAGTCAGAATATAGATAGCTTGACAAAAATTGAACTTGTAAAGCGAAGACCAGAGGAAATATGTGCCATTGAAGAAAGCATTAAAGGTCAGGCAAAAAATGTTTTGTGTCATGACTAAAGAAAAGGTATTATTACAGCCTCAAATGCACACATTGTTAAAACTTAGACTGGTAAGTCTAAAAGCTGGAAAAACCCCAAGCAGCCTACTCAAAACACTTTTGGAAAAATCATTCAAAGGAAACAAAGCTACTGAGTATGGCAACAAATTTGAACATGAAAAAATGTCATGTAAACACAAAAATGAGAGAATCATGGTTATATCTTCATTGTGTTGGATATGTTGGAGCCTCACCAGATGGTGCACTTTGTTGTGATTGTTGCGGGAAATCTCTTGTAGAAATTAAATGTCCTTTACATTAGCAGCAAGCAATCCCAATCATGACTTTGAGAAAACTCTCTTTTTGAAAATATTGGGTGAAAAGATTACACTTACCAGAAACCATAAGTATTACACTCAAGTTCAGGTACAGATGGGTGTGACGAATATTCACAAAACATATTTTTCAGTTTTAAGTAACTTTTCCCTATCAACTTTGAGGCGGACAGTTCAATAGTGCGTATAAATTCAATCAAATATATAATTACACTTGTGAATGTGGGATGACAGAAGAATGCAATACTAATGATACATGCAAGAAATACACATATGTACTAGCATTCATTCTAAAGTCGATAAAACCGCAAACTGTATTTTGTATTGTGTTTTATTCAAAATTAACATTATCCGCAACGTTTATATTTTAAGAAATTGTAATTTTATGACCTTAATAGGCTTACAAATGTAAATGTTTAAATGGCGCTTACGTCATCATCGTTTTCCGGTGTCATATAGTGAGACTGTTCTCCCATAGTGAGCCCCCCCCCCCCCCCCCCCCCCCCCGTTTAAATGAACAAGAGGCCCTCGTGCCTTGACTGTCACCTGAGTATTATAGCCTTTAGATGGCGAGTCCCATGTTTGCATTTTAAGCTTCATTTTGAAGTATAAACCCTAATCTGAGACTCTTCTGACTGTTGCCCCCATTTTTTTAATTTGATGCTTGCAAACACCAATTCATTATAAAGGGAGGGGGACAAGAGTCAGAGGAATCTCGGATTATCTATACCTTAGCTCCAGGGGCAAAATTTTTAAACTTTTGGTAAAAAAACAGCCGCAGGCCTTTAACAGTCAATCTATTATAATAATCACAGTTTTATTAATAATTCACACAACATGCATACAGTTTGTTCGACAAGCATACAATTCACAGGAAAGTAAAGTTTTCATGATGAAGTTAAAAATGTAAAATTGTTAACGGACGACACACAATCAACGGAATTATGTTACGCAATAGACTCTAGTGATCCTAAAAAATACATGTTCACTTAATGGCCATATTTGTCACCCCCCCCCCCCCAAAAAAAATAGATAAAAAATAAAAAGCCTAAACCCCTAAACTCCAGAATTTCAAAATTTAAGAAGAGGACATTATGGACATAATATCAATATACAACAATATACAATATAACAATAAAACGCCTGATAAACTGAAGTTATTGACCCCTAAGTATAATTTTTGTTCCAGTAGTTTCTTGGACTATATTTGTTTGCGATTCTTACCAACTTGACATATACTCGCTGCGCCGCCTTGACGTCAAACTTCGATATGCCGGCGTAGTCAGGTTGTTATGGCTTGGTAAATATAGTAAATATACCCATTTCCACAATTCAACTCCAACACAAGTGAAACTTGCACAAAGTTTAGTCATAATAAAAAGCAACATATATAATTTGTTTTATTTTATTATCAGCTTCAGGTCTACAGACACTTTGTTAAGTAGAAGTTAAAGTTTTTTATTCGCCGTGTGTATGTCAGCGCCGGGTATCCTGATCATCGAATAGTTTATGTACTGCAAAAAACAAAATACTTGATATTTTTAAATATTACTTTGTTAAATCACTTGTTACGCTTTGTTCAATGTTTATGCCAATTTTCACTAATATTCGTAACTTAGAAAGGAAAATATTTGGGTTGTCTCAATAATTTCCGAACAACCCTCGTATTGTTGCAATATGTGACAAAGAGTACCCGTCTCTTCTTGCTTTACCATGGAATGCTAGCTCTTGTTGTATCTAAAAATAATATGAGATAAATCCATCAAGTACTAGTAATGTTGCTTTGAGAATCGAAACCCTGTTTCAGTTAATTGGTTTTTTTTTATATCAACGTTAAGGAGCTGGATGGTCAATAAATTAACAATCTGATCTTCCTAAGATTTTAAGATCTGATTTGTTAAAAATAAACTATTATTTAGTAAAGAAAAATTCCATATATTTTACTTTTAAAATTTTGGTATTTTCCTCTATTGTAGTATAGAGCTCTTCCTCTTAAGAAGATCAATACAGTCTAAAAATGGCCACGACCATCGAACCCTCTTAATAAACTAATGTTTTGGTTTTCAATGCAACACAACTATTAAAGTTTTAATTTACTTGTAGATACATTATAATAAAAAGAATAGCTGTAGTATACTAGTATGTTAGGCACTCGATACTTACATGTATTTATTAGTATTGTCTCTGACAGAATAGTCCAGAAGAGCAAGCAATTGTAGATATATTTCATCATAACACACCATTTTTAACACATTATAAATATATTGATGTGTAACTATATAAATACATTTCATAAATTCCCATTGTAAAATTACAAAATACAAAATAATAGACCCCGGACTCCTCATGGCGAAACCCCCCCCCCCCCCCGCCCCCCCGAAAAATATTCAGGATCCACGCATGGTCTTCATAAATGTACATGTATATGCTACAAGATAACACTCCAGTGTTGCCGCGGTGTTAGCCGATTAAAGACACATTGCTGAACTGATAAGCGTAAAATAGAGTTGTATTACACAAGGTGCCAAAGTATGTCAATTTTTTTTCTTTTCACCATATATTTAATTGAAAACCAACATTTTTTAAAGAATCGTTAAAAAGTAATACTTTGACCGATTTTGAAAAGACTTGGATCAATAAATTCAGAATTTCTCTGGCTTTTTTAGCCTCATATTTAAATATTTTTTGCAACCTAGATACTAGTATATATATATATATATATATATATATATATATATATATATATATATATATATATATATATATAGGCATATAAGGAAGTATGATGTATCTGATATGATTGTGTGACTTTTGTACCTGTAACAGACAAGAGTTCCCCTAAGTATGTGGCTGATAGTGGTGATTTTGAGCGTTCTGCTCGGAGTGTACTTCGTCGTTTACAAGTCCAGCAGGTCCAATGCACGGCGTATTCACGGTGAAGGACAAGGAGTGTTTATAACAGGATGCGACACTGGTAAATACATGTAATTCACCATCAATAAAATGAGAGGTATAAAAGTTATAACAGGATGCGAATATAAATAGTAAATAGTAAATAGAACCATTTTAACAAGAGCTTGGACTTTGGGTAGTTGTGTCAAACGGCAATGTGACGTAGGCCTGTCTATTTCATTGCTGGCCACTCAGCCATGGCTCTGTGAAATCAACAAGATTTGTCTGCCTTTTGAGCTAAGACTACGCAACCGGTGTATATTTCGCTTGAAACCAGCGTCATTTTTAACTTGTTTTGACGCAAGAAATAGATAGTTGCGTCCTACCAAAAGTCCAAGCTCTTGTTAAAATGGTTCTAATTCACCATCAATAAAAAGTGAGGTATAAAAGTGGAGGGCAACGAGACAGAGCAAAAGTAATGTCCATTGGTTTTATCGTAAAATCAAAACGATCTACGATTTTGAATTTCAGATATTGCTTTGAATTAATTTTTATAATATCATTAAAGCATGCAAAAGCGAAGCCCGGTTTCTATATAGAAATTGATTATAGTGTCCTTTCCGATATATTTCATTTTAACAAATAAAATATACAACATGACAACTGTAGTCATGTTGTGTATTTTATTTAATTTGTTAAAATGAAATATATCGGAAAAGACAATAGTCGAAAGTACTTTGCAGTTGTTGATACTAAGCGCTCTAACTATAGTTGCCTTTTAAATAACAGAATATTGTATTCAAATGCTTCACAATATGAAACGACTTATTTTATTGTCATGAACGTTAGCGAATAAAATCTCTATTAGACTGATCGCAGCAAGCTTATGCTGAATTTTACTTTTCTTGACGTACTCTAAAATACTCCTATATCAATAAAGTGTGCAAACTCATAGAAAAGTTGACCTAATAACTTTATTATGAAGAATAAGATAACTATGCACTAATTAGTTGTATAAAATAAATGTAAGCCAGTTTCAAATACTGAAATGGTCAAAACAAAATGCTTTTTTAAAAATTCAATATTATGATAATCATACAATGCTGATAGAATTGTTAGACATGTTTCCATTTTATTTATTACGTTTTAATCTACCTTTTTGTGCAAGTTTAAAAGTGTTCTAAATTCTTCGAACGCTATCACAAAAACGACACACATTAATATCATCTGCCATATGTCAAATACGATATAGGTAACCCTGGTTGATAATCACCAATGAGAATTAGGCAAACTCGAACAAGGCACAAGTCTGACAAGCCACCATGAAACTCGCATTTTGTTTTTGCACCAAAGAAAAAGCTCCATCTATATCATTTTGTTTATGAAAAAAATCATACATTTACCTTTCATTTAAAACATGGTAGTCAGGATTTAATGTTTACTATTTTTCTTTAAATTTTGCCACACAATAACCACATTAATAGCAACATAATTATACAAGCATTGATCAGAGTTGTAAGAAAATTGACATTGTATTAGGTACTTTCATTTCTGCAAATTGTTTTCTCTAATATGATTCGAAAAACTTCCCTTCCATTGAGTTTATTGTAATCTAAAACAGTGCACTTAAGATTTTAGTTCTTGGTTTAATAGAATACACACATTTTCTGCATGGTATACATGTACACTAAAGTTAATTAAGTTCTTTTTGAAAAGAATTCAAAATTAAACCCTACTCTCTCTCTCTCTCTCTCTCTCTCTCTCTCTCTCTCTCTCTCGTTCCCTCTTTTAAATTTCTCTGTCATCGTGGAATATTCATTTATTTATTTGTTTATTGAAACTTAATGGATGTATTGATTGTTTGAACAGGATTTGGCCATGACCTTGCCAAACGCCTTGATGGTTTAGGGTTTCGTGTGTTTGCTGGGTGTCTGAATGGTAATGGCAAAGAGGCTGGAGAACTTGTGAAGTCTTGCTCAAAGCTTCTCCATGTAGTCCAACTTGATGTAACCAAAGAGGAACAGATAACAGCCGCAAAAGCTTACGTTGAAACAGTTCATAGGGATACCGGATGTGGTACATTTGTCAAAATACATGTACTTAAATCAAATGCGTGAAATGACATTTTATCAAATTTGGTATATGGTTATCAACAAAATGTTGTTTACTTAACAGAAAGGTTTACTCAGCTTGTACATAATGTAATAAATATTGAACCAATTATCTCACAGTTAAAAACCGAAATTCAAATTTCACATAGTTTATTGATTTTATACACAGACACTGTAACAAAAAATAAAACAGTTACTTGAAGTTGTTATCATAACTCAATAACGACAGTTAGAAAATGTATTGTGCTTGACATGTAACTTGCTCGATCGCAGGTCTGTGGGCCCTTATTAACAACGCTGGTATTGACTGCCTCGGCGACATCGAGTTTTCTACCATGGAGATCTACAGACGTGTGGCCGATGTCAACCTCTTTGGAATGGTGCACGTGACGAAAACCTTTCTCCCCATGATCCGGAAATCAAAGGGTAAACGGTCAACGTCATATGTTTCTCTGTACTCTGTATTTATTAAATAGAATTAGTATTCTGAGCCCAGGATCATGAAAGATCTCAGACTTTCTTTCATTGATCCGGAAATCTAAGGGTATCCTTTTCTTTGTAATCTCTCTGAACCCAGTTGAATAAATATTAAGACATCTACATAATTATGTATACCGTGTCTTTGATATACAAATTACACAGTAAATTGTGCATTTTCATTCGTACAATGGTCTTTGGTGTCATTCTTACAAAATATTTGAATAAAAAAATTGGAAGAAGAATTTAAATAACATTACCTGCTACTGCTTCTCTTTTTGACAGAATTGCATTATAGCCAACGCGGGACAAATAATCAACATGTATACACATTACAATGCACAGGATGTATACGTGCACACACTTCGAATTCACACACATTGTTATTCTTTTCTAATTAATCTTTACTTATTTAGGTCGAGTGATAAACAATACCAGCGTCAAAGGTCGCCTGTCTGTCCCTACGGTATCTGTATACGGAATAACGAAGTTCGGGGGTGAAAATTTCTCGGACTGTCTCAGACTGGAAATGAGGAAATTCGGAGTTAAGGTTGTCATAGTCGAGCCCGGGGAGTTCGGTGGAATTACCGGCATTTTGAGCGGCAGTAATGTACATCCTAAAAATTTATTATAGTGAGGTATGAACGCACTCAAAACTAATAAACGTCTAATATCCATATATTAAGTGAACAAATTTTTTATTTACAGTTAAAAAGATTACACGATGACAAGGAAACCATGTGGAAGAAAGCTGACCCGGAAGTGAAACAGGTGTATGGCCGGAAATACTTAGAATCTCAGTTTTCCGGACTAGACAGAGCAGCAGACACTTCGTACCGTACGACGGCTCCTGTTATCGACGCATTTGTAGACGCAGTGACTCTAGAAAATCCACGTACCAGATACCTGGTTGACGGGGGACGAGGACTAATTGATAAGTATTGTGTAGGTTTTCTGTTTTTTTCCCTGCTCGATATGATTATTGATGCATGTGCTCCACAGGTCATCTAAAAATACTGAAGAATTTATTTAATTTTGGTTTTCATTTTGCATATCGGAAATTATTTATAAAATTTTGTTTATAAAAATTATATCCGTCTATCCATTCATTCAAATCAACAATCTTATACATAACGAGGCGGTAAAACAAATGCATAGAGGTGTTGCTGTCTGTTATACAAAAGGGTATTTTATTATAAAGAAATTAACAATCATGCATTGTCAGCGGGGAGCTGATAACGTCAAAAACCTAATTTCAGGACGACGCATTACAAAAGTTTTACTACTGAGGTTTTCAGCGTTCTCGTTATTTTCCCCTGCGAGCTCAGCTTTTACAGTAAAATCTTTTGGAGAAGAACTGTGTTTGCAATTACCCAAGCAACTCTTTTGCAGTAATATTTATAAAACCGCAAATGCACTTTCAAATTCTATTTTGAATTAAGGCCTTGAAAAAAAATAAAACAAAGTATAGGCATGCGCTGAAATCCTATTTTCATAGTTTTTTCAAATATGTTTTAAATTTTTGAATGGTTTTTAAATTAATTTAATTTATTGATTTATTATATCTTCCAGATTTTGTAATAGCATTAGGTTAATTAAGAAAAAGCTAAGGCAATAGTAATGTTCACCAATATTCTACGAGTTTTGCATATGCATGTGTGTTTTTGTTTCTCAAATATTCAGCTTTACTTATTTGAGGAAAATATTTAAAACCTTTATTCCTCTCTTTTTCAGTTTTATGCCAGATTGAATAGCTACTTACCTACTGCATGGATGGACTTTTTAGTCGATCGATGGTTCAACTCTTTGGGAATTGCAGAAATAGGAAAATGAAAGATGCTCATATTTAATAGAAGTTGTGTGCTAGCTTTTTTTAGCTGGTATGAATGAGCAGTTCACAACCATTTAACATTATTTTTACTTATATATAGCAGTTTACAAAACATTGGTAACATTAAATAGTTAAAAACTATAAATTCGTTTTCTTCTGTTATACTACGAAGAAACTTTATTCGTTTGCAGCTCATATCTGGGTCACAACAATGCGGTAAATAATCGTGCAAATGTCAAACAAACCCCACACATGGATAACATATTCATTTCTGTACTATTATTACCTAGTTCGGAATTTTTAAAACCCTAAAATCGTTTTTCTCCAATAATTTTGCTAAAATTAATTCGTTCTGGAAAATATTCGTTATCACGATTACCATCGACAAAACGACTGAACACGTAAAGCGTGGGGTCAAAAAAGTAGAACTTCATTTGATCTATTTATAGTACAGCCGTTTTCAGTTGTACACACAGATCCAGGGTTCTCATTGAAACAAATAGATCAGAATTATGGAAGAGGATGATTCTCAGCCAAGACAACTAGGAATGGTTATTTTTGATGGAATGGCCTTACCCCCTTTCCCTCCTTTATTAAAGGACGCAAAGAAACGTCTTGAGGAAATAGGGAACATGGAATACAGGAAGGATGATATCATATTAGCCATTTATCCTAAATCAGGTATTTCTCACACAATGGTCTGGAGTTGTAAGATTATTACCCGTTCTATTTTCCTATGGAAGATATCATTAATGTTATGCATGTCCAAGACATAAAAAATCATACTACATGTATTCTTTATTAAAAACTACGACGGCGTATATGTGCCATTTTAATTTAAATTTGCAGAAAAAATAAATAAAATCGTTTGTACGATTAAAGGGGCATGGTCACGATTTTGGTCAAATTTACGCGATAGTCAAATATATTTCTCTACTCCATCTTTAAGAATCAAAAATCGCAATTGATCTACTTCATCATAATTATTAGATCCAAAAAAAAAAAAAAAAAAACACATTAGAATGTAGATTGAGACACACTTTACCGACACCATTTTAAAATTTTACTTATTCAAAAGTTAAAGAAATCCTTCCATGCATCATCCGAACTTCCCTCCCGCTTCCTGGAAAACGCTCATAATATTATACCTTGACCCCCAACTTCCTTCACATCTGGGAAAATTCCTGCATATAAGCCTGTTCACGCTTTCATTGTTTTCGTTTGCTTTAATTTTGCTATTAAAAGGTAAAGTTATTTATTTCAAAATAAGGCTTCATATTCCATTTTTCGATATCCTAATTATCATCTAGAGCATAACTATAATCATTCATATAACTGTGATTGAAGAAGTATACGTCCCTTTTTAAATGCATTTATTACCTATTCAAAAGGATTTTGTTGTTTCATTACAGATTTAATATTTTCGTCTATCTTGTAAGTGTATTCAGGTTTTTGAAACTATATAAACTGATCTATTGAACTGCCGGTCAATAGGCTGCGATCTATTAGACCGCTGGTCAATAGACTGGGGTAAGTTAGAACGCCGGTCAATAGACTGCGATCTATTGGACCGGCAACGTATTTTGGAAACAGTTTAATTGCTACAAGATTAAAAGATCACTTTATTATGTTTTTTTTTACTATTGTTCTTAAAATTTATCATTTAGGTAATCTAGGTATTGATTAACAATGATCTGAATGCATAATGGTATGTAAACCTTCTGTATATTAGAATTGTGAACACACAAAATACTAAAAATGAAATTAGGCAATAAAACAATTATTTAGTGCCCGAGAAGTCAATAGACCAGAATTTTCCCCCTTGGTACAGGGAACAGCTCAGTGTGTTCTATTGCCCTCGGCCTTTGGTCTCGGGCAATAGAACACACTGAGCTGTTCCCTGCACCTCGGGGAAAATATTCTGGTCTATTGACTGCTCAAGCATTAAATAATTGTATATTATTCATTACATTAGTTATATTAGGAACTCATTGGGTCTGAAAGATATTGACGACAAGATAATTTGTTATTCAAATCTCATTTTATCTATTTTTTTAAATCAAATTTAAATTCATGAAACTTGAGTTACCAATCAATCGCATTCATTAATAATATTATATATAATGCAAAAAGTATGTATCTATCTTTTTTTTAATTAATGCATTAACAAAATTAGAAAAAATAGCACATTTGATATATCAATAATAATCCTTTCCCTTTAAGGAACACATTGGGTGTGGGAGATAGTCTGCATGTTACTGAAACAAAAGGCGGAATATTCAAAGGAAACAAAGGTAGTTTTCTTTCTGGAAGCCATGCCAGATCTGAGCATGGTAGATAGTATGGCGTCACCTAGAGCAGTAAATACCCACCTGCCTTACAGTTGGCTTCCAAAACAACACATTGAGAATGGCGGGAAAATTGTCCATGTGGTGAGAAATCCAAAAGACGTCTGTGTATCGTTGTATCACCACTTGAAAAGTTCAGAAGAAATCAGCGATATGAAAGACAAAGACTTTAAAACTTTTTACGAAACAGTGTTTATGAACCCAAATGGTAAGAGAGAGAGAGAGAGAGAGAGAGAGAGAGAGAGAGAGAGAGAGAGAGAGAGAGAGAGAGAGAGAGAGAGAGAGAGTTTGGTTAAAATATCCGATAAGAGATCAAACTAACTAATGTTTCACCGTTTCTGTAGCAAAATTAATGGGCGGATGGTTCAAGTACGAGAAAGATTTCGAGCAAGCAGAAAAAATAGACACGAAGGGAGCTATTTTCACAGTGCATTACGAGAGTTTGAAAAGGGTATAATTCTTGTACATGTCCAAAAATTTCTATATAGTTTAAATGAATAATTATTTATTTTCATATTGCCTGACAATGATATTTAACATAAAGTAAAATATGTTTTAAGATATAGTATGTGAAATGTCCCTTTTAGCACTTCATGAATATCATATTAATTGTTTTGTTTCCATCCCCCAGAATCCAATATCAGAAATCAGTCGACTTGCGGATTTTCTGAATATCAGTCTAAAGGATGAAGAAATAGCTGATATAGCGGATAAATGTAGCTTTAAAAAACTGAAACTGGCTAATGATACCTTAAAAGATCATTCCGCACTTGGTGATGTTGGTGAAAAAAATAAGACGTATATATATAGGAAAGGTAACTAAAGATTTAAGTTTAATTGTAGAATATACCGATTTCATTTTCAGTAATTAATAAAACACAGTATTGTATCAATGTTAATTCGTTTCAGGAGAAATTGGTGATTGGAAAAACCATTTTACCGTTGCAATGAATGAACATTTTGATGCAATTTACAAGGAAGAAATGAAAGACTCTGACATTCAAACTCAATTCGAGTGATGACTTAAGGAGTATGGATAGCGGATCTTGCTGCATTATCGACACAAATTATAGCAACGATCATCGCCAATATCATCTGAATAGATCATGAATATAATTATAAAGACAAACTTCATTGTATAGAAAAACCATCTTCTATGAACCTCAGAAAATATAAATATAACACTGTCGTTCATATTTAGTCTGGTCTGCAATCGGAATAAAGTTGGTCTTATTTTTTTTTTGCATAACGTACGAGGGCTGTTCGGTGAGGCATCTACTTTTAATCCTATGGGAAAAAGAAAAACCTTTGAAATTTCACCAAAAAGTAAACCAGTGTTAATGTGAAAATTTGCCTTCGTCCAGTGACCCGGTGCAACCGAAAACTTATCGCAACTTATCGCAAGGTCATTTTAGCGCGTCTTATTGCTCCTACGTTTTAAACATCTTAGAAGCGAACGGATATCAAGAATTATTCTTCATTTATCATTTTTTGTTTTCGTACAAAGAAGCCTATATTTACATATTCTTTCCGTTCCCTCCTTATTTTTTTTTTTAATTCGAGTTATTTCTACCCGAAAGTCAAATTACTGTGAATCGTCTTTACACTCAATCTGTACATATTTTCCAATTGTTTTAATTCTAGTTAATCAATCGATAAAAGAAAGACCGGTCGGCAGGGGATGCTTACTCCTTTTAGGCACCTGATCCCACCTCTATCTTTTTAGAGGTCCGTGTTGCTCTGCTTTGAATTTGTATTTCGTTTTATGGATTTTTGAGATGGTTGACAGTTTGTTATTGTCATTTTTTCATAAACTAAAGTTCTTATTCCTTTTTCATCGCATATGTTATGTGTAAGCAAGTGCTTGGCCTGAAAAGGTCTTCTTCCGAGATAGTTGTACATTCGTTGGGCCGCCTTGACGTCTAAATTCAATATATCGTCGTAATTTGATTTCTTTTGATTTCAGTCCTGTCAGTTTTTACAGAGTTATGAATTACAATAAATTTCCGTAAGAAATAGAGAGAATAATACTTGGTGAATGCGAATATTATAAAATAGACGCATCTAAAAATCATTCGCGAAACTTTGTTTTTATGCAATTTCACAATGATATTCAATTAACTGAACATACAATATTCAAAGTCATATATAAGTCTAAACACATAATAATATAATGTACTTTTATGAAGATCTTTAGCTAAAATTGTTGAGGCCAAACATCATGTCCTATAGACTTTGTAGAGAACAAATTCAAAATATATTTTGAATTAGTTGCCACAGTTTCATAATCATGAAAGCCTTAAACCAGATTTTGTAAATTGTTCATCGAATCATTTACAGGAGTTGTAAATAACACGAAAGACAATAGACTTTACAGTTTACGTTCGGGTGGTGCTACTTCATCTGTCATGAGAGGAATTAAATTCCTGTTAGAATTAAAAAGACATGGACGATGGCCATTAAGATTCGCATTGTGAACGTTGTTTCAACAGTTGTTTATTTTTTGTGTTTGTATGGTTTTAAATTATTTCTTAACACAAACATTTATGTAGTTATGATTAATTCCTTATTTGTATAACATTTAATTACATCATGTTTCCTTTATTTGTTTGTCCATAGCTGCATCATGTCATTGCTAATTGCACACAGTGTGCTCTCATTTGGAAAGTAAAGAATAGACTAAAAAAAGAAACAATGTTTTACAAGTATTTATAACACAAGGAGAGGAACTACAAGAGAGTAGCACACATATCTAGAGAAAAGAGGATTAGGAGTTTCACCGGTACGGTTATTAGACCTTCACTTATAAAAGCTTATAGTATGCTATATGTCAGTTCAATAAAGCAAAAATCAAAGTTTTGTTACTTTTTTTGAAAACAAAATGTTTTATCTATCTATCTATCTATCTATCTATCTAGCATCTTCGCTAGCCAAGGGTTTTCGGTCCACTCCACTCCCCCATAAACAGGGAGCGGAGTAGACCGTAAACCCTTGGCTAGCTAAGATGTCTATCTAGAGGAGGCATTTCATTAATCACCTAAAGAAGGGGCAAGAGATGATTCTAAGGTACTATCCTTCCGTTTCCGAGATAAAATAAGCCAGATAATTACTCTGGGATTACGTACATACTTATTTCTTGCTTAAGCCTTTTGCCCAAGAGAGGAACATAGGCCACGGACAACAACCCTCCATCTTGTTTTGTCGTGTGCTAGCTTTTTCAGCTAGGACAACTTGTACCCTCTCTGTTAAAACATTCCTTCATTAGGTGTTCTTTGGTCTTTCCCTTGAAACCCCCCCCCCCCCCCCCCCACACACACACACACAAACACATACACACCTGAATGTTTCACTGGAGTGCCTGCCGAGAGATGGATGTTAATGTATGATTCCTTTATGTCTGACAAATTCATCGCCACCTTTTGTTTTTTAATTTCATGCTCTTTTGGGTGTTGATATGTTTTCTACCATAATCTTCGTTTTGTATTTTGACCGGCTATATGATGTAATAAATCGCCCCAAACATATGTTGATAAAGACTTGTTTTTTTCTTTGTAAGCCCTTTGGTTGTTCTCCAGGTTTCTGGTCCTTAGAGTAATATATAGCTTTTATATTGGAATCAATGAAATTTTCATTCTTTGCATGGTGTTGTTTGCTTTCCATATACTCAGTATTGCTCATCATATTAAACGCTTTTTTGACTTTCCCTTTTATGATTTTGATGTCCATATCAAATCATCCGGTACTGTCTATTTCACTGCCTAAGTATGTATATGTTGATGATGTTACTTTCTCCGTGTCATGCTGTTAATTTTTCGGACTAGGTTGTAGTATGGTGTTTGCTTGGAGCACCTTCAAGTGGGTCTTCTTAATGTTTATTCTATTCAGCAAACTTTTTCCCGCATCTGTTGATGGTTGTGTGATGTTGGGGCAATATCATCTGCAAAATCCAGGTCCTCTTAAAAGCTGTGAGAATAGTGTCCACTGGATTCTTTGTGTCTATTTATGGTGGCGTGGTTCATGATCAATTACTAAGTGGAACAGCGCTGGTAAAAGTGGTCTTCCTTGTCTTAACTCTGTAACAATGGCGAAGGATTTTATTAGTTTTCCTTCATGAAATATGCAAATTTGCATTCCAGTGTTAGTATTTTTAATGGTTAATACATTCAAACTCTTTCGCGTCCCATTTACATACTACGAAATGCAACTTGTAATCACGCCGGTTCGGGTGAGCCAATTTGTCTCAGCGGCAAGCATTGACACAATACTGACAATAGTGTGGAAAAATAAATCATTCATTGCTTAAATACATTTATCAAATTTACATTCATTTGTAGATACATTCATACGATGTATCGTAGATAAAAAGCAAGGCACACTGAACAATTTTCACAACATTTAATGAGGACTGTAAATTTCTGCAACGATGAGTATATTTGATCCCAAAATACAGCTCCAGATATTCTTGAACCAACCACAGTAAAAACAAACTGTTTTTTACTTTGGAAAATCACATTCCAAATAACGACAGATCAAGTTCGTTCACTGTGTTGTTGATTTATATTGATTCATGTCAAAAATCATTGACCATGTCATCTGGGTTTTGATGCTGCCACTGCTTGCATCTTGTTCATCAGGTTTGGCAGATGTGGCGGATGCTTTAGCCTGGTGAGCTTGCAAACCTGTCAAACATTAAAAATAAACTTTTAAGTGATCACATAACACATACACCAGTCACATGTGTATCATGTTAACATTGGGCAACCAATTACAAACTTCAGATATGTAGTATACATGTACTGCAAAAGGTTCACTGGAACTACATTTATAAGAATATATTTTTCTTTAGATATAGATGTCTATATGGATTCTCGTGTGTAGACGATATTTATTTTTACAATTAATTTCATTATGAAACTAAATTTTCGTGTTTTTAAATTTCGGAGCAATAATGTAAAATTAATTGGCGCAATACAAGAATTAAAATAGTTTTCAAATGTTCTTAATCAAACCGTAAGAATGTATTATCGAAACATGTACCCTCAATGCCCTGTCAACGGCCTTTGTGAATGGTATAGCTGGTGGGGTGCGTCCTTTTTCACCGTCTTCCCAAGCAAGTGGTACATCTATATAGAATTTCTATTCGCATCCCAAAATGCACACCGAATATACTCGCGTCACGTTTCCTTTCTAGATAAAAAATAATCACGTGATTATTACAAGAGTTTATAGCAGGGTTTAATACAGAAACAAATAAATTTCTGTTTTATAGATATATTTTTTTAATTACATTTCAGATGTCTTGGACAATGTTATTAAAAAAATCAAAAGTTAAACACAAAGTCTTTTTATAATGAACTAATTATCTTATTTCATATCTGATGAGATTATTATTGATTTAACATGTTTAAAGTAACAAAATATATACAAACTGCGTGGTTATATTATTGATAACAAAAAAATTCAACTTACTTATTCGAGAAGCCTGTAAATAGAATTGTCTCTTAAACTGTTAAAAGGCCCTATTGGACTGTTGTCTTATTCCAATTTCCCCATATTATCCATTATATTACATGTATACTGTCAACAGAACAGAACGGATACATGTGCAGGCTACGTGTTGGCCTATATATGTATATGTCACTGAATCTTGCATATAGCCCAGACACGTAGCATCGGTTTTAAAAGTGAGCAGACCTCCCCTTAAATCTTGACCCCTAAAAATCCCTATGTTACTGGAGGTTTATTACAGAAACAAATGCATGTGCACCTAGTTAACTTACTATTTTTGACATTATTTATTCTATAAAAGATTTAAAAAAAAAAAGGATTTCTATTTAAAAAAAATCATCTCACTTTTTTACTTCACTAGCTGTCTAAGTCCATAAAGTATTAGAAATAAGTGTGATGTTTAACGTCTCATCAAGAATTTCACTTACACCGATACCATAAATCAATATATGTTATACCATAAGAGAGAGAGAGAGAGAGAGAGAGAGAGAGAGAGAGAGAGAGAGAGATATGTTAACACACCATAATACAGTAAGTAAATTACTATATAGTGTCCATGTATATTATGGAGAGAGAGAGAGAGAGAGAGAGAGAGAGAGAGGGTAGCACGGATCTTCCATCATACAGTAAGACCCAAACAGTTAACATATATCTATTTGCGACAGCAGTTCTAGTCAGACACAGGGCTACGTCATAGGATGGATGTAAGACTGTAGCCCTCAATCAAGATTATCCTCGTGGTGGATATAAAACCACAAGTATATGTTATAATGTATAGTATATACTAGCAATATACCTACAAAAATAAAAAGTCAAAAGGTTATCATAACATATCAATATAACACATAAGATTTAGATACATCTGTAATGTTAAGCTTTAAAAAAAACAAACATGCACTGTGAATAAAAATATTAAAACGACAATTATTAAATTACAAAAATAGAATTCAGACTACACCGGTTCGTGCCCTTTGCGACCTACCAGTTAATGAACTATCAACTTACGTCTCAAGCCCTCATTTTGCGCTTGATTGGTGTCTCTGTTTTTTCTATTAGTTAATGTCTTCGTAAGGGGGCTATTGCCCTCATTAAAATCCGAAGGCCTCGTCTTATCCATGAGGTCTACAAAATAACGTACATATGGATGAATGGATGGATGGACGGATAAGATACATTTTGTTTCAGCAACTTTGATTGAAACGAAAGAATATACTAAAAAAAAAAATGAAAAAATCAACCTTTTTCTTTTTTGGATACTCGATGTTGGTAGCATTATAAAATGCCGTCACTATATCGCGGTGAGCGATGGGATCAGCCTGGAAAAAAGTGAAAACAATAAAACAGATTTCATGATTATTACAATTCAGACCACGGAAGTTATCTTTTTTTTTTTTTTATAGAAAAATAGACACATACGAAAATCAAAGTCACAGAATATATTAAGACAACTTCAATTAATATTAAATCTAATTTAAGGTAGAGTAGACACGTACTAAGATTTAAGTATAATAGTATTATAATAATTAATTAAAATAAGCAATTTTAGTTTATCGATTATAAATCTGGAAAACATTCAGAATTTACAGAATATTTCCTGCACGCCTTGATTTAAATCAACGAAAGTACGCCTCATATTAAAAACAGAATAAAACATATTTATCTTATTACAATTGTTTCTATTTCAATTTCTTCTTCTGCCTCGTCTAGTATGTCCTCAAACCAATCATTCTGAAAAGGATTATAATTCGTTAAATTTTACATATACAATCAACTAATTCAAATTATGAATTACTTCAATGTCGTACAAATAAAATCTTAATTGAAAAAAAAAACTTACCAAATCCGACACAATTAGGAACTCTCTGACTGGTACTGGCTACAAGATAACGTGCATTGTACATCATATTATCGATCGATGGAAAATATAGATAAAATTCATCAATATGTCTGATTGAGGATTTTTGATAGATATTATTCACAGAATAAATTTACTTACTGGCTCATGTGGAGGAAACTGAGGCCTCGGACTGATGAAGAACTAAAGAAAAGTACAGAAATTGACACATTATTCAAAATCATCAAAGAGAATTAGAGTTAATATAAAAGTGAATTAAACTCTTACCATCTCAAACTCCGCAGCAGTGTACAGGTGAGGGGGGACGTAATAACTCCTACAAAGGTAAATTTTTGCTTTAATTGCACATTATGCTATAATACGGTCATCATCTCAAACCACGGTCCGGAGTCCGCACTGCTCTCTCCCATATGGGAGAGGATCGTACATTATCGGCTGTGGTTTACGACGATGTGATACGGTAGGATATTATGACATACATAACATGCTTTGATTTTTAAATACTTACATCGGAATATTCAGTAGTGTGTCTGATAATACCCATCGTGAATAGTATTCGTGCTGAGTCCGAAACACATATACAATGATTATGACGTCACAATACACTCAAAGTCTGACGTCACCATGGCAGTTCTACCAATGAGGAAGAGGGCTATGTCACGTGTCAGAGTAACTAATCATATAACGCTTGGAACCAAGCACAGAAGTTTTGGGTATTCCGAATTTATTTACCAAGCGTTATGTGTTTCTCAGCAGCTACAGTACATGTATATTATTGGTATGCTTAATGTACTCGATGTACTAAACAAGTGTTACAGTCATCATCAGCAATAGCAATATATAAGTTTATGTACACCATTTTAACAGAAAATATCACCGGTGTACAAAATAAATATATGTGATTTAAGTATTCGCTATCCTTTAAGTTATCGAAAAATCAATTTCACGGTCTTAAAAGTCAATAAAACGACAAATTAAACATTGAGAAATTTACAGTTTTATAAACTTTCAAGAGACGTAATATTTTATGATTATATATACGCCCCAAAATGTTATACATTTTACCCTATTTTAAACCTCTTTTATATTGGGGGTTATGCATGGAATCACATGCATGTGTACAATTAACCGCAGCCGAATAAATAAGCGCATACATGCATCGCACACGTTTGTTTTTTGTTTGTTCAATTTTCTCTGTTATCAATTAAAGAATATATTATGAAGTTATCATTACTTACGGTCGTGGCGTTATCAAATATATCATTAAGTTTTTTATTTGGTTTTATCGGAGTTGATCACGACCGGACCATAACGGTCACATCACATAAAAATATTGATATTTTCACGTTATTTTCATTTTACAAACTCGCTTGCGTTCTAACAGTCAGTCATTAAATTATTTAAGCATACGTAACTTTAACTGCTCACATAGTTTATACAAGTAAACTAATTTTATCATATTGATCATCATTTTGTATCAATTTCTATTTTGTAATTTGGTATATATTCTTTCCTTATTAAGCGTCTTTTATTGTTAATAAATGAAAATGACAACTGTAATGTATTTCTCAAATAATACTTGATTTTACAGTTTGGATTTAAAATTTAATTGGCTTGAACAATGTATTAAGAACTGCAAAAAATGGATGATGGCTGATAACGTGTTTTGAAAAAATGCGTCATACATACATCTATTGTGTAGATTCTGGCCAAAAAATAACTAGTGAAGACATGATTTTTGGCAGATTTTTGATTAAACAGGATGCCATACTAATAATTTCATGAGGAAAAAAAGCATTACTATAACCAAAAAGTGACATGTAGGGACCCATTTTAAAATGGTTCTTTTGACAACATTATCAAATAAAATGCGTGGTTTTATAAAAATAAAACCTCATGCGCGGATCCAGAATTTTTTTTCCCCAGAGGGTCCGGGGAATAAACCGAAATTAGAATTTTCCAAGATCTGAATGTCTGAACACCCCCTTCCTCTAGATCCGCGCATGAACCTACCAAGTTCTCCTACCCTCATAAAAATTTATTTTACAAATACAGACTTGCTCAAGAATCGAGCGAACTACAGTAGAATGCGTTCATATTCGAAACTTGAACAATTTCAATTAAAATCTAGATAGATAATAAATTAAATCTAACACAAGAAATGAAAAAAAAAACAACTTTGAAATGAAGAAGAAAAAAAAACTAAACAAACTCTCAAAAGAGCAAAAATAATAAATACGCTTCATTAAATGTCACGGTGTTTCTCTGTCCAGACTGTCAAATGTTTTGATATTCTCGAAATCAACGGAGACAACAGAGAATTGGGATGGTGACCTGAATTGTTCGGATTGTTCTAATATAATTCGCAATATTACTACATGTATTTCGTCAGCACATGATCTGTTTTGTCTGAATCTCCTGCATGGTTGTCACGAATAAATTAGTTCAGATATAGATTTACTATCAAATGTATGCAATTAATCCGACGGTCTAAATATGACAGTCCATACAGCGGTAAAATTACATACAGCGGAAAAATTACATGGTAGAGTTATTCCAGTATTACCCCCCCCCCCCCCCCAAGAAAAAAAGGGTTTACAAGAAAAATTAAAATAAAATTTCATTGAATCATATGCTCTTTCTTTTTAAAATAAGAACTACATGTTAATGTTATATCCAAGAATCAGTTTACGTAGTCAAAGTTCATATTTTATATTCTGTTTGGTAGCCTCACCTCTCGTTCTATAACTGATGTAAGATGCCTTACTAATATTCTAAATCTTGAACCATATTCTAATTATTCCCGTCAAATGTGCATTTCGATAAGATAAAACGGTAAACATATTTTTTGCCAATTCACCGTGCATTTTATCGAGGGGAAATACCTTAGTTTATGAACTATGCTGTAATTCGTATGAGTAAAGCGTACGGGTCAAAAAGTAGAACTTCAAGTAGAACTTCATTTGATTTATATAAGAGTAGCAAATTCAGGAGTCGTACACACAGATACAGTGTCTTTATTGGAACATCTAAATAGGATGGACAGAAACGATTCTAACTCCAGCCAGACTAAACCGATGATTATGTTTGATGGAATGGCCTTACCCCCTTTCCCTCCTTTATTACAGGACGCAAAGAAACGATTTGAGGAAATAAGGAACATGGAATACAGGAAGGACGATATCATATTAGCCATTTATCCTAAATCAGGTATTTCTTAGAAACAAGTACTGTGAAGAAATTACATAATCGTTTTATTTAGCTTATGCTATGCAAGTTGTCTTATTAAATGTAATCATATAAATCCAAGACTTATCGGTTTATTCCCACTTAATTAGCCAACATTCTGAAATTCTCAATTCCCACCTGGCCAACATTTTGAATTTTACACATGAGTGATTAGCAGGCTTTGCTCTGTTTTCATATGTAAATGTATTTCTAAACAATTTCCTGAGAATGGCTTAATTTGATAGAAACAACGCTAGCTTTATTCCCATTTAGCCAAAATTCTGAAATTCTCAATTCCCACCTGGCCAACATTTTGAATTTTACACATGAGTGATTAGCAGGCTATATTCTGTTTTCATATGTAAATGTCATAATGTCAAGATCATACATGTATTCTTTAATTAAAAACAGCCCAATGTCGTCACTGTTATCAGCTCTTGGGCCTTTGGTTATTGTACAAATAGGATGTGATAGTAAAATATTGATATGAGCATGTATATTTATCTAATTACTAGTAAGAAGTATACCATAAAAATTTTATATCCATCTTAATTGTTGCAGGTATGATACATTGATTGAGAAGATATATCTTCTTTAGCATTGCAGATAGTTTTCATCATATAGATTTTTTAGGGGAAAAACGTTTTAGAAAATATATCTAAGATTTGTCAAAAATGTGAAAATAGTTGACAAGTTAATGATGATCATTTAATAATTCACGAGTTAACTTTTCGTTAAACAAATATCCTTTTATCTAAATCTTTGTATTATTTCAGGAAACTTGAGTTACCAATTTACCACAGATGTTTATACTACTATGATTGTAAAAAAAATATGCATCGTTCTTTTTTTTGTTTAAAGAAAGGTTTATAATAAATACTTCGTAATAGGAATCGTGTTACAAATTCATTATATTGCTTTCATTTTCCCCTCAGGAACACATTGGGTATGGGAGATAGTCTGCATGTTACTGAAACAGAAGGCAGAATATTCCAAGGAACCAAAGGAGTTTTTCTTTCTGGAAGCCATGCCAGATCTGAGCATGGTAGATAGTATGGCGTCACCTAGAGCATTTAATACCCACCTTCCTTACAGATGGCTGCCAAAACAACACATTGAGAATGGCGGGAAAATTGTTCATGTGGTCAGAAATCCAAAAGACGTCTGTGTATCGTTGTATCACCACTTGAAAAGTTCAGAAGAAATTGGCGAAACCAGCGACTTTAAAACTTTTTATGAAAAAGTTTTCATGAACCCAAATGGTAAGAGAGAGAGAGAGAGAGAGAGAGAGAGAGAGAGAGAGAGAGAGAGAGAGAGCACATAAATTTTGCTCTACCGAAAGGCGTTTGGATATAAAAAAAAAATATACTAATGAATTAGCCATTGTTTTGTAGCAAAATTAATGGATGGATGGTTCAAGTACGGAAAAGATTTCGAGCAAGCAGAAAAAAATGACACGAAAGGAGCTATTTTCACTGTTCATTACGAGAGCTTGAAAAGGGTAACTAAAAAGGCATTTCCTGAAAATATTAACGATACTGAAAATTCAAAATAAGACAATACATGTACATGATTAATACTAGCACGTGGATTGCGATTTTCTATACTCAGTCTGGCTTAGGTATATTTTTTTCTTCTATTTCCAGAATCCAATACCAGAAATCAGTCGACTTGCCGAATTTCTGAACATCATTCTAAAGGACGAGGAAATAGCTGATATAGCGGATAAATGTAGCTTTAAAAAACTGAAACTGGCTAATGATACCATCAAAGACCATTCCATACTGGATACAGGTGAAAAACATCCTGGTGAAAAAATTAAGGAGTTTATGTTTAGAAAAGGTAAGGCAGTTGGTGAAATGAAAGTACATGTATCTGATATTAAATATACAGTAAAAAAAAAATAAACCAAAAAACTTATGAATATGTGGGTTTTTTTTAGGAGAAATTGGTGATTGGAAAAATCATTTTACCATTGCAATGAATGAACATTTTGATGCAGTTTTCAAGGAAGAAATGAAAGACTCCAACATTCAAATTCAGTTTGAGTGATGACTAATTGAACATCCATGAGGGACATTATCGCAATATTTGTACACAAAATAACATTCATTTTCCCTAATAGAATTTAATTTCATCATTGTTAAAAAGCGCTTTTTCTTAAGAGACACTATATAGTACATGTTTTATAAAATAGAGAAAATTACAGGCAGTCCTCATTTAACGCTATATCATTACATGTATGTAGATCCAAAATGGACAACGAACAAATAAATGGGGTTATGGTTTTTGTCAGATTGAGCTTTTCTTGTTTACTTCCATTTTCAATTCATAAGGTAAAGAACATGTCATTCCATGAAAATTATTCCATAATATTTACATTTTCCAGTGTCTCTGTGATAATACTACGAATCGATTTTGTACTATACAGCCCAATAAATTCAAAAGACGTATTGTTGGGGACGCAAGCGAGTTTGCATCATTAATATTATAATATTTTAATCGTACAGCTGCTGAAAATTATATAAATATAAGTAAAAAGGAATCATTACTTGAATATTATGAGGTGATAATTTCGGTTGGGACGTGATCAAATCTATCATAAAGCCCTGATTTGACCACGCCCCGACCGAAATTTATCACCTCATAATACTCAAAGAATGATTCCTTATTCCTTAAATAAAGAAGTATCATTTTATAAACTGATCAATGGAAATTGACATATAAATAAAGAAGTGACTCGCAAAATTTTTATGTACATATACATGTATACTTATGTGAATGATAATTTTGTGTGTGTGTGTGTGGGGGGGGGGGGGGGGGGGGGGGGTCAAATTTTGACTGCATGGTAGATTTCAGTCTACATGTAATAATTAAATATGAATCAAAAGACAAATCACTGCATAGGTACAGTGTAATTAGAATTCTCAATGCACGGGAACAATGTCATTAAAAGAACTGCAATGTATTTTCATTAGTTAATGTTTTTGTGAGCACATAATATATTTGTTTCGATTAGAGGTACCAAATAAATTTACAGTTCCAGTTCAGAAGCTACCGTATTTGATCACCTATAGAACCGAACTTTTTTGCATTTATTTATTGGATCATATGAAAGGAACAAAAAGTTAATGCTGCACGATTTTAATACTATAATAGAAGCATCCCTAAAGCATCCACAACACTTTGGCTTCACATATCAATGACAATGACAATGAACTTTATTCTCAATAAACTGTGTGTTACAGTGTAGAGAAAATACATGCAAGAAGGATAAGTACATTAACCAAGAGAGCTAACTCTGTATTTATAAATTTACAAATCTTAGTAAGTTGATTTTTGTTTGATATATTATACAATATTTCAAATTTTAAAACATTTGGGTTTGATATATAATATTTTGGTAAGTACATGTTTCTAGCATCTGTTATACATCAGAACAGTTAAACAAATGGTGGAATCCATCTCCAATTTCATTACAAGTACATAATTTACAAATTCTAATCTCTTTTGAAATATTACACTACCTCATCATACAAGGATAATCAATTGACGGTACATACAATGTTTTGTCAAATTATTGGCCTAAACACATGATTATACATAATTATATTAATTGTGACTCTAAAATCTTTAACTAGAAATTGCTGAAATCAAAAATCATTTCTTGTAGACTTTGTAGAAAACATGTTCCAATTCTTTTTTTTTTTCATTTTACTATTTTCATAAAAAACAATAAACGTACAGAATTTAAAGAGATATATATATACCTGAGCAAAATGTGTCAAATGTCCACCTTCATTAAATATGCCACAAAGATGGCAAAAACATGAATTTTAAATATCAACAATAACTATCAAACGCTATTCATTAAAAAAGAGTAGACTTTTAAGTCTGCATAACAAACCAAGATGAAACAAAGTCTCCAAGATTTCCTCACGGTCTTTACGGATCAAAATGTTGTATGGCTTTGAGTAATGAATGTAACTTTTCTCATTGTGAACTGGAGATCCCTCTTGGAGGCTTGAAAGATGTTCTGTATCCATATCCAAACACGTAAAAATGATCTGTAATTAATATCAAATAAAATATATAATATGATAATATTATATATCATAACACAGGTTAAAAGATTGCAAAATAAATCTGGTACTCTTTGTAATGTAAGTTATTTTAGTAAGCAGTTTCTTTTAAGCTTATAAAAAATTCCCAAGTGTTTTTTCAAATCTAGTAACTTCAAATTAAAATCAAAGAAAAAAACCCCAAGAGCCCAACAGGCCTTGATGGCTGCCTTGAGTACCACAGTCCATAGATGGACCTGTCATGTTTGCATTTTATTAAAGCTTCATTTTGGAGTTTAATCCTAGTCCAAGATACTGGATGCTCCAACACACTCTGACTATTTGATGTTTACCAACAGTACCCGTAATAGGTTACCTGAGTGACTCCAGTGACTAAAAAAGAAAGTTAACTATATTGCCATATTTGTCACCCCCCCCCCCCCCCCCCCCCCAAAAAAAATAAAAATAAAAAAGCCTGTCCCTGGGGAAGCCTTGCTGAGCTCTGTATCTCGCTTATATCTCAACAACTGACACTCAAATTTAGGTTGACAATGAGAAATGCATTACTGAAGCATTGTAAACATTAAAAACAAAAATTTAATTTTTGACCATTGGTTTGCAATTCTACATCTTTAGTTAATCTCAATTACCGTGGCAACAAACACCTTTAGCAACAAATATATGGTGTTTTGCTTCTTTTTACATCAGTGAGCATCAATGCACAATGCCAATACAATACCCTATCTATCATCGAAACCCCTGGGCCAATTGATTGTTTAATTTTTATTGAGGCTTTCTTACTTACTACAGCTGTGCATGTACTCATTTTACCTGCTACTCTTTGTTCTTTATAACCCCTGACCCTTGAGTCATAAATTTTACAATTTTACTTATAAAATTAGATGAAAGATTTTTAAAATTTCTTCAATTTTTATTTAGTATTTCCTAAAACTTTTATGGGCCTTTGGAATGGGGGTCATAAGTTAAAAAACAAATGTTGGTCTTAAAATTTTCTTTTTTCAGTTCATGCTTTTTGGCATGTATATATACAATTTTTAAACTTGTACAATTCTATGATACCCAACTTTGACTCAGTTTTGGAATAGCAAAATTTTTTTAGGTGACCCCCCAAAAAGTCCTTAATCTACAAATTAGAAAGTTAAAGTACAGGTATACTTCTGTGAATTTGCATTTTATATAAAATCTTCCAAAATAAATAAATAAATGAAATTAACCCCAAAAAAACAATTCATAATGAAATTAAGTCAAGTTTGTTCTTATATTTTTTTGTCATTTTTATTTTTACAAAATCTGCAACCAGCTTGTATTATTGAGGTATTTACTTCATAAAAAGTGTAAAGTTTTGTTTTCCACAAAAAGGTGCTAGAAAAAAGACTAAAGTAAATGTCTAACCACTTTGAATCAAAAAGGTGCTAGGAAGAAGACTACAGTACATTGTAAATGTCTAACCACTTTGGATCAAAAAGGTGTTAGGATAAAGACTAAAGTAAATGTCCAACCACTTTGAATCAATGATCTTTGAAATGTTAGCAACAAATTTAAACCAAAAAAATAAGACTGCAGGCATTTTCATAAATGCTGATTTGAAGAAAGAAGCATTGACAAGTCTGTATCTAAGAAAATTTTTCATAAGCCAAGTGACAAGTAAATTTTTACGTTATCCCACCAGCAACTCTGTAGAGCACATTAGTTCAGTGGTCTTATGTGTAAGGCAAGTAACCCAAAGGTCACAGGTTCAAGCCCTGCTGTGGTCACTTGATGATGTGTGTTGTGTCCTTAGACAAGGTACATTATCTTAGCCCATCCAGCTGCAACTGAATACTGGCTAATACTGAGTATTTATGACTGAGAAATTGTTGAGTGTATTATTAGGAATGTCTGTTGATATGGTTGATGTAACTTACCAAGGTCTTAACACAGATGATACCAAGGTTTGTGCTCTGTAAGGCAGACTTTATAGACTCCACCAGTAGCTCTCCCCCATGCTGCCCAATCAAGCTGTCCACTGACTGACCCTTTAACTTTAGATTTCTGATATCAAATTCTGATGCAGTATTTTCTTCTTTAGCTAGTGACCACATTTTTACCTGAAATTATAATACTTTTCTTTAATATTTGGTTTTATTTAAATGCTACAAATTGATTTTCACAAATATTTCTGATTTCAATGAATGACTTTGACCTTTAACTGAGTCATACTGCTGTGACTAAGACTTTGCCACTTTACCGGTAATGTACTAAAACCAAACTTCACTCTTTTGTTGTTTAGCAATTGTGATTTCATAGTGTAAGAATAAGGTAAATGTATAAAGGAAACAATAAACACTCTAACATACAAAGCTGTAATTATAATATCATGCACACCAATTTTTCCATTGTAAAACTCTTCTAAATTTGCCATAGAAATTATGTTCAACCATATTATCAGAAATTTTATTATAATTAAGCAAATGAAAAAAATCTTTATTTGTAAGCATTTTAAAAATGATGAATGCATTTCAGGACTGATTTTAAATACCTGTAATAGCAATTAATCCAATTTCTTTTGAAAATCAATTCTTCCATCAACTTTATCAAGGTTTTTAAGTGAATAAGTCTTTGCACATGCATTTAATGCAGAGGAATTAAAAAAATAATAAAATTAACAAACGAAAAAGCCAACAAATCAGCTTCAGATATTTTAAAACAAGCAATGTCTTTCTTCATACCTCACCAACAGTTGCTGTGATCACAGAGACACCTCTTTCTTCTGCTGAGCACTTCCTCTGCATGCTGAATCTTAGATCAGGCACACTAGATGTCTCTACTCCATACAGGTTAAGCTGCACCTTTCCTGCTGCATCTCCCTTTCTGAAAAATTTGAATACATTAATTACAGTACCAGTAAGTAGAAACACTGATAAACACTGATTTTACATATATATATATAGCTGTTGATACAGGTGTTGTTACAGGTCTTACAATCTCTCATGGTCTGAAAACTGTGAAGAACTTGGTGTTATATAAGAGATTGTATATTGTATGCATGCACAGATCCAGAAAATTTTTCCGGGGTGAGGCATCCAAGGCCTATTTTTGGTAATTTACTACGCGAGTTTAATAAGTAAGTTTGCTTTTTTTTGTTTTTTGTTTTTTTTTGGTGGGGGGGGGGGGGGGGGGGGGGGGGGTGTTCCTACCACCTCTAGATCAGCTCATGTGCCAACAATGAATGTCATGGTCACCAAGAGTCACGTACCTCAAAAGGCTGATAAAACAAAATCTGTTGGCTAACATAAAGTACATTAACACCATGACCGATGACCGGTACCAACATGTACATGTACGTATACGCATGTTTACCAAATCAAATATATTTAGCAACCAGTTCAGCTTTCATTATTCAAAAAGAGTGTGTATGTGTGGGTTTTTTTGAAATTTGTTACATGTAATTACATAAAATTATTTGCACAAACTAATCCGTAAAATAAAATGGAGTACATGTAATTTTTGTCTTCAAGGCATGGGGGCCCTTTGGGCTTGCACTTCTAAGGGTTAGTATGTATAATGTAGGGATGTTTTTTAACTCTACATGAAATATAATTCTGTACTTTGATTTATTAGAAGTCATTATACCACCTCATTATGATTTTCAGAGGAAATAATCAAGAATACAAGTCTGTGATGATATCCTATTTGAAGTATTGCTTTTAAGCATTTAATACATGCATGTAACGTTTAACATGATTCAATATACACATGGATCTATTGTGTAGAGTCGTTTCTTATTTGCATTTTGTCAAATTTAAACTGATCCTTTGCAATTTACAGAAACAACTAAACTGTCATTTGCAGAGATTGGGCATGCTCATTAATTCTGAAGATATAAATTGCAAGCATTTAATGCCTTTTTTAAAGTGTATGTATGTAAATTAATGAAGTATTAATATCGTCCAGTTTACAAGCCTACACTACTGTTGCAATATGTGTTTTCAAATTATAATCTTACATGGGGTTCAGCAGAAAAATCCTGGTAAAATATGTAAGAAGTTGACAGAATTCTCCCTCCACACCAAGCCTCCTGTCATAGCTTAGGTCTTTTATCAGTTGGGAATAATACTGAACATATTCTACAATCCCAGTATGCCATAGGCTGAAAACATGCCTGTAAATATATAAGATGCAATTTGAATTTGATTTGATGCATTTTTTTTTCTGAAACTTTAGAAAAAACAATTTGTACATAATATTAATCAAAGTACCTGGAAATAATATCTTCTGATCCCATTGTCAGTGTAATTTCCTCTTTGATTTTTGTCATTGCGTCTGAGCATTTTTCTGTTTCCTTTTCTAACGCCATGCATTTTATCATGTTCATTTTAGAAAAATCGTTATCAACATCAAGGCTATGCAAACATCTCTTTGTCGATTCTACCAAGATTTTCTTTATTTTGAGTAATTTAGTCCATAAAACAGCATGTCCTTTAAGTCCTTTCACTGCTACAGAGTACAGATCTTTAAAAGTTGAATTGTACAGATCGGAAAGTTCCGTTGCTTTTGCATCATAGAATATTTCATAAGACTGCAACAAAGATTTATCCCAATTTGAAACATGGTCTACACCACAACGCACATACTTAACAGTGGTATCATTCTCATCATTTGTCGATGATCTTCTTTTCCTTGCTCGAGGAGAAAGTGGAGAGTCTGATGAAGACCCCGAGTCATACGAAGAATCCATTTTTATAACAGTTAATTCAATAACATGTTTTTACCATGTTTACTTAATCATCATTTTCCCTGGTACACATGATGGTACTTCATGCAGCCCGAACCCGATGCAATATTTGACGACTTCCATTGCGATGTATACCGGTGTAACTGTGAAAACTATGGCACATAGCATCAGGGGGTGAGGTGGGGTGGGGGTGGGGTTTTCTCGCAGCAGGCAATATCATTGGTAAATTAAAGTTTAATCTGTCATTAAATGTCATGTCGTACGTGTGTGAAATGGTTGCATAATTAAACTGCAGAAAAAAGTAACGGAGTTTTAATATAAAATGAAAGGCTATATGATTATATGACGTGTAAATAGACATAAGATGATAAGCAGAACTTTGAAACAACGTCAGAATCATAGCGAGACTTCAACGATCATTCATTTTCGACATCAAAAACATATAATACCAATTCAACGTTATTGCACGGCATCGATCGTTTCTGTTAGGAAAAAAACCCCAATAAAACCCCCGCTGGGTTCCTTTATCTGTTATGTATAAAACGTTCTGTAGTCGCCACATCGTCACCTTTGTCTGGTACCGAAATTCAAATGGAATCCTCATTTTATTAATATAAAAGGGCTGACATTTTCTTTTTATAAGTTCCACTTTGTTGAACGATTGTAATTCGTGGATACTAAATAAATAATAAACAAAAAATTTAATAACAATAACGAATTATATAATAAAACTTATGTAAATGTTTAATCATATCAAAACAATGGGCGAATAACACACCTAATTGGTGAGTAAAAATAAACACTCCAAAAATGCAAAAAGCTATCTTCCAATTGTTCAAAAAGGTGTTTAATTAATTAGGTTTGAGTCTTTTTCCTAGAAGCAATAAGTGTTTTAAACAATGGCTTCCTAAAGACGATAAGATTAAATTCATTTATTTATATTTGTAGAAATCAACTAATTTAAGGAGGATAGATGATTCACATTTGAAATATATATATCCAAAAGCAGATTGTTATAATGTACCAAATGGTAAGCAAGATTTCGTTCTTGCCTTTGATTTTGTACATAAAAAAACCCAGATTCTTCTTCATATTCTCTGTAATCTGGTTTTTTTTTTTTAAATTTCAGATATATTTCAGTCTTAAAATTGCAGACTCTTTTTTATACCAGCATTATAATGTTAAACATTATACTACTGTTTGGTTTACTATATTATACTGTTTGGTTAAATTATATATATTTTTTAAAGTTTAATTTACAGACATGCTTACCTCATATTCCTTTTTTCAAAATACCTTCTGGCAAATTAATAAGGGGGTTTTGTTTAATTTTTCAAGTTGGTAAAGATAGTGCAGATTTGATGTCTTGCTCTACCCCCCCCCCCCCCCCCCCCCCCCCCCCCCCCCCCCGGCTGGTTGTTGTGTATCCTTCTGGAAAATTGTTGATCGGACTTTAAGTTGTCTGCTTCTTGGTTCGATTCGCCACAACTTTTATTTCTTGTGATTTTTCTTACGTATGTGATTTGTGTCGTTGTTGTTTGCTCTCATACGCACCCGATGTAATTTTCTTTTGTAATCTTTGATGGATCATCATACGAACAATTTATGAAATTAAATAGGTTTCATATGTTGGGATTTGGTAAATTGTTTAAGATGCATGTAAATCTAAATGTCGAGTCGCTGTAAATTGACATGAAATATCTTTATGAAAGTAGAAATAATAAAAAAGAAGAAAAAAGTACGTAAAGTATGGCTTCATCAAAGATTTATTAACTTGTCAACATATAAATAACACATTTTTTTAATTTTTCGTCTTCAAAAAGTTTTAAACACACTTTTCACGTACCTTAATTGGTTTAGTTTTGACCATGATTAAATCCTACTAAAACAACCCAATAATAAACACAAGAAAAAGAGAATAAATCTTGGATTGTTTGTAAATTTTAGTTGTTTATGTTACTTATTTAAAGCCTGCCATAGTTATTGCCGACAAACCCATCTGTTAGTCCGCCCACGACATTGTTATCGTATAAACTTCTTGATCTTCCTCCCAGTCGCATCCGGTTGCGATCGTTATATTGGTCGGTCAGTCCAAGTCCTGCGACGTTACGATCAGTCAGAGATCCAGCCAAACCTCTATAGGTTCAAATGGTGTCGGTTGGATCTGTCAAGACATGATTGGTTGTTTGTGTTTGTGTCTCTCCCCTGGTAACTGTAGACAAGCCTCCTCGATGTCGGTTCAACAGACTTCTACCGAGCAAACCATCGTTTCATGAAGATGATCATCGTTGTACAATTTTGAGTTGGCGCTGACGACAAGAATCGCCACGATGAGACAGGAAGACAAACGTAGACAAGGCATTCTGGCCGTAGTATTGAAACGTGTTTGCACAAAGAATTCCAAGTTTTGTAACTAACCATTGACACTTTCGCTTTATATAGATAAGCTGAAAATGCTTTAAAATTTTGTGCAAGATTTCTGCGTAGTTCAACATTCAAATTGATTGATCAAATAGTGGAAAAAGTAATTACCATAAATCAAATTTGATGACCTGTTTAATTGTTTATATTGGTCAAATTTGTTTTTGACGTTATTTATATGTTTCATAAGGTTTGATTGATAAAAAATAAAGGTTAAAGCAGCATACATCAAGTTTGAATATAAAGATAATTTTCAATAGACTGTAACATACATGCATTTCATACTTTACAAAACTTTACAGACGTACATATTAATAAACTTGATAATTATCACATACTAACGTAACATTTGTTTTTTCTTTTTATTTTGAATGAAATCAAAATAATAGATACTTTTTATAATTTTTTTTTTTAAATTGTCATGCTGATTTAGTTATTTCCAAATAGATTTAAAAGGTTACGATTGAGACCCTAAATATAAACCACAATATTGTAATTATTTGTTGAGGCGGGTATATGTAATGATAACATCTTTTGTGATAATTTGTTCTGTGACCCAAGCCTCTCAAAACTACTTAACTTTGTCAATGACAATATTATCATCCTAAATTATTCCAGAAAGATATACTGGTACATATTAAGCCATAAAAAAAACTGTACCTGATGATCTGCTTTTAAACAAAACTAAAAATATTAACCAAGCTATCTTATGAAATAAAAATCATGGATTTATTTTATTGATGATCATGTTGATGAAAGAGTGAGACAATCAATGTCGTCAATAATTAGATAAATTGATTGTAGGCCCTATTTAACCAGGCCTATTCTTCAATAAATGTTTTGCGACTCATTTTAAACTGCGCCGATTTGACTTTGCAAAACGTAAAATCAGAATCATCTGTTGCTCTCATGTCTCTATAAATAAACCAGTATTGTCTACATCCCTACAAAACCAGAAAACTTGTTGCAAGATCAACTTCTGATATTTACAAGTTTCTCGACATGTCTAGCCTACGATTGTCTGTTGTTTTGATCGCAACACTTCTCTTTGCCCTAACACAGGCAAGACCTTACGACAACTACAGCGACAACTATCAAGGAGGACGAAGTTCACTGAACAACAACTACAAGGGGAGACTAGATTCACTGAACAACAACTACGAGGGGAGACTAGATTCACTGAACAGCAACTATGAAGGAAGAGGAGGTTTACTGAACAACAACTATGGAGATAGACGAGATTCTCTGCGTGGGGTCTCGTCAACGACCAGGAGCGAAACCCACACCACCAGACATGTTGTGCATGATGATGACCGCCTTGGACTGAACAATCGCAATAGAATGGACAGCCTTCGCGATACAAACAATGGGTATAATTACAACAACAACCTTTGAGTGAACGCACGACGAGAAATGGTTGGCAGTGGATATGACCGAGTTTAGATTTTCTACAGTTTATATCTGTTTGTAAATTGTATTTAGGAAATAAAAGTTCTGCTGTTTATTTCTGTTGCAAGGCATAATTATTGAAACAAAAAGGTACCTGCATCTCGAAAACTGTTTCTATTTCTTTCCAAAACAAGAATTTAACAATCATTTAATTTTTTTTTACTTGCATCGATTGAAGAAACTTTTGCATACAGTTGTCTGACAATACACTGAATATAAAACCCTGATGCGAGAAGTGAAAGAGTGATTATATCATCATAATATAACTAATATACTGTGTATATACAACCTTTGTTTACAATAAAAAAAAAAACCCTGGTGTACTTGCTCATATTGCTATTCAAGAGATTGAAATATCGAACTGTAATATGCCTATTAATGTCCTTTTTCTGAGCATGTGAAGTTTTGTTGAAGTTGAAAATTATAACGTCATTGTTAAAATATGTATCTGCTTGGTAAAAAACCCCCGAAAACATTCGATAAATATACAAACGATCATAATCTTAACAATTTTATTTACCTATTTTTAAAAAAAGTGCAATGTTGTCTGTTGAGATTAGCCATAGTTAGATATAGTGAGCATAGGTAAAGTTTTGAAAAAAAAAACCCAGTGAACAATCAGGTCTTTTTTAAAATGTCCACACGCTATAAATCAAAATGCAAAACGGTTATTAATAATAACTAGTCTTTATTTAGACTTTAAAAACACTTTGCTTCATAGTTATCAAATTTTACACGAGAGGAAAATATAATTCATCGTGTTTGAAGATGTAGTTATAACCCTTTTCATGGCTAGTATTGAAACTAACAATAGTATAGTTTTAAAAAAAACCAATTATTTGTTCACAAGTATCTTTATTTACGTATTATTCATTAAATACCATTACGTTTCACAAATTTAACTTCTCTTTACACGAAGCGCCAATCAATAATTTTAAGAGAAACAAGGTGCCAAAAAGCTATTCTCAAAGCATATGTTTTTTTAACATGGGTATGTGTGGTTATACTGTATACAGGGTTATTTTCGACCCGTACAATTTTCGCCCTTCTACACTTGCAAACAAAGTTTAATGTGTATTATTCTGAAAAAAAAATACTTGAATTGATCGACAATTGAGTTGTTCGCCAATTTGTTTGATTTGCTACATCTTAAGAATATTTTCAGGCTTTTTTCATACCTATATCACAGAGTTTTTTTGGTGGACTTTGTTTGCGCAAACTCTGTTGTAAGAATTGTATTTGAAATCCGTATTTGATAATTTCCAGTTTGACAGAGTGGTTTTCTCTCAGATGTAGCCGAGGCTGGTTCGTTTGGAATCTCTAATGAATCATACAAAGAACTTTTACTTATGAAATTATTTAAATATATTGCAAAAGGGTTTTAAAAGCATTTTAGCTTCTAGTAAATCATAAAGTTAGGTTAGTGTGAAAAACGTAAAAAAATCCTGTATAAATGAGGTAAAGATATGGCTTGAACAAAAATTATTAACTATTTGTTAAAAAGTTCATTACATATTTTTGTACGTGTTTCTTTCGCAAAGGTTTTAAACATACTACACATATATGAATTTAGTATAATTAATTACAATAAAAATAACTTTTGATAATCTTAAATATACACAACAAAAAGAGAATACATCTCTGATGTTTTATAAATTCTACTTGCATATATTAATAATTTAAAGCAGGTTATAGTTCTTGTTGACAACTCCATCTGTTAGTCCGCCCACGACGTTGTTATCGTATCAACTGCTTGATCGTCCTCCCAGTCCCATCCGGTTGCGATCGTTATATCGGTCGGTCAGTCCTAGCCCTCCGACATTACGACCAGTCAGAGATCCAGCAAACCATCCATAGGACCTAACAGTCGGTTAAAACATGACTGGTTGTTATCCGTTATGTTTCTATTCTGGTAACCGTAGACACGCCTCATCGATTTCGGTTCAGGAGTCTACTGTCAAGCAATCCATTGTTAAGTGGAATATAATCATTGTTGTGCAATCTTGAGTGGGCGCTGAAGACAAGAATCGCTACGATGAGCCAGGAAGACAGTCGTGTACAATGCATTCTGGTCTTAATATTGAAGCGTCTTTGCACAAAAGATTCTTAGCGTTTTTCTAACCACATACTCTGTCTCTTTTTATAATTGAACCGAAAACTTTCTTAGCTTTCTGCGTCGCACAGCATCAAATTGATTTATGATTTAGTAGAAAATGTAATTATCATAAATCAAATTTAATGACCATTTTAATTGTTAATATTGGCCGTGTTTTTTTGTCTTTAAGTTTTTTGTATGTTTCATAAGGTTTGGAGGATAGTGAGAATTGGAGATTAAAGCAGTATACACCAAGTTTCAATATTAAGAGAATTTTCAGGAGACTGTAAAATTCATCTTACTTTTTATGTACATGTTTCTAAAAAAGCCGTCTTTTTTCTGAAAATAGTGAAATACTTTTAATATTTCTAATTTGAAGAAATATTCTAACAGTCACAAATTCTGCAATTTATTTATTAAAATCAGTCTAAACTTATTTTGACGAAGCATTGTTGAACATCATTTATCAAATACATTGCAAAATATTAAACCGAATAAATTTAAGATAAAACATGCATTTAAAATACTATAGTAAAAAAGGACATTTCAAAAATTATACAGGGAATCAACATGAATTTCGAAAAATGAATGTTTTGTATAATAAAAAAATATTTTGATAAGATATAGCTTAGCAGTAAAATTTTATACTTTAAGGCTAATTAAAGGAATAAGGAATCATTCTTTTAGTATTATGAGGGGATCGAATACGGTCGGGGATGAACTTATTCAAAATAGGCAGAAGAGCTTAATGATAAATTTAATTATACTCTACCGTATTTTAAAAGAAAACCGTCATAATATTTCACGAATGATTTATAATTACTTATATTAATATAATTTTCAACAATTGTTTAGTTTTTAAAATATGAAGTTATCGACATTTTTACTTTAATTTCATTTTGCATTATTATGCAAACCCCGGTTGCGACCCAAAAATTACTCATTTGCGTCATTGATGAAATATATTGGACTATGTGTTATAAAATTCATTCGTAGTGTTATCACTGACAAAGAAGTGAAAAATAAAAACATTTTGTCACAAGAATACCCTTCCGATTTCTTGCTACACTAAGAAATGAGACGATGAAAACGAGCAAATTGTATTAATAAACATGATACTCATCTAATACTTTACATTTGTTTTCTTTTTTATATATTAAAATCACAATGAAATACAGTAATGTGCATTTAAAAAAAACGACATGAAATCACGCTCACTTATGTAAATCGATTTTATCTTTAATTTGTTAATCAATCAATGACATCTATAGTTATATAAATTGATAGTATGCAAGGGTTTGACTGATTCTTCAACTAGGTTTTGCGACTCGTTTTAAACTGCGCCGATTTGACTTTGCAAAACGTAATATCAGAATCATCTGTTGCTTTCATGTCTCTATAAATACACCAGTATTATCTACATCCCTATAGAACCAGAAAATTTGTTGCAAAATCAACTTTTCTGATTTATACAGGTGTCTTGACATGTCTAGCCTACGATTGTCTGTTGTTTTCATCACAATACTTCTCTTTGCCCTAACACAGGCAAGACTTTACGACAACTACAACAACAACTATCAAGGAGGACGAAGTTCACTGAACAACAAGTACGAGGGGAGACTAGATTCACTGAACAACAGCTATGAAGGAAGAGGAGGTTTACTGAACAACAACTATCGAGGAAGACTGGGTGGGGTGTCGTCAACGACCAGGAGAGAAACCCACACCACCAGACACGTTGTGCGAGATAATGACCGCCTAGGATTGAACAATCGCAATAGAATGGGCAGCTTTCGCGATACAAACAACGGGTATAACTATAAAAACAACCTTGGAGTTAACGCACAACGAGGAGTTGTCGGATATGACCGAGTTTAGATTTTCTACAGTTTATATCTGTTTGTAAATTGTATATCGGAAATAAATGTTCTACAGTTTATTTCTGTTGTAATTTTTGAAACATGAAGGTTATTTCAAAAACTGTTTCTTTTTTTCTTTCCAAAACAAGAATTTAACCCTCGATTTACTTTTTTTTCTTACATCGATTGAAGAAACATTTGCATACAGTATCCTGCCAATACGCTGAACATCAAACCCTGATGGACTTGCTCGTATTGCTATTCAAGAGATTGAAATATTGAACTGTAATATGCCTATTAATGTCCTTTTTCTGACCGAGTGGAGTTTTTGCGAAGTTAAAAAATATAAACGTCATTTTCATCGTTGCATCTGCAAGGTGAGAAGAACTAAAATATTCGATAAATATACCAACGTTTATAATCCTTACAATTTTATAATTAAAAAAAAAAACAATATTTGTTCATAACTATATTTATTTACGTCTTATTAAAGACTTCTTAAATACTATTAAGTTTTACAAATTTAACTTCTTTTTGCACTAAGCGCTAATCAATAATCTTAAGAGGAACACTGTGCCAAATAAGCTATTCTTAAAGTATATATTTGTATGTTTATATGTGTATGTATGGTTATACTGTATACAGGGTTATTTTCGACCCGTGTAATTTTCGCCCTTCTACACTTGCAAACAGTTTGGCACTGTCTTCAATTCGCCTTGACACGGTTGTGTTTAAAGAGAGATAATTTGAGACATTGGAATTCGTCCAGTCTTAAATTCGGCCGCTGACAACGATGGCAAAAGGAGCGAAAATAAAACGGCGGCGAATATTTCCCTTGATACGGTATGTACAAGACTGTTTCATGCATTGCAAATGGTATGTAAGGTTTCATTCCTCCTTCTTTGGGGATGGAAGTAAGACTTGTTGTTTACAAGTTTAGCTCCAACTCGGTGAAACACTCTTTGCCAGATAGGTGTTTCTTGCATGATCTTTGATACATCTGGAATATTATTGCTTATTACTGCCGATTACAATGTGTTCTAGTGATAAACATTTAATCTAAACCTTTACAAACGAGCCTTATTAAAAAAAATATCTGCTGGAAAAAAGTTGTTTTAACTTCAGCACTTTTTAATGGTTTGAAGTCTTGACCTTCACACACCCTAGTTTGTTGTGTAATAATCTGGAAAAAAATACTTGAATTGATCGACAATTAAGTTTTTCGCCAATTGGTTCGGTTTGCTAGGTCTTAAGAATAACTTCAGGCTATTTTCGTATATGTATCACAGGGTTATTTTGGTGGACTTTGTTTGTGCAAACTCCGTTCTAAGAATTGTATTTGAAATATGTGTTTGATAATTTCCAGTATGACAGAGTTATTTTCTCTCATATGTAGCCGAGGCTAGTTCGTTTTGGAATCTCCAGTGAATCATACAAAGAACTTTTACTTATCAAATTATTTAAATATATTGAAATGGGTTAGCCGATTCATTTTAGCTACTAGTAAATCATAAGGTTGGGTTTGTGTGAATTAACATAAATATCTTCATAAACGTAAAAAATCCTGTATAAATGAGGTAAAGGTATGGATTGAACAAGAATTATTAACTATTTGTTAAAATGTTCATTACACATTTTTGTACGTGTTTCTTACGCAAAGGTTTTAAACATACTATACATTTATGAATTTAGTATAATTCATTACAATTAAAAAACTTTTGATAATCATAAATATACACAACAAAATGAGAAAACATCTCTGATGTTTTATAAATTTTACTTGCATATATTAATAATTTAAAGCAGGTTATAGTTATTGTTGACAACTCCATCTGTTAGTCCGCCCACGACGTTGTTATCCAATAAACTGCTTGATCGTCCTCCTAGTCCCATCCGGTTGCGATCATTATATTGGTCGATCAGTCCTAGCCCTCCGACATTACGACCAGTCAGAGATCCAGCAAAACATCCATAGGACCCAATGGTGCCGGTGGGGTCGGTTAAAAAAACATGACTGGTTGTTATCCGTTATGTTTCTTTCCTGGTAACCGTAGACACGCCTCATCAATTTCGGTTCAGGAGACTTCTGTCAAGCAATCCATTGTTAAGTGGAATATAATCATTGTTGTGCAATCTTGAGTGGGCGCTGACGACAAGAATCGCTACGATGAGCCAGGAAGACAGTCGTGTACAATGCATTCTGGTCTTATTATTGAAGCGTCTTTGCACAAAAGATTCTTAGTTTTTTTCTAACCACATACTCTGTGTCTTTTTATAATTGAACCGAAAACTTTCTTATCTTTCTGCGTCGCACAGCATCAAATTGATTTATGATTTAGTAGAAAATGTAATTATCATATATCAAATCTAATGACCATTTTAATTGTTGATATTGGCCGTGTTTTTTTTGTCTTTAAGTTTTTTGTATGTTTCATAAGGTTTGGAGGACAGTGAGAATTGGAGATTAAAGCAGTATACACCAAGTTTCAATTTTAAGAGAATTTTCAGGAGACTGTAAAATTCATCTTACTTTTTGATGCACATGTTTCTAAAACAGCCGTCTTTTTTCTGAAAATAGTGAAATACCATTAATATTTCTAATTTGAACAAATAATCTAACAGTCACAAATTCTGCAATTTATTTATTAAAATCAGTCTAAACTACTTATTTTGACGAAGCATTGTTGAACATCATTTATCAAATACAGTGCAAAATATTAAACCGAATAAATTTAAGATAAAACATGCATTTAAAATACTATAGTAAAAAATGACATTTCAAAAATTATACGGGGAATCAACATGAATTTCGAAAAATGAATGTTTTGGATAATAACAAAAATATTTTTATAAGATATAGCTTTGCAGTAAAATTTTATACTTTAAGCCTAATAAGAGGAATAAGGAATCATTCTTTTAGTATTATGAGGGGATCGAATACGGTCGGGGATGAACTTATTCAAAATAGCCAGAAGAGCTTAATGATAAATTTAATTATACTCTACCGTATTTTAAAAGAAAACCGTCATCATATTTCACGAATGATTTATAATTACTTATATTAATATAATTTTCAACAATTGTTTAGTTTTTAAAATATGAAGTTATCGACATTTTTACTTTAATTTCATTTTGCATTATTATGCAAACCCCGGTTGCGACCCAAAAATTACTCATTTGCGTCATTGATGAAATATATTGGACTATGTGTTATAAAATTCATTCGTAGTGTTATCACTGACAAAGAAGTGAAAAATAAAAACATTTTGTCACAAGAATACCCTTCCGATTTCTTGCTACACTAAGAAATGAGACGATGAAAACGAGCAAATTGTATTAATAAACATGATAATCATCTAATACTTTACATTTGTTTTCTTTTTTATATATTAAAATCACAATGAAATACAGTAATGTGCATTTAAAAAAAACGACATGAAATCACGCTCACTTATGTAAATCGATTTTATCTTTAATTTGTTAATCAATCAATGACATCTATAGTTATATAAATTGATAGTATGCAAGGGTTTGACTGATTCTTCAACTAGGTTTTGCGACTCGTTTTAAACTGCGCCGATTTGACTTTGCAAAACGTAATATCAGAATCATCTGTTGCTTTCATGTCTCTATAAATAAACCAGTATTATCTACATCCCTACAGAACCAGAAAATTTGTTGCAAGATCAACTTCTGATTTCTACAGGTGTCTCGACATGTCTAGCCTACGATTGTCTGTTGTTTTCATCACAATACTTCTCTTTGCCCTAACACAGGCAAGACTTTACGACAACTACAACAACAACTATCAAGGAGGACGAAGTTCACTGAACAACAACTACGAGGGGAGACTAGATTCACTGAACAACAACTATCAAGGAAGAGGAGGTTTACTGAACAACAACTATCGAGGAAGACTGGGTGGGGTGTCGTCAACGACCAGGAGAGAAACCCACACCACCAGACACGTTGTGCGAGATAATGACCACCTAGGATTGAACAATCGCAATAGAATGGGCAGCTTTCGCGATACAAACAACGGGTATAACTACAACAACAACCTTGGAGTTAACGCACAACGAGGAGTTGTCGGCAGTGGATATGACCGACTTTAGATTTTCTACAGTTTATATCTGTTTGTAAATTGTGTATCGGAAATAAATGTTCTACAGTTTATTTCTGTTGTAATTTTTGAAACATGAAGGTTATTTCAAAAACTGTTTCTTTTTTTCTTTCCAAAACAAGAATTTAATCCTCGATTAACTTTTTTTTCTTACATTGATTGAAGAAACATTTGCATACAGTATCCTGCCAATACGCTGAACATCAAAACCTGATGGACTTGCTCGTATTGCTATTCAAGAGATTGAAATATTGAACTGTAATATGCCAATTAATGTCCCTATTCTGACTGAGTGGACATTTCTCGAAGTTAAAAAATATCAACGTCATTTTCATCGTTGCATCTGGATGGTGAGAAACTAAAATATCCGATAAATATACAAACGTTTATAATCCTTACAATTTTATAATTAAAAAAAAAACAATATTTGTTCACAACTATATTTATTTACGTCTTATTAAAGACTTCTTAAATACTATTACGTTTTACAAATTTAACTTCTTTTTGCACTAAGCGCTAATCAATAATCTTAAGAGGAACAGTGTGCCAAATAAGCTATTCTTAAAGTATATGTTTGTATGTTTATATGTGTACGTATGGTTATACTGTATACAGGGTTATTTTCGACCCATGTAATTTTCGCCCTTCTACAATTGCAAACAGTTTCGCACTGTCTTCAATTCGCCTAGACGCAGTTGTGTTTAAAGAGAGATAATTTGAGACATTGGAATTCGTCCAGTCTTAAATTCGGCCGCTGACACCGATGGCAAAAGGAGCGAAAATAAAACGGCGGCGAAAATTTCCCTGAATACAGTATGTACAAGACTGTTTAATGCATTGCAAATGGTATGTAAGGTTTCATTCCTACCTCTTTGGGGATGGAAGTAAGACTTGTTGTTTACAAGTTTAGCTCCAACTCGGTGAAACATTCTTTGCCAGATAGGTGTTTCTTGCATGATCTTTGATACATCTGGAATATTATTGCTTATTACTGCCGATTACAATGTGTTCTAGTGATATACATTAAATCTAAACCTTTACAAACGAGCCTTATTAAAAAAATATCTGCTGGAAAAAATAAGTTGTTTTAACTTCAGCACTTTTTAATGGTTTGAAGTCTTGACCTTCACACACCCTAGTTTGTTGTGTAATAATCTGGAGAAAAAAAACTTGAATTGATCGACAATTAAGTTTTTCGCCAATTGGTTCGGTTTGCTAGGTCTTAAGAATAATTTCAGGCTATTTTCGTATATGTATCACAGGGTTATTTTGGTGGACTTTGTGCGAACTCCGTTCTAAGAATTGTTTTTTAAATAAGTGTTTGATAATTTCCAGTATGACAGAGTTGTTTTCTCTCATATGTATCCTAGGCTGGTTCGTTTGGAATCTCTAATGAATCATGCAAACAACTTTTACTTATCAAATAATTTAAATATATTGCAAATGAGTTAGCCGATTCATTTTAGCTACTAGTAAATCATAAGGTTGGGTTGGTGTGAATTAACATAAATATCTTCATAAACGTAAAAAATCCTGTAAAAATGAGGTAAAGATATGGATTGAACAAGAATTATTAACTATTTGTTAAAATGTTCATTACACATTTTTGTACGTGTTTCTTTCGCAAAGATTTTAAACATACTACGCATATATGAATTAAGTATAATTCATTACAATAAAAAAGCTTTTGATTATCTTAAATATATACAACAAATAGAGAAAACATCTTTGATGTTTTGTAAATTTTTCTTGCATATTTTAATGATTTAAAGCAGATTATAGTTATTGTTGACAACTCAATCTGTTAGTCCGCCAACGACGTTATTATCGTATAAAATGCTTGATCGTCCTCACAGTCCCATCCGGTTGCGATCATTATATCGGTCGGTCATGATCAGTCCTAGCCCTCCGACGTTACGACCAGTCAGAGATCCAGCAAAACCTTCATAGGATCCAATGGTGCCGGTGGGGTCGGTTAAAACATGACTGGTTGTCTCCGTTATGTTTCGTTCCTGATAACTGTAAACACGCCTCCTCGATTTCGGTTCAGGAGACTTCTGCCAAGTATTTCATTATCAATTGGAATATAATCATTGTTGTGCAATCTTGAGTGGGCGCTGACGACATGAATCGCTACAATATGAGCCAGGAAGACAGTTGTATACAATGCATTTTGGTTTTTATATTGGAGCGTCTTTGCACAAAAGATTCTTAAGTTTTTTTTTCTAACCGAATACTTTGTCTCTTTTTATAAATGAAGCGGGAACTCTCTTAGCTTTCTGCGTCGCACAGCATCAAATTGATTAATGTTTTAGTAGAAAATGTAATTATCATAAATCAAATTTAATGACCATTTTAATTGTTAATATTGGCCATATCTTGGTGGTTTTTGTTTTGTTTTTACGTTTTTTGTATGTTTCATAAGGTTTGGAGGATAGTTAGAATTTGAGATTAAAGCAACATGCATCAAATTTGAATATTAATATTGCAGGAGACTGTAAAATTCATCTTACTTTTTATGTACATGTTTCTGATACAGACGTCGTCTTCCTGAAAATAGTGAAATACTATTAATATTTCTAATTCTAACAAAGCATTGTTGAACATCATTAATCAAATACAGTGCAAAATATTAAACCGAATAAATTTATGACAAGCATGCATTTAAAATACTAGTATAAAACGACGTTCAAAAATTATACAGGGAATCAATATGAATTTCGAAAAATGAATGTTTTGTGTAATAAAAAAATATTTTTATAAGATATAGCTTTGCAGTAAAATTTTATACTTTAAGGCTAATTCGAGGAATAAGGAATCATTCTTTTAGTATCATGAGGTGATCAAATACGGTCGGGGGTGCTCTAATTCAAAAAAGCCAAAAGAGCCTAATGATAGATTTTATAATGCTCTGCCATATTTAAAAAAAAGCGTCATAATATTCCAAGAATGATTTATCTTTACCTATATTAAGATAATTTTCAACAATTGTTTACTTAAATATAAAATTATCGACATTTTATCTTTAATTTCATCTGTATAATTATGCAAACCCCGCTTGCGACCCAAAAATAACTCGTTTGCGTCATTGATGAAATATATTGGACTACGTGTTATAAATTTGATTTATTCGTAGTGTTATCAATGACAAAGAATCTGATAAAATGAAAACATTTTGTCACAAGTATACCCTTCTGATTTCTTGTCACACTAAGAAAAGAGACAATGAACACAGACAAACCGTATTAATAAACATGATAATATATACAAAACAATTGTTTTGTTCTATATATATTGATTAAAATCTCAATAAAATGTAGTTATGCATTTTAAAAAACCACATGAAAGCACGTTATCTTATGTAAATCGATTTTATCTTTAATTTGGCAATCAATCAATGACGTCTATAGTTATATAAATTGATAGTATGCAAGTGTTTGACAGATTCTTCAATTAAGTTTTGCGACTCGTTATAAACTGCGCCGATTTAACTTTGCAAAACGTAAAATCAGAATCATCTGTTGCTTTCATATCTTTATAAATACACCAGTATTGTCTACATCCCTACAGAACTAGAAAACTTGTTGCAAGATCAACTTCTGATATCTACAAGTTCCTCGACATGTCTAGCCTACATTTGTCTGTTGTTTTAATCGCAACACTTATCTTTGCCCTAACACAGGCAAGACTTTACGACAACTACAACAACAACTATCAAGGAGGACGAAGTTCACTGAACAACAAGTACGAGGGGAGACTAGATTCACTGAACAACAACTACGAGGGGAGACTAGATTCACTGAACAACAACTATGAAGGAAGAGGAGGTTTACCGAACAACAACTATGGAGATAGACGAGATTCTCTGCGTGGGGTCTCGTCAACGACCAGGAGAGAAACCCACACCACCAGACATGTTGTGCAAGGTAATGACCGCCTTCGACTGAACAATCGCAATAGAATGGACAGCCTTCGCGATGCAAACAACGGGTTTAATTACAACAACAACCTTGGACGCGGATACGACAGAGTTTAGATGTACTACAATTCATATTCAATTTCACAATTTAATTTCTAAATTTTTTATCGGTTTTTCTAGTTTAATGATTAAATGATTGGAAAATAGAAAACATCATGTTCATCGTTAATATGTATTTGCCATGTAAAGGGAACGAAATCATGAAACTATAAAGGTTATGAAATTAACGATTCTATCTATATATAACAAAAGTCTAAATTTGCAATTAGGATAAACCATAATTAGATATATAGAGTATGGGTGTATTTTTGAAACCACACACACAGATCAGTCTTTTTCAAAAATTCCATATGCATTAGGTTAAGATGTATGACAGTTATAATTATTTGTGATACTCTTTATTCAGGCTTGTAATAAAATCTTTGCTCTAACCTTGAATAATACTATCAAATAACCAATCAGACACGAGAGAAAATCATGTTTAAAGATGTGAAACAAGTTAACAAATAAACTGTTGTTGTATGCACAAGACTTGAGGTTGGTGTGGGTGGTAGAAAACAAAACAAGAATGAAATTGTGAGCTTTGTATCAAAGCTGCAACTGAGTGTTGAAAAAAAAATAAATGTATATTTTCTTTTTACAACATCTGGTGGTTTTAAAGTATTCAGATCCTGGAACGTGTCTTTTAAAGAGACTAACATGTATTATAAACTTAAAAGATAATTTGAAAAACAAAAAATATAAAAACATAAGCGGAAAACTGAAGATTTACATTTTTATCAATACTGAATATAAGGTCGATTTAAAATTCAGCAGAAGAAACTATGTTTAACGATGCTATTCATGTTGAATGTAAAAAACATGTCAGAAATAAACATTGTAAAAATAGATGTTTACGAGATTTTTTTTCAAATACAGTCCAATGTGAATCAAATGTTAAAAATATACACTAGTAGTACGTTATCATAGATAAAAAGACTGATGCATTGAATTTTATCATGAATAGCATATAATACTTACATAACACAACAACGAGGGCATTTATATTTTTTAACTTTTCACGACGAAAAAAAAAAGTGGTCTGCAATGGCCTGCACCGTACTAAACTTTTAAGAAATAAAATAACCAAATCCCTTACAAGTTTCACTAAAATGGGACTTTTTTTTATAATACCCAATTTTTATCATAATGAAAATTCTTCACACATTTATAACTTTTTTTGATATGACACTAAAGAAACGATACTTTTTTCTGAAAAAAATCAATCAGGATAACAGACAAATGTAGACTTAAAGTTTGAAAACTGTGGATATTAGAAGTTATTTTTTTATTCTGCAGGATATGAATGATACTTCTATTACGTGTATGTTAAAGACATAAATGCAACTTGTGTTTTGGATTTTACGTTTTGCAAAGTCAAATCGGAGTAGATGAAAGCGAGTGGCAAAAAAAAAAGAAATTAACGTCAAAAATTATTTTATTTATTTACATGTATTTATAATTATACACACCAAAAGCTTAACAACGTACTTAGCAGATATAAATTGTGATATCTGATTTATGAACTTTATAGGGTGGATCTAATATTAAAAGTCTAAAATGCAAATAACAAGTCAATAAGCTTTAAAGGGTATTGTCACGATTTTGGTCAACAATTATTTTTCCGTTTTTAATGTTTACAATGCTTCAGGTAAGGCATTTCTGATGGTCAACCAAAATTTGAGTGTCAGTCGTCGTGTTATAAGCGAGATACAGAGCTCATAATTCTTTGTCATATAAACGAAGCTTTTACGTTTTGAATGTTGAAGTAGAAATTCCAGTTTTAGACCCAAAATAAATGCGATAAACGCTAGGAACTATATAACTTATGACTCCACGGCTGACGCGCTCAAATTTTGGGTTATTATTAGAATTATTCTAAAGCATTATAAACATTAAAAATAGAGAAACGAAATTTGACCATAATCGTGACCATGACCCTTTAACCATTGCCATTAAATATTAATGAAACTGATAAAAAATTTATTTCATATATTGATATCTCCAAATACTTTTCTTCGTCTATTTTTTAAAATAAAATATACTTGAGCTCTCTATTGTTCTCGTCTGTTTCACCATTTTAACCATGATTTAAATGATTGCAAACTACTAAAACAACGTAGTTTAATGATAATATGAAATAAAATGACAGATTGAATGCGATAATTAAATGCGACGTATAATGCTATACACTTTACCATAATATTGTGACATTTGACAACGAAAAAAGCAACAAATGGTTTGCATTTGTCTATGAATTGTACGGAAGCCCAGAAGGCTCATTCGAGATTCGAGAATCAAAATACGAGATTCGAAATACGAGATTCAAGATTCAAATTCGAGATTCAATATCTAAGTTAACCAATCAAATCAACGATCTGAAAACGTGTATCCTAGCGACATCAAACTGTTCTAAATAAAGCTCATCTGTACATGATTTTTTATACAAATAAATGCTACTTTCTCCCTAACTTAATAATTATTTGTATTTATTTTTACACATAATATATAATTAGACTAGTAATATACTAGTGATCATATTGATTTTGCTCGCCCTGTGTGCACTCCCATCTGATGCTTTTGAACCCTGGGATATTTCACCATCAATATTTTAAACCCGAGTATTATTCACCCCTGTTATGTAAAAGCGATTATAGTAGAGAGAGCTTGAGCATCATAAGCCGATCCAGATTTTATTTTCGGGAGGGGGGAGGGTTCCAGACCTAAATGTATTTTCAGTAATTTTACTATGTAAATTTAATAAGCCCCAATTTTTCCGAGGAAAGGGGGGGGGTGTCCAGACCCCTCCCCTTCCCTTCTAGATTCGCGAATGAGGATTATTTTCTAAAATATGTTTTAATCTAAATAAAAATTATCAGTCCGGTTTCAACAATGAATATCCGTATTACAAGGGACATAAATAACAGAGATTGGCAATTGGCAACTGATCGAAATCCCGTGAAATCTTGCGGTCCCTATTGTAAAGTATTCCCAGTTTAAATCAGTATATCTTTCTAATAAACAATTGTATCGAAATATAAACAGCTAAACTCTATTATCAAAACATTCAAAATATTATATTTTCATGAGTTTATGTCTTATATACAATATTAAAAGAGGAGTTTTAGGAGGCAGCTGGCTACCCGTCGTCCGAGATTTCGCCGATGTTTTATATCTGGCCAATATATTTTCTATATATTAATCTTATTTTTCAATTCTAAAACCTATGCATATTTTTCATAAAAACAATATACTTTTGGTTTAAGATCATGATCTCAGTTTACTAATATGTAGTTCTCAATGTAAGGTTGGTCCCGTAACATTTTTCAACAACAAAACACGCTAATGGCGGAGTTGCCAATCTCTGTTATTTATGTCTCTGGTATTACTTATATATTTTTTATATTTGTATACAGTTACACAATATGTTTATAATCTAATCATTGAAATGTTATCACATCATACGTAATTTATACAAAAGTTTTCAAAATGTTAAAACTCCTTTTTCTAAGTAAACAGCTATTGAGTCAAACGTATGGCATTGTTTTCAATATAGAAAGATATATACATGTCTACATGCTTTGAGAATTGTTTAAAACTATCGCATGGGCCAAAATGATTGAAGCTACAGTGTAATTGGCCATGGAAACTTTCTTTTCATATCAATATGCATAAACTATAAAAATAAACATTCTGAGATTATTGCACAAGCAATACGTGTGTTCCGCCACCCCCCCCCCCCCCCCCCGACTTGACACATATTCGTTTTATATGCTAAAAAAGTGTCGAAAAAATTTAGTTCAAGATTTTTTTCTAAAGAACAAATCTGATCAGTAATGAAAAACGAGTTGAGTTGTTAAAAATTAAATTGGTCATCATGTTTAGGTCCATTAGGGTTTATTTTGGGTCTATTTGGATAAATAGATGCACTAGCGCAGCTGTCCCATATCGGCGTACGCCAAAATGCGCCGATCATGTGACCGGCATTTTACGGCGATTTGGCAAATGAAATAAACCGGCGTAAAATGTCACAAATGTTTATGTGACCATGGTAACAGATGCAACAAGTCAAAATCAAAAGTACCAAGAAATACAATTTTTTTACACATAGAAATTAAAAGATAATTTTATCTGCCATAATGATAGCCTAATTATGCATTCTGCAGTCTTTGTCTACTTCGTATGCAAATAAGGTTGTGTAATAACGAAGACATCACAAATACCCCCAATACCCCCTCACGGAAATGCATCGCCGCAAACCAGCTCCCTCAAACCGGGTGATGATCTCTCTCTCTCTCTCTCTCTCTCTCTCTCTCTCTCTCTCTCTCTCTCTCTCTCTCTCTCTCTCTCTCTCTAGTATTTGGATTCTTGTCATTGATGTTGTAAATCTTCTATGGTTAAAACTTGTAATTTTAAACCATTGTGTCTGAACTTCATTATAACCTCTATTTTGATAGGTTGATTATATCATTAAATTTCGTTTCATAGCTAAAACCACACTCGATTTTCATAATTTAGACTAAACGGATCTTTCTTCGCGAACCAATGTTTCATAATTGGAGCGAATACACTCCGGGTTAAAAATGTATCGGGGAGAATACATACAGTGCAAGAAAAGTCACATAGATTCGCGAAGCAAGTGTTTTCACTGATTTAATTGTTTGTACTGTGTGGGGGTTTAATCATCAAAGTTAATTGAACCATTATGGTACAAGATTATAGGACAATATGACATTTATTTGTAGGTAAGAACATGTACGGATGATCTTTATTTAGAACAGTTTGATGTCGCTAGGATACAGGTTTTCAGATCCATGATTTGATTAGTCAATTTAGATATTGAATATCGAATTTCGAGTCTTAATCGTATTTTGAATCTCGAATCTTGAATGAGCCTTCTGGGCTTTCGTAGAATTGATCATAAATTCGCCGAAGCCCATACATCAGCTGCGATTTTTTCACCATGTCGCACCAGTTTTACGGACAAAAACGCCTTGTCTTCGACTGCCAGTTTGTTTTGTCGTGGCGGTTCTTTTCGTTAGTGTTCACTCAATATTGTACAACGGCGAATATCTTCCATGTGACGATGGTTTGCTCGGCAGAGGTCTATTGAACCGAAATCTAGGTGGTGTGTCTACAGTTACCAAAGCAGTGACACAAACAACCAATCATGTGTTGACAGACACGACAAATCTTATTGGAGGCTTGGCTGGATCTCTGATTGGTCGTAACGTTGGATGGCATGGACTAACCGACCAATATAACGATCGCAACCGGATGGGACTGGGAGGAAGATCAAGCAGTTTATACGATAATAACTTCGTGGGAGGACTTACAGATGGAGTTGTCGGTAATAACTATCACAGGCTTAAAATTGTTAAACATGATAAAATTATGCAATGAAATTTGTTACCGACATGACATTGGGCGCACTGCGGCTGTGACCGGTCGGCAGAGGATGCTTACTCCTCCATGGCACCTGATCCTACCTCTATTTATTTTAAGAGCTCCGTGTTTGCTCTGCTCCTGTTTTGTAAGTTGCCTTTTGACTTTTTAATTTGAAAACTGTTCGTTATCACCACGTGTCATAAAAGATATAGCATATGAAAAATCAAAATTTGAATACTGAAAATATTTGCACCAATTAAGTTCCTATTTCTGAGTTAATAACAGCATATTAAGCGCATTCAATTTTGCGTTTCTGAAGTTTTTTCATTCTCTACATCATTGTATTAAACAATTAGTGTTGAATACCGATTACATTGATTTTATTTTCATCGGTGTAAGCACAAAACATATATACAGAGTCAATAGTTTGCATCTTTTATTGATTTTTCAACAATAAAAGCCTGCCATAGTTATTGCCGACAACTCTATCTGAGGCAAGAAGACAAGGCATTATGACCGTAGAACTGGCACGAGACTGTGTACAAATCGAACCTGAAGTGATAAGTTCCGTAGATTTTTCAGTAAAACCAATGCATGTGTAGATAATATCAGAACATTGAAGATAAAATTACTAAAAACTATGATTTCTCTACATTAATGATTGAATAGAAAAAATTAACAGTTAACACATTTTAGTGACATATATTACAGTGTCTTTACATTTCAATTGTATCAATTTGGATGGAATCTCGCTGGAATCTTAATGTACATATTTCAAATGTTATATTGATAATAAGAAACTATTTCAGATTAAAGAAACAATTTTGTTTTAAAGTTGGCTTTATCTCTCGAAATTGCTACTCAATAAATAAGAATCTAAAATGATAAGAACTATTTTTAATTCGTAACATTTTTAACATATGTATATGATGTATCCGTAAAGGAAGTGTTCAATTATTATGGTAGACAAATCATCAGACAATACAAATTTAAAAAAAAACCAAAAAAACTATCTTTATCAAAATAGCCTTTCCAACTAATGAGGTCATATAAATTTTTGAAAAATATCTTTCATTTGTTACAAAGATTGTAGATTATATTCGATTGGTCCTGTAGTTCTCATAACGGTTGTCTATCTCTTGTTATATCGACGTCGATTGTATCGTCGTTATCTTTGGCTGTAACGATTTCTCTCTGTAGATCTAGAGTTGGAACCATCGTTGTTTCTTCTGCTACTGTTTCCGTAATCGTTTCGGGTTTTAAGGTAAGAGCCGAAAATAGCAAGCAGATAAAAATGAGAATATAAAGGTTTGCCTTCTTGGTGAACTGACCTTTACATTCAACACCAAGCTTTTGAGATGACATATGGTGATAAGAAACAGTGTTCAAATTCAAAAGTCCAAAGGAAAATTACAAAACAGGAGCAGAGCAAACACGGACCTCTTTAAAAAATAGAGTTAGGATCAGGTGCCATGGAGGAGCAAGCATCCTCTGCTGATCGGTCACACCCGCCGTGTGCTCCTTGTCGTAATCGGGGAAAAAACGGAAAAGTCCGTAGACAATTAGGTGTTTAATTATGGTCTAACAATTAGTATGAAAAACGTCAGTCAGCATGCGATGAGAGTGATTCTAACATGTCTCCTTTTATAATATCACTGACTGTGTCATATGTTGTTTTTACGTTTTTAATTCGATTAATGTGATTTAATGTCATAAATAGGAAATTACTTTCATTATTGTTTTTAATGACAAATGGTTGATATCACCACCAACCAAAATCTTTCTCAAAGGTGTTATTAACCTTGAACTGGAATTCACTCATAACATTATCTATTTTCAAACAATGCGAGTTTTTAAATCAAAATGAGTTATATGGTGCTTTGATAGAAAAATTAGAAATATTTATGTCATGATCACAACCTAAGAGTTATGAAAATCACAGATAAGTCATTAAATGTCTTATCGTTTTTTTCTTTTTCAATTTTATAAAAATAGTGCTGGAAGATGGAATTTTCAATACGATGTCAATACTTTATAGCAAAGGGATTCAAAAACGGGCTCTTAAGAAAGAAATCGAACATATCCGGGGGAAACATCGATTATAAACTATAATTTGTCTATCATAATAATTGAACACTTCCTTCATGGATACAACATATGCAAAAATTAAAAATGTTAAGAATCAGAAATAGTTCTTATCATTTTAGATTCATATTATTGAGTTGCAATTTCGAGAGATAAAGCCAATTTTAAAACAAAATTGTTTCTTTAATCTGAAATAGTTTCTTATTATCAATAATAACATTTGATATATGTACAATAAGATTCCAGCGAGATTCCATCCAAATTGATACAATTGAAATATAAAAACACTGTAATATATGTCACTAAAATGTGTTAACTGTTAATTTCTTCTATTCAATCATTAATGTAGAGAATTCAAACAAAGTTTTTAGTAATTTTATCATCAATGTTCTGACATCAAATACACATTGCTTTTACTGAAAAATCTACGGAACTTATCACTTCAGGTACGATTTGTACACAATCTCGTGCCAGTTCTACGGTCATAATGCCTTGTCTTCTTGCCTCAGATAGAGTTGTCGGCAATAACTATGGCAAGCTTTTATTGTTGAAAAATCGATAAAAGATGCAAACTATTGACTCTGTATATATGTTTTGTGCTTACACCGATGAAAATAAAATCAATGTAATCGGTATTCAACACTAATTGTTTAATACAATGATGTAGAGAATGAAAAAACTTCAGAAACGCAAAATTGAATGCGCTTAATATGCTGTTATTAACTCAGAAATAGGAACTTGATTGGTGCAAATATTTTCAGTATTCAAATTTCGATTTTTCATATGCTATATCTTTTATGACACCTGGTGATAACGAACAGTGTTCAAATTAAAAAGTCAAAAGGCAAATTAGAAAACAGGAGCAGAGCAAACACGGAGCTCCTAAAAAAAATAGAGGTAGGATCAGGTGCCATGGAGGAGTAAGCATCCTCTGCCGACCGGTCACACCCGCAGTGCGCCCAATGTCATGTCGGTAAAAAATGTCATCATCGGGGAAATATCTATTCCTTTGTTGGTCAGAACATAAACAAATACATTATATGTCACGACATGCATTGTTTTTGAAATGGTCTATGTATAAAAATTAAGCTATTACAAAGAGAAGAGATATATAATTCAAATGAACAAACACAAACAACCAACCATGTCTTGGTTGACTCCATTGGCACCATTGGATCCTAGGGAGGTTCGGCTGGATCTCTGACTGGCCGTAACGTCGGAGAGCTTGGACTGACCGACCAATATAACGATCGCAACCGGATGGGACTGGGAGGACGACCAAGCAGTTTATACGATAACAACGTCACGGGAGGACTGACATATATGTAGTTGTCGGCAATACATATGGCAGGCTTTAGTTGCACAAAAATTAAAAATGCAAATCAATGATACCGCATATCGTTAGTTGTTTCTACAATAATGAATGTTAAATGCTTTACTATTCTTATCTGACGCTAGTTTGTAAGTAATATTATTTACCGTGTACTTAATATCAAGTAGAAATATCGCTCTTGATAATGCTTTATGCTGATTTTGCTATTTTAATGAATATTTTAAATATCTAAAAAGGGAAATATATTAAACAAAATAGGCAATAATCTGAATCTTTGAATTTTGACATCCAGACTATGAGACAATGAGCTTATTAAAAGGGCTCGATGGTCATGACCATTTTAAGACTGTACTTGTCTCATTATGAAGAGAAACTCTACGTAAGAATATTGGAAAATAAAAGGTAATACATACATACATACATACATACATACATACATACATACATACATACATACATACATACATACATACATACATACATACATACATATATATATATATATATATATATATATATATATATATATATATATATATATATATATATATGGATTTTTTCATTACTAAATGATAGTTTATAGCTCAACAAATAATATTTGAAAATTTCATGTTGATCCGATGGTGATTAATGTGATGACCATCCAGCCTTCTTATTGTTCAGGGTGGTCATAGTAATAAGAGATCTTTGAATCCCGTTCTCTAAATATATAACTGAACTCTATAAATGATCATGTCATCTAACTGCAGTGAATATAATAGTGATAAAAAGATTTTTGCACCATGGCCAGTAAATTCGATGTCGGTCATTGTTCGCTTTTTGTTCTCTTTTAATCTTTTATCCTTCAAAAACTTTCAAGACCCAGACATTGTTTCTTCCCTTTCTTTGGTTCATTAACCTTTGACTTCAGAAGATAATTCATGTACATTAAATCTCTTTGCTACGAATTCGTCGTAACAGTTTTTGTTGAAAACCAAATAGATACGCACAAATTAGAAGTCGTTAATATTTTCTGTTTAAAACGAGTTACAAAAAAACATGATTGATACCTTAAAATTCATGATTGAATAGGAAAGATGTTTTGAGGTATCATTTACGGCTTCATGAAAAAGGCTACATGTTGTGATCTTAAATTTGGTAATTTTGATAATTTTGATAATACTCCACCACGACAATGCTACATTGCACACAGCCATGGAAAATGTAGTTATAATTGACCTCTTTGGGATGGAAAAATTGCCTCACCCCCCCCCCCCTCCTCTTACAGCCCAGACCTTGCTCCGTGTGATTTTGCGCTGTTCCAACATCTCAAAAGTCAGCTATGAGGGACCCATTTTGAAGGCCTCAGCCACTTGAATGAGGTTTTTACTTCATCATCTTAGGAATGTTAAGCAGACATGTTCTGGAAGTTGATGAATCGAGAGTCTTCATAAAGCATAAGTCATTGATCGATTCAAGTTAGATTAAAGACTATAAATGTCTATAGTGAGTTGAACTAGCTGAAATTCGATCTAACAGTACACTTTACATGTATCAGATGTCAAATCAGATTAATTTTATTAAAACAATTCATCTGTTGTACAAAACTAATTTCAACAATAACTTTGCCTAATATATGATGTATTTTTACATTTTCAGGTAATTTAATTCATAATTCATTATCTATTTTATATCAGGTCGATTAACACGCAACATCAGTAATCTAAGAGAATATACTTGAAAGTACATGTATCACAGATAATCCCCTACATGTAATGACTATTATCTGTTGAACAGCATTAGTGTTTGTAATTTCTTTGACCCAGCAAAAAAGGGCGGTTACACATTGAATAGATATTTAAGAGAAAAATCTGGATAATTTATCGAAGATGGTATCCGAAATGTACATTTTGTTGCTATTAAAAAAAAGTCTTTTTGGAGATTAAATAAAGTCATGATGTTAATGATTTCATGATCAGTTATGTCCACACAAAAAATTTATACGGAATGCAATATTTTTTTTTTAAACCGATTTGTAATTGTGTCAAACGCAGAAGTATACATGTACTTTAATTGTAAATTATAAATAAACTGAAATAGAAAAGATTTTCAGAACAAATCAACAACAAATCAACAACAAATCAACAAGATTACAAAAATACACAGACGTCTTTACAGTGTCTGGGATAGGATACAAATACAAGTCATTTTGTTGTTATTTTATATACTTTAAAATACCTTTTTTAAAAATAGGTATTGTAAAGTTTAAAACACGTTAAAAGATAAAGATAACAACAAAATTGACCTATAGGGGAGATGGATTTCCCGGAAAAAATCACTTTTGAAAATCAAAGTTTTCTTGTTTTATTCTATCGTTTATATTTCTAAATTTTTCGAATTTGTAATTTGAAGCTATCCTATTGCTCTTGCGATTTTATTATTAATCTTCAAAGATGGCTAAAACAGCATATTCTCAGTAATATAGAAGATATCCTTCAGGACTGGCCTGCCCTAAAAAGATCTTAGATATTTTGATAGGTTTTGTTCCAAGGAATAGATTGAGATACTTTTTTCTTAGGGGCATTCCGGCCCTGGGGTCGAATTTTTCCAGAAAAAAACCCGACAAAAATTTCGAAACTGGTTTTTATCATAGTGGTCTATATTTACACCTAGATGTGTAAGTCCTGGATAGCTCAGTAAGTTAAAACCCTGGCTATGTCATACATAATGTTTTTTGTGCCCTGGCTCGATTCCATCTGTGGGCATACTTTTTCTTTTTTAAAATTAACGGGATTTAAAAACACCTTTTTATTTTTTTATGCAGAATTGTGCATTTTGTATATTAAACTTCGATCATCTTCCTTGAATGCACATTTGCTCTTTATATTAAAGATGGAAAGAGTAGATATTTAACTACATGTAAAAGCAATCAACCGGAACTATACCTTAGTGTAAGCACGCTTTCTTTAAGGACAAGAATTATTCACTCTGTGTTAGTCGAGACAGGTGGCATTTAAAAGAATATCTTGCCGAGCAAAAACTGTTGTGTTTGCCTTTCCAGAACATGTATATTAAATGGTACAATTGTAGGAGAAGTACTGCAAAGTAGATGCAGTTTGTTCTTTGCAAATAACGTTTAGATTGGTGAAATTTTATGCCAAAAATGCAGGAGGAAGGTTTATAGATTAGAAAAAAATGGGGGTGGGTCAGTTAGATTTTTCCGTCCCTTGCCATCCCGGCACCAGGTACGCAGCTGTTAATACGGAAAAGAGTTCGGTTGAATGTACAGTGAATGATAATATTATTCACGTAGAATCCTTCTTCATCTAAAAACATTACTCTTCCTGTTATTTCTGTTGGAAAAACGTTCATTATTTGTCGCAAAGAATCAAAGGTTTTGCGAATTTTGAAATCGCGTAACGCGAGACTTTTGATAGCTGCTAATATGTCCTTGGTTGTAAATAAAAGCATATAAAGAACATGTATTGTATTATAGAGAGTAATCTGAAAATAAAATTTAAAGGTAATAAAATTTTTAAAAAGCACCCATAACTCATACTGCTCGGACAACGACTGTAAAACTTTTTTTCAATCATTATACATTATGAGAACTAGAACCTAAGAATTTATTGTGTATGGCCTAAAATAAAAAAAAAGTGGAACGGAAATCGATATGCTTTTTGTAAAGACAGAAACCAATACCGGCCCTATAGGTCAAGTCTTTTGTTATAAACAAGTGTACCTTGATATTGTATATTCCAAAACACAGTCACCATGTTATAATAGTCTAATACAGACATAGAATTTCTAACCTCACCTACACAAGAAAATATTAATAATTTCAGGTCCTTACAATCTTCAAAAACATTATGTCCGATTATCACTAAATTAATAACAAATGACAGCAATCGTAGCGAAACTTTAAAATGTGAATAAAACTAAGGATACGAGAAAAACAAATACTTTCATTAGTTATAAACTTGGAAAAAAGAAAAGCAAAAATCTCTGTCTCAGATCGTAATTTTTTAAATTTCAAATCAAGCAACTACTAATCTTTCAATGACTAATGACTAACACCCAGGCAACAAACAAGAAAACTCAAAATGGATGAATTGTTAACAACCAGCAGAAAACATATCTTTCAGAGTAATTTTATTGCAATAGAAACAGCAAACAACACTGTAAAAACTTTTCTGTCCATTGTCTTTTGAGTAATAATGTCAATTAACGTTGAGAAAAAAAAATTGGTTTTCAAGCACAGCACGTCGTAGATCAGAAATTAAACGTTAAAAATTTGTTCTATAGTTGTTGTTGTTGTCATATCTGTTGTTGCCGTATCTGTTGCCGTATCTGTTGTTATAGCCACGTCGGTTGTATCGTCTTCTGTTGTAGCGAGTTGTTTCTTTAGATCGAGAGTTGGAACCAGAGTTTGGACCATAGTTGTTTCTTTTACGACTAATTCCGTAATTGTTTTGGACATCGTTGGCCAGGACCGATAGGAACAGGCAAATAAAAACGAGAACTCGAAGGTTTACCATATTGTTGAATAGACCGTTATTTCTAAACCAAAGCTTTTGACATTAACTTCAACATGTCCCTTTTTATAATATCCCTGACTGCATCATCTGTTGTTTTTACGATTTTAATGTGATTATTGTAATTTAATGATGATTGGAATTAATTTCTTAATTGTTTTTAATGACAAATGGTTGATATCACCATCTATTAAAATCTTTCTCAAAGGTGTCATTAACCTTGAACCGTGATTTACGCACTAAGTTGCCGTTTTGCATTAAAAAAAATATGAGTCCCGGATTTAAAAAAAATACCTTACATGGTTCAATAATGGAAATATATGAAAGAGTCATGTCATGACCACAGCCTTATTGTGGGTTGACTAACAGACTATGGCAGGCTTTAATTGTTGATAAAACGAGAGAAAAGATACAAAATATTACATTGCATATCGCTTAAATCTGCATGGTCCGTTTTTTGGCTATTACAGTATCGAATAATTTTCCATACAAACCAATTATCTTAGAAAGTTATAAACTTTCGCCTAATTACACCAGCAGATTCGGTCTCCTTTCAAAGTTAGAAATATGCAAAGGAAATAAAAAGAATTCTTTTTGGGCATACAAAACAACCCAAACCAAAATGCATCATGGGAAAGTTTAGGAAAGGGAACAGTTTGATTTCATCCCCCAAATGTTTGGGTTTGTTCAATTTATTCAATTCATATTTTCATTATGGAACCATGTAAGGTAATTTTTTTAATTTCAGAACTCATATTTTTGGAAATGCAAAACGGCAATTTAGTGCTTGAATCACGGTTCAAGGTTAATGACACCTTTGAGAAAGATTTTGGTTGATGGTGATATCAACCATTTGTCATAAAAAACAATTAAGAAATTAATTCCAATCATCATTAAATTACAATAATCACATTAAAATCGTAAAAACAACAGATGACACAGTCAGGGATATTATAAAAAGGGACATGTTGAAGTTAATGTCAAAAGCTTTGGTTTAGATATAACGGTCTATTCAACAATATGGTAAACCTTCGAGTTCTCGTTTTTATTTGCCTGTTCCTATCGGTCCTGGCCAACGATATCCAAAACGATTACAGAATTATTCGTAGAGGATACAGCTCTGGTTCCAGCTCTGGTTCCGACTCTGGTTCCAACTATCGATCTATAGAAATAGATCTCCCCTACACCAGAGGAGGATACGGCCGACGTCGCTAAAACAGATACGGCAACAACAGATATGACAACAACAACAACTATAGAACAAATTTTTAACGTTCAATTTCTGATCGACGACGTGCTGTGCTTGAAAACCAATTTTTTTCTCAACGTTGATTGACATTATTACCCAAAAGACAATGGACAGAAAAGTTTTTACAGTGTTGTTTGCTGTTTCTATTGCAATAAAATTACTCTGAAAGATATGTTTTCTGCTGGTTGTTAACAATTTATCCATTTTGAGTTTTCTTGTTTGTTGCCTGGGTGTTAGTCATTAGTCATTGAAAGATAAGTAGTTGCTTGATTTGAAATTAAAAAAATTACGATCTGAGACAGAGATTTTTGCATTTTATTTCCAAGTTTTTACTAATGAAAGTATGTGTTTTTCTTGTATCCTTATTTTTATTCACATTTTAAAGTTTCGCTATCATTGAGGTCTTTTGTTATCAATTTAGTGATAATCGGACATAATGTATTTGAAGATGATAAGGAACCGAAATTATGAACATCTTGTGTAGGTGAGGTCAGAAATTCTATGTGCTTATTAGAATATCCTTACATGGTGACTGTGTTTTGGAATATACAATATCAATTTTAACCTGTTTTTGAACTTCACACTACCTTTTAAAAAAAAAAGTATTTTAAGGTATATAAAATAACTACAAAATGACCTGTATTTTTATCCCATCCCAGACACTGTAAAGACGTTTGTAAAGATACCACAGAGTCTGTGTCATCTGTTTCATATTTGGATATTTTACTGGAAATGGACATTGATGGTAACCTAACAACAAAACTTTATGATAAACGCGATGACTTCACTTTTTCTATAGGCAACTTTCCTTACTTATGTAGCAATATACCTTCATCACCCGCATATGGTGTTTTTGTCTCTTCGATACTAATTAATTCGATACGCAATGGCATGCTCTTCGTATGAACAGTTTCTAAGGCGAGGCAATCTACTGACAAACAACTTGATAAAACAGGACTATCAACAGTCCGTTTGAAGTCATCTTTTCGTAAGTTCTATGGTTGATACAACGACCTTGTCAGCAAATACAATCATCCACTTGGTCGCATGCTGACTGACGTTTTTCTTACTAATTGTTGGACCATAATTCATCACCTAATTATCTACAGACTTTTCCGTTTTTTTCCCGATTACGACAAAGAGCACACGGCGGGTGTGACCGGTCAGCAGAGGATGCTCACTCCTCCTAGGCACCTGATCCTACCTCTATCTTTTTGGAGGTCCGTGTTGCTCTGCTTTGAATTTGTATTTCGTTTTATGGATTTTTGAGATGGTTGACGGTTTGTTATTGTCATTTTTTTCATACACCTTACAAAGCACTCAACATTTTCATTATACTTTAAATGACTTTTGACATTTGACGACGCAATAAAGCAACAAATGGTAATTTGCATTTGCCTATAAAGACCAAAATCAACTCACTTCAGACTTGTACACCATATCGTACCAGTTCTACAGACAAATTACCTTGTCTTCGATTGCTTGTTTGTTTCGTGGCGGTTCTTTTTGTCAGCGTCCACTCAAGATTGTACAACAATAATTATCTTCCACGTAACGATGGTTTGCTCGGCACAGGTCTGTTGAATCGACATCGAGGAGGCGTGTATACAGTTACCAGGAGAGAGACACAAACACAAACAACCAATCATGTCTTGGATAATCCCACAGGCTTCATTGGATCCTATGGAGGTTTGGCTGGATCTCTGACTGGTTACTGGACTATGACTGAAAACAACAGTTTTCTTTTCTCGGCATTTTTGATCTGTAAATTACACTCTGTTTCATCGGTGCCCCAGGTATACTTTTAAGCGGCAAATAATTGATCTTTAATTTTGTAGATACCGAATTAGGTACGGTATATACCAAAAATGACCCTATCTCTAAATTGAACGATATTTTACTAAAAGGTAGACATGAATATTTAACTTCATAAAATAGAACAGTTTTGATAATTTCTTCATAATTTTTATGTGTGCTACTGCTCAAATAGTGGATCATTTAAGTCACGTTTTAATGACGTCGCATTTAGCATGGTAACGTTATACATGTAAGCAATGGTATCTATATGAATCACTTTATAATGGTACTTTTACATTGAAAATAAGACGGCAAGCTGTATACTGACCATTATAATATATATATATATATATAATTATTAACATATTTATTCACAGTAACAAGTCCAATATCTCGTGTGTTTATGGAATGCTTAAATTATAGTGTTCCATATATATGAGCGTTAACACCTCTGCCGTTTTCAATTACGTTACATCATTTTTACATTCTCCATTGGAAGGGTTAATATCTTTAAAAAAAAATAACAATTGTAAATTATTATAGTCTCTAACAATCAAACATAATCTCCCTATTTCGATTTGCATCCAAAATAGTTTCGTTAGGGGTTTAGGCTCGCTGTATAGTTTCAAAATAAGAAATCGGAATTTGCTTGAGATGTTTACAGTTTGTTTTTGTTATCGGGTGTTTACGTTTTTGCACTCGCCAGTATCAACGATGAGTTTTGTTTGAGATATGCATGCTTAAAATCGTTGAGTATAAATGCATTTATGCCATAAACAAATCCGTATGTTTTTTTTCATCTGGCACTTTCCGCTCATATTCAGAATTACTTAGTCCCTTGAAACGAGACGTTAAAATAGAATATAAAAAGCGTCTACGTAATCGATTTACTTGTAATTTTTATTTCCAAAAGGCAAACAAGTTGCGATTAGTAATTCCCGATGATATATCTATATAATTTAAATCAAAACTTACTTGCAGGAACCTTCTATTCTTTTCTGAAAACAATGGGTTTGGGTTAAAAAAAAAATGAAAAATAAATTCGCATGCAGTTTTATCTAGCCATTCAGGATATAAATATCATAACGGAATTATGATAAATTCCGTTAGCATATTAATAACCAGACCTCAAAAGTTAGAAGCTAGATACTGTAGATTCCTAATTAAAATTACGAGAATACGAAAGCACATCTCGCGGATTTTAATATCTTGCTTTTATTTTTCGGATGTAAACTAAATGATACTATGATAAAAATTTGCGATTTGATTAAAACAGTTGATCGAGTCTACAGTACGTGACATTAAATATAAGGGAAAACTGTACAAAACATACTCTTGATTTATAGAAGTAGTATACTCAGTTTATTTATTTAGTTTATTAAGTGTATGGAACTTTAACATCATGTAGACTGGTCGATTATAAAGCGAGTACATTGCATTTAGAATGATAACGATAGACATATTGCTCTCACTTTTTATAACATTTACCGTTGTCAAAAATAATTAAGACATGGTTACAGACATTTGTACTTTCTTAAAGAGGATGATTTAAAGTTTCATATTAACGATAAGTTTAAATATTTTCTTTATATAATACGTGTATGTGATGTACAATTTTTACCATATTTTAATATTCCAAGAAACAAAGAAACTATTGCATTAATTTTTGTTACATGATCGTCATTTTACTCTCATGTGCAATACACTGATATGAAATAGTTTTAAAAGTTTTATAAAAATGAACCCTTAATAATGCATACTGTGATTAAATCGAGCCATCCAACCAATCAGTTTCATTCCACTTGTTTCACCTGTCAATTAAATCAGTCCGCGAGCTGCACCATGTGCTCCTTCCATTTTCGTTGAATTGTTTTTCATTTCAAGAAAAATGCGTCTAACAATAACGTATTTTGCAGTATTGGTGATGTTTGATGTCATTATTGTACTGCCTCTGAGGAGTTTAATTTGTATATATACTACGTTGTTTAAAAGAAACTAACTCTCTCTCTCTCTCTCTTTCTCTCTCTCTCTCTCTCTCTCTCTCTCTCTCTCTCTCTCTCTCTCTCTCTCTCTCTCTCTCTCTCTCTCTCTCTTATTTATGTATGTGCAAACAAAACAGAAATAAGTCTTGTTTACATGGATTTTATTTATGTTTAACACTAATGGTAAGTAAAACGATTTCAACACATGACTTGAAGTTTGTAGACTATCGGTACAAATATTATTTTACGGCCTGCATATTAGAACATAAACATATTAGAACATAAAGTAAATGAACCTGTGCTGGCAAAAATTATATTCAATGATGCAGAAAAATCATAAAACTAACAAAATAGGATATATATATATATATATATATATATATATATATATATATATATATATATATATATATATATATATATATATAAACGCATTACATGACTTATTGCATATGATCCGGCAAGGTGTGAATGTCAGACCATAATAGACCGTCACTTTATATATTGTTATCATCAATCTGTTTCATTCAGGCATAAGAAACCAAATTTGTTTTAGTTGTCCCTATCTCTCGACACTTGAAAGTGAAACTGCAATTCGGTAAATTATAATCTAAAATTATAACAACTGTTCGCAAAATTCTTGACATTTTTAAATATACATTTATGTATATGGGTATAATCTCAGGATAAGAGAAGGGGTACAAGTAAAACAAATTAAAAGGCTGTAAGACTCTTGGATAAATGATAAGCATCATGGTTAATCTCCGTTTTAATGTCTAACACTCATCTGGATGATGATGCCAAAAACAAATTTGATATTTTGCAATTGCTTTCGTAAAGGAAGTGTTCATGAAATACGAAAGACAATTAATTACTTATAATTGATGTTTCCCCCGGATATGAGATTTCTTCCTTAAGACCCCAGCTAGGTGAAATTCATTTACTTTTGAGTACTGACATTGTATTGAAAGTCCAAAATTCCCAAAGAAGAGTTACATCTTCTTTTTAACAAACGGGAGGACAATTATCGGAAAACTACATCACTATAAGGTTGTGATCATGGCATAACTCTTTTTCTATATTTATATTACAGAACCTTGAAAGGCATTTTTTACAATTTCAAAACTCATATATTTTGGAAACGGCAATATTGTGTTTGAATCACGGTTCAAGGTTAATGACACCTTGGAGAAAGAGTTTATTTGATGGTGATATCAACCATTTGACATTAAAAACAATTATGAAAATAATTCCAATCACTCACATTAAATTACAAAAATCACATTAAAAGCGTAAAAACAACAGATGATGCAGTCAGGGATATCATAAAAAGGGACATGTTGAAGTTAATGTCAAAAGCTTTGGTTTAGATATAACGGTCTATTCATCAATATGGTAAATCTTCGAGTTCTCGTTTTTATTTGCCTGTTCCTATCAGCCCTGGCCATCAAAACCCGAAACGATTGCAACATTAGTCGTAGAAGAAACAGCTCTGGTTCCAACTCTGGTTCCGACTCTGGTTCCAAATCTGGTTCCAACTCTCGATCTAGAGAAACAACTCGCTACAACAGAAGACGATACAACCGACGTGGCTATAACAACAGATACGGCAACAGATACGGCAACAACAGATATGACAACAACAACTACAGAACAAATCTTTAACGTTCAATTTCTGATCGACGGCGTGCTGTGCTTGAAAACCAATTTTTTTTCTCAACGTTGATTGACATTATTACTCAAAAGACAATGGACAGAAAAGTTTTTACAGTGTTGTTTGGTGTTTCTATTGCAAAAAAAATTACTCTGAAAGATATGTTTTCTGTTGGTTGTTAACAATTCATCCGTTTTGAGTTTTCTTGTTTGTTGCCTGCATATTAGTCATAAGTCATTGAAAGATTGTAACTGGAATCTTGCTGACTACCTCAATGGGATAATTAAACTGTTTTATTATGCCAATGCAAACAATAAGTCAGAAAGGTTTTCAAATTAATATGATTTTAATGTACCCAACAAGTAATAACAAATAAATCAATCAGAACCAAAACACCAATCTTCAAGATAGAAACTCCGTTAATTTGATATCATAATTAATTTTCATTATTTAAATAATTTAATTCAGTATCTGTGCTACTTTATAAAGTTAAAGGTAACGTTACAATGCAAAATCTGAACTGATTTTTTTGCTGGACACTTTGATTGCCAGGATGGTATTTGAAGCAAGAATAGGAAAGGACATGTACATTTTGTTACTTTTTTCCCGATCGTCTTGAATATGTGCATACACTTAATCGATTTGTCCCGACCGAGGGATAATGCCGATAAAAGATATACGATAGATAAGGACTGTACAGTGAAATGAGTATGCAGTGAAGGAACGGAAGTGTACAGTTTTGGGTAGCGCTGTTCGTCGAAGCAAGTAAACAAATTGAACACGTGCACGTACATGTAGCTCAGCGTACAGTTGAAGACAATGCCAGTGTAAATTTAGGGAAATTGATGAATGGATTTAAAAAAGCGTCAGAAACAATTCAAAACATATGTACGTTATTGTAATAAACTGGCAGAAGTATATCAGATGTAAATGTATTCTTTTTGCAACATGATTTTCTAGTTAACATTTTGACATTCCATATTCAAGGTCACATTCCATGATTGAAATGATTATTATTTACAAAATACATTCACTCAACTATATAGAGGACATGTAGAGGTAGATATATACTTCAAGAGAATAATCTGACCTATCGTTAGATGTCAATGCAAATAAAAGAAAAAAATCCTCATAATATAAGGAGCTGTCATTATTTCCTACTGTGCGCATAGCGCAAAAGCATTAGAATTTTATTGTACGCGCACTTCTGTGATGAAGCATTGGTTTACCATGGTATGAATGGACTTTTTAAAAATAATATCTCAATGATGAAAAACAAAATATTATTGTCGCGATTTTTTCCAAAAATACTATAGTCTGTCCCAAGTTATTGCTTCCATCACGTTTTGATGATTTGTAATAAAAATACACGTACCTGTGAAAGAAATACAGTTGAAATCGATAAAAGGGAAAATATCCAAGATATCTTCATTGACACATTTTCATTTTTCATTCATAAAAGTTCACAGGAACGAAAACAGATTTCTTACGATTTCTTACAGATTTATAATGGGAATTGTTTACATCTTTTCTCCATTCGGAACTACTCGGAATACCTCGCACAATTTTTCAACGTTATCATCAGGGCTATTTCATGGCTGACCCGTACACTTTCTATTTTGTGTTGTGTATTGAAACCTGAAGTGGTAGAGGGGGCGTTTCTAAACAAATCTGGACATTTTTCATGTTAGTGGAAGAACGCAGTTTGAGCACAAGGGTGTTTATGATTATCGAAATATCAAGCGAAAAGTGGTGGAATTAAAAACTCGGGACAGAGTATAGTAAATGAATTTACTCAATAACAACAACAAAATTAATAACTTTAGAAAAAATAAAAGGGCGCGAAGTGGATTGGGATTTGATAGAATCCCAAAGTTAGGTACCCATGGTCATTTGATGTTGGGGCATGCTTGTTACATCAAGAGGATTGCAGGTTGCACTACAGTTAAATAGTTTGTGCGTGTGTGTGTTTAACTACCTCAGATTTATGCACTCGTCTTCCATGGATTTGGGTTGAAAACTGAGTTGAGTAATTTCAAAATGTTAGTGGCTCAGGGTTCAGATATCTAACATGGGGTTTTTAATCTATTATATTCAACTCCCGTCGCAGACAGAATCACCCTTCAATTCAAGGGTAAAATCGGATGTGATTTTCCTCTGCTATATGTTTTGGGGTTAATAATTAGGGGCATTCTGTTTTGACATCCCCACGCGTTGAAGGTTAAGATACAGAATGATGTAAATAATTTATACTGAGCATGGGAATTTACGTTGTTGATTACTGTTATATGGTATTTTAGATAATGGATAATAAAGAAATATAATTTATATGTATTTTTAATGTTACAAAAGCAAGTTATTAATGGACTAATATTCATTACAATTATCCTTTAAAGGGGAGGAGAGGGATTCTAAGTGAAATTAAGTAAAATTAGTTTTTTATCTCATGCGTAGGTATAGAATCGTTTTCAAAAGAAACCGGGGGAGGGAGCGGCAGACAGGAATTTCCGATGGAACTCTAAATTTTCTATATAATTATGAGTATTAGGACAAAATGGAACCAACTTGCAACGTACCTGTGTCTCATACTGAATATTTGATCAACCGCCATATGAATCTAATGTTGTTGAAACTATGACCAACATCATCATTTCAACTTCAAACTATCTTTCATTTTTTTCCCTCAGACTGAAATGTCATATTTCATTGGTTTATACATGACACGTGACTGCCGGATATATGGTCAACGGTCCTGAAATCGACAGGGTCCATATTTCAACGGTGTTTGTTTTTTGTTTACAACTCGTTCGTTCTTGCAGGAACACGAACACTTTTTTATGCATATGATACCATGGTAGACTAACAATCAACTGGCCCAGTATTTATTAAAATTCACTTCAAACAAGTAAGAAATTAATTTATGAAATTTTCTTAACAAAAATGATCAAATTTTGTTAATCCACATTTCCATGGCACCTGATCCTGCCCCTGAGCTTTTCCAGAGGTCCGTGTTTGTCTCCTTTGGACCATTGATCAATTTGGACAATTGATTGAATTGTCCACAGATTTTCTCCGATTTTTCCCGATCATGATACTTTCCCAAATTAAAACAATTTCCCCAAAAATGACATATTTACCGATATGACATTGGGCGCACGGCGGATGTGACCAGTTGGCAGAGGATGCTTACTCCTCCATGGCACTTAATCCTACCTCTATTTTTTAAGAGGGTCGTGTTTGCTCTGCCCCTGTTTTGTAATTTTCCTTTGGTCTTTTTTTCGTTATCACCACATGTCATTCTAAATACCTAATGAAAAGTAAAGAAAGTCAAATTTGTATTTTATCGCTATTAAGCTACACAACAAGTTAAAATAATTTAATAAACCATGAAGTAAAAACATATGAAATATGTGTAGTATTCAATAAACGGAAATCATACATTATTATATAAATGAAGTGAACAGGAGAAGATTTAAATAAAAAAGAATAAATAAAACAATTTCACAAAAATTCTCAAACGTATTTCAAGTGTTTTGGATAGGAAATAAATTCAGGTCTTTTATTTGGTTTTTTAAAATTGCTTTTAAATACTTTTTAAATACATATTGCAATGTTCAAAACACGTTAAAATTCATACTGTATATTTCAAAACACAGTCATCATTTTTTAAAAGTCTAATACGCACGTTTATTTTCTATACTCGCCAACATAAAAAGATAATCATAATTTCGGTCCTGCACTATCTTCAAAATTAGTACTAATATGTCCGATCTTGACTAAATTGATAACAATTGATAGCAGTAATAGCAAAACGTCAAAATATATAGAAATAAAAAATGAGGATGCGGGCAAAACACATACTTACATTTGTTATAACTTGGAAATAAGAAATGCAAAAACCTATCTTAGATCGATTTTTTTAAATTTTCATAGGTTAACCATTTTGTTAAATTGACTGCTATATCTATCCCAAAGCTTTTGAAAGTGACTCTAACGTGTTCCATTTTATAATATATCTGACTGCGTCATTTGTTGTGTTTTTACGCTTTTAATGTGATTAATGTAATTGATTGATTGGAAATTATTTTCATTATTGTTTAAATCTGTTGAGAGCGAAACATTTGTTTAAAATGACAAATGGCTGATATCACTATCAACCAAAATCTTTCTCAAAGGTGTCATTAACCTTGAACCGTGTTTAAACTATGAAATTGCTTTTTTACATTTTCGAACAATGTAAGACTTTTATGAAATTAAAATAATGCCTCACATGGTGCCATACTGAAAATATTAGAAATAGTTATGTCATTACAACAACCTTATAGTGATGTAGTTTTCTGGTAAGTCATAATTATTCTCACGTGTGTTAAAAAGAACTTTGTTTTTAAAAAATTGTTTCGGAAGTGTGGACTTTCAATTTGACATCACTACTCATAAGTAAATGAATTTCACCTAACTGGGGTCTTAAGGAAGAAATCTTACATATCCGGGGGATATGTCAATCATAAGTAATTGATCTATCTTACTTGAACACTTCATTTAATCAACCAAAATATTAAATTTGTTTTTGGCATGATCATCCAGATAAGTGTAAGACATTTAAATGGAGATTAACCATGATATTTTTCATTTATTCGAGAGTTTAAACGCATTTATATTTGTTTTACTTGTAGCCCCCTCTTATCTTGAGATTATACACATATACTTAAATGTATATTTAAAAATGTCAAGAATTTTTTAAACAGTTGTTATGATTTTAGATTCTAATTTACCGAATTGCTGTATCACTTCTAAGTGTCGAGAGATGTGGTATACTAAATACAAAATTATTATCTTAAGCCTGAAATAGTTTTTATTAATTTGATACATATACTTAAAATATAAATCATACATTCTTAACTCTAAAATTCTTCGCATTTATAAATGTTATAATAATACACCTTTCACTATTCAATACCTTTAAAGGTAACGCAAGGATTTGTTTAATCCCATTTAATTTAATAATTTTAATTACTGCCCCTAGAATTATTTTAATCATTGTCAATATGAAATAGCTTTCTTAGTCGCTCTATTTTATCTAGATGAATAGATTTGAAGTAAAGAGAGAGTAAAATAATATCAATTTCAAAAATATTTTTGATAGGTCCTAAATGAGCTTCCGTACTTACGCATAGTATTTTAGTTTTCGTCAATTATTTCAATAAATGACATTTGTTCATTTCTATAGCTGTTTTTGTTTTCCCTAAGCTTAACATCAACAAACTAAGTGGAGTTGTCTTGGCTTTAAATAACATAATTTTGTTGTGTACATATCTACTAATGGTTATTTTTTTGTTGGAGATGAAGTAAAATCATGGAATTAACAAAACGGAAGTAAGATATATTCAGACTATACACATGACAGGTTGTAATGAGTTACTGTAACAGATGTCCGCCGAAAGGTATGAAAATCGGCATCTCAATGTACATCTGTTGAAGCGTCCAAATATACAGAGTTACATGTAGTTGTAAAATACAATGCCAGCTAAGAATACAGAAGACAATAACACCTGTTGTGTATAAACCCAAGATAAAAGGTACTGCTGTATTTCTGATTAGCTTCAGTACACGTGTGTCTGGCAAGTGATTTTTTTTGTTCTGTTAAATCGCAACGCCATAACAAGCTATACAAGAATTGAAGTTTAAAAGTTATTTCTAGAAATGCATGTATTGTTTTCAGTTCAGTGCTTGAATTCAATTTATCAAGAGTGTGTACAGTATATGCATGTATCTATTATTTATCATCGTATAAGAGTGATTTTTTCTGATGGAGAAAAAGGAAGGGTCTTTGGAAGATGTTAGGTTGTATGCTCCATTTTCCTAAAAAAAAACAAAAACTCCAAAACAAAAAAGAGTTCCTCTATGGTGCAATAAAATACTATTAGATTAACCAAGTTCAGTTCTGTCAAAAATGAAAATGTATATCAAAAGAGTACTCATTTCTTTATACCTGATTCTATAATGATAAACTAATCTTTTAGCCATTAATTTGAATTCATTGTCATTAAACTGTTAGAATTACTTACCTTACTTACTTACTACTATCCTTGTCATCGGTCATTTACAAAACTATTTTTGTTAAAAAAAATCGAATTGTGCACACAAGTACTCTGAAGTGGATATTAAAAAGATGATTGAGTTTCTGATAGACAACATCTATGTAGTTTTTGGAAATCAGGTCTTCCAATAATCTGTTGGAATTCCCATGGGAACCAATTGCGCCCCATTGTTAGCAGACCTATTTTTGTATTCATATGAAGCAGAATTTATTCAAAAACCTATACGTGAAAAAATAAAACACTCGCTGTGGCCTTCAACTCAACATTTAGGTATATCGACGACGTATTATCAATTAACAATTGTTACTTCTATACGTACAGTCGACTTGATATATCCCAGTGAACTAGAAAAGATACCACAGAGTCTGCGTCATTTGTTTCATATTTTGATATTTTACTAGAAAGGGACATTGCTGGTAACCTAACAACAAAACTTTATGATAAACATGATGACTTCAATTGTTCTATAGTCAACTTTCCTTACTTATGTAGCAATATACCTTCATCACCTGCATATGGAGTTTTTGTTAATTCGATACGCAAAGGCATGCTCTACGTATGAAGAGTTTCTAAGACGAGGCAAGCTACCGACAAACAAGTTGATAAAACAGGACTACCAACAGTCTCGATTGAAGTCATCTTTTCGTACCTACTATGGTCGATACAATGACCTTGTCAGCAAATACAACCTTCCTCTGGGTCGCATGCTGACTGACGTTTTTCATACTAATTGTTAGACCATAATTAATCATCTGTCTACGGTTTTTTTTCCCCGTTTTCCCAATTACGACAAAGAGCACACGGCGGGTGTGACCGGTCAGCAGAGGATGCTCACTCCTCCATGGCACCTGATCCTACCTCTAATTTTTAGGGGTCCGTGTTTGCTCTGCTCCTGTTTTGTATTTTTCCTTTGGACTTCAGATTTTGAACACTGTTCGTTATCACCACATGTCATTCTATGTGAATTCTTTATTGACTTTTTTCTTTAAGATATTGCAAGCAATAAACATTTTGGACAATAGTCCTTCATGTAGTAGGTTTTTAATGTGTCACTATTACTGCAATGTATTACAATTAATGCAGCAAGTTCAAACTATATGCCAATTAGTGTATATCCAATCTTCATAAGAAAAAAGTTCACCAGAATGACAAGTATTGTATATCTGTTTCTTTCTTCACTATGATATATTTTTCGCTTTATTGCAATCACTTTCACAAACCGAAAATTACCTTAAGCAGATCATATCATATATATTTAAATATACCGAGTATTTTTCCTCACTTTCTTCAGAAAATCGACTGTGTTTCATAGCTCTATAAAAAATGGCAGGGCTGAAATCTACATAATCCAGTTCTAACAAATTTATCGATCGGTCGAAACTTTCAGCAACCTAACAAAAAAAATTGCAGACATACGAAATAACCATGTAGATGCCAGACTCAAATTCCTATATAAGATGACTTGGCTATTTGTTTTATCTAGCGAACTGATGTACATTAAAAGTATTTTAGTAATTTTTGCTTACTCCTTACGATCAACAATTAATTTGTTAAAAGAAAGAAGTAAAGATCAAGATTTTATTATTTTATTTGATATTTTTTTAAATTTTGTCTTTATTCGATGATTCATGCAGATTAGAAAAGTTGCGATCATTGCAGAAAAAGTTGACAAAACCCGCGAACACGGGCGTTATGTATTTTTTCTGCATTGCTATTTCTTCATTTCCCGCATGAATCACAAAAGAAATTGTTTAAAAGGGTATATAGTGGAGCTGAATAATGTTTTAACACAATCATACTCCAACTGAAACAAAACATCTTGATTTTGTGTGATATGAATTGTTTTCCCCAAATGGAATGAAAATCTCAATTATCGTTGGTATAATGCTTTATAAAAAACAAAAAAACATAAGAAAGAAACCAAAGGTTGCGTTGTGTAAAAAACAAATTGTATTATGTTAATTCGTATAATTCTAAAAACAAGAAAGACATTTAAAACTTTGTACATATTTGTTTTTGCAATAATTTGATGTATAAAACAGGAATAAAGGCATATTTTAATTCAAGAGTTGTCGCGCTTTAATCAGGTCAAGGAAAACAAGTTCTTTTCATATTTTTATGAGGATTATCGAAGCTTTAAGTATATATTTCACCGCGAGAACATATACTACAGTAGGTATCAGTTAGACCAAATGTCCTTTGATACCTTTTAATCTGCGCCACAGTGCAAACAAGTCTCTACAAGAAGTACTTTACTAGAAGTGTATAATGTAAATTTAATTTCCAATTTTATTTTATAATTTTTCCTAGATATAGATTTTTGGATGTGGTATCATAATCATTCGGTGATGCAGATGATCAATTTTTATCCGACTAAAACGCATATTTAACCTTTTAATAGAACAAATCCGTTCATAGAAACGCACAGTGCTTTCTTTATCTTCATTATAATAATGCTTGTGTCTGTCTTTGGTTTATCAAGAATTATATCTTAATAAAATATTACATACATGTATTAAAATAACCAGCACTTTTGAATAAGCAAGAGTGTGACAGTAAGTTCAATTTACTGCCTAAACTAGTCCTCAAACAACATCGCTGGATATTGCAGAGTACCATCAAGAATGAACAAAATTCAATGAATCTTAAAATAAGATATTGACCAACTTCATAAAATACTAAATCCCGAGATTTAACTCTGAAATTTAGCTAAATATAGTTTATTATTATCATAATATTAAATTTATGACTTAGTTTTCTTTTAAACAAACATATGGTTTGAGTGGTGGTATAATTATTTGAGAAATCATGAATTTTGCTTAATTCAAACTTTTTCCCATACATCTGTTTCCCAAATGTTTAATGTTTCTTATAGCATATCAATTTTTTAAGAAAATACTAAAAATTTAAGTTATCCTAAAAATTATAAAAGTAAAATACTTATGTCTACACCAAATAAATTCTTTAAAAGGTAATTTTGTTTCAAGTTGAAAATAACTTTCTGGATTAACATTTTCCTTCTTCATACCTCGCACGAATCATTAACGAGAGCATTTTATTGTTCATATTTACATCTTTCTATTAACAAATTATTGCATTAATCATAAAGAGTACGTAAAAGTAACTAAATCATTTAAAATGTACAGCAGTACGTTAGAAAAATAGTGAATTTTTCTATGAATGAAATATAAATATAAAAATTTTAGCCTGACATCATTTTGTGCAGTCCCTGATTATTTTTTAAGTTGTTAAAAGTTACCAACAATTGATAAACCGGTTAAAATTGGGTCATTAGAAACGATTTCAGTCCTGTCCGTTTCTAAAGATAAAATACTCAGGATGTAAATATAAACGTATCATACTTATATCTGCACTGAGTAAATTTTTTGAAAAGGTCTTTTATTTGTGATAAGAATATCTGGATAAGCATTTTTCCCGCATCCCGTAAAAATAGCATTTTAGAACTGATCACGATGTCACCATGATTGTTATTTTCTCCTTTTTCACAAAACCATTAGATTTTAGAGTGCATTAACTATTTGATAAAAATTTTGGTTTTATGTACATTTTTATGTTAGATACTAAACAAATGGGAGCGAAATTCATCAATTTAAATTTTATCGTAAACACCGTAGCTGTATATTAATTAAAATGAAAATATAGCAAAGTTCAAATACTAGTAGTCCTTGGACCTGTGACATGTTAAGATGAGTATAAAAAGAATTTCATCAACTAACTTCATTGATACTGCTTTATTCCATCTATGTTCGTTAACGGTGTTGTAAATAATTCATACATAAGAGACATTTTAAAGCCATTATTCATAATGTCCTCAACGTAAATATTCATTTTGTCACTAATAGAGGCTGTTCACATCTGGTTAAGCCTGTCTTTGTGTTCTCTCGTTAGCTTGTCGATGGGCATTTCTTTCTTCCCCTGCAACACCTTGATTCAAGGTTCTTTCGGACTGGTTTGTTTCTACCTGGTCTCTTTCTGTCGTTCTATCAGCTCGTTGATTATTTCTTTCATTATAAGACTGACTTCTTGCGTTACTAGATCCACCACCCCTGTTGCGACTATTTCTATTGTTGCGATCTCTTCCCCTAACATTATCTGCTTGCTGTCTTCCTAAAGTATTTCCTTCTACCTGTTCTCTGTCGGTCATTCTATCAACTCTATTTCTCTCATTAACAGAAGTTTGCATCGACGTTGTTCCTCTCCCTGACTGACTTCTTGCGTTACTAGATCCATCACCCCTGTTGCGACTATTTCTATTGTTGCGATCTCTTCCTCCAACATTATCTGCTTTCTGTCTTCCTAGAGTGTTTTCAACTTCTTGAACTCTTTCTGTTGTTCTGTCAAGTCTTTGTGTGGACGAGGTTCTCTCTGACTGCATTGATTCACGATTTTGGATTCTGTCATTATTTCTGTTTCGCCTTGCATCCAGATTATCATTTGTCAATCCGCTTGTCAGATCCTTGACTTTGTTTAATGGGTTATCATTAGTCAGTCCGCTAGTTAAGCCTCCTACTTTGTTAAGTGGATTACCATTGGTCAAATCTCCTATCTTGTTTAATGGATTTTCGTTGGTCAGTCCGCTGGTCAAACCTCTAACTTTGTTTAATGGATTTTCATCAGTCAGTCCGCTGGTCAAACTTCCTACTTCGTTAAGTGGATTACCATTGATCAAACCTCCTACTTTGTTTAATGGATTTTCATTAGTCAGTCCGGTAGTTAAGCCTCGTACTTTGTTAAGTGGATTACCATTGGTCAAAATCTCCTACCCCGTTTAATGGATTTTTGTCGGTCAGTCCGCTAGTTAAAACTCCTACTTTGTTAAGTGGATTGCCATTGGTCAATTCTCCAACTTTGTTTAATGGATTTTCGTTAGTAAGTCCGCTAGTTAAACCTCCTACTTTGTTAAGTGGATTGCCATTGGTTAAATCTCCTACCCTGTTAAGTGGATTTTTGTTAGTAAGTCCGCTGGTCAAACCTCCTACTTTGTTAAATGGATTACCATTGGTCAAATCTCCTACCCCGTTTAATGGATTTTTGTCGGTCAGTCCACTAGTTAAAACTCCTACTTTGTTAAGTGGATTGCCATTGGTCAAATCTCCTACCCTGTTAAGTGGATTACTATTGGTCAAATCTTCTACCCTGTTTAATTGATTTTCGTTTGTCAGTCCTCTTGTTAAACCCCCTACTTTGTTGAGTGGGTTTTTGTTGGTCAATCCGTCTACTTTGTTTAATGGATCTTCGTTTGTCAAGCCACCGGTCACTGCTCCTAAATTGGGAAGTAGATTTCCATTTGTCCAATCACCTGTCCGACTCCCTGCATTTCCCAAGGGATTTGTTTGGATTGTTTTGGACTGTTCTCTCCTGTTAGTTGCAGTTGTCGATGAACGTCTTCTGTCGAGGAGGTCACCTAGTAAGCATTGACTTGTATTTATGTTTACAAGCAAAATTGCAACAAAGAAGAGAGCACTTCTGTAAATTAAGGAAACCATAGTGAGCGTTGTACAAAATCCTAGCAACGCTGCGACTGAACTATGGAATAAATTGGTCTGAATATCGGAGATTCGTTTTACTTTATATACATGTCTTGTTTTTACAGTTTATATGTAGTACGTAATTTAGGAAAGTGCATTAGCAGAACGGTAAATATAATACGCAGAATCCTAATTATTCTACGGAGTAGATGAATTAAGTGGCCTAGAGATATCTGGTACATTATTTTGAATTGATGTAAGGAATATTTCGTTGATCGTTGAAAATATATAACTAACACTATGCTGGATAATTATGCCTGTGCCAAGGTGGCATTTTTTCACCTGCTTAAAATGCAGTTTCGGAAAAACCCATATATACCAAATGATAGACCATTGTCTAGAGAGTATATAACCACTTTTGTTTTTAGTGTGTTTCACCTGAAAAGTGAGATATTTACCTTTGAAAATTAATATTCCTTTGGAAAATGATGATTCCCATAGGAGAAATGATTATCCTACAAGAAATATTGACAATCCTTTAGGATTTTCTAAATATCCTATAGGAATTATATTTCCTATAGGAGAAAGGTATTTCCTGTAGGAATTTGATTCAGACATGTAGTTTTCCTATAGGAAATTAAGATTTCCTATCGGATTTTATCAAATCCTATCGGAATTGAAATTCCAATAGGAAGTTCTTGTATTCCGATAGGAAATTTCAAATTTTCTATAGGAATAGTTTTACCATTGGGAAAAATTATTTTCCTGTAGGAATTCATTTTTGAAAGGTAAATATCTCACCTTACAGGTGAGATACAATGATAACAAAGGTGGTTGTAAACTCTTTAAGCAATGATTTAATATCATATGGTATATATGTAGTTTTCGATATATGCAGCTTAGACGGGTGCAAAAATGCCACCTTGGCACTGGCATAATTATTAGGCACAGTATATATTATAATCAAACAGTTATAGTTATTAATACAACACTTTAGTTTTTATAGAATCTTTTTAAAATCAAACGGCATTAAATCTACTTACCAATAAATATTCAAGCCGTCCATAATATCACAATCGTGGATATTGTTCGATGAAAAACAGATCAAAATATGTCATTTCCAAATTTATTTTGGAATCTTATTCGAATAACTGGAAAATTATTTCCAGCAGTAGATGAACACTCGATGTCACATAAAAATGTATGTCTTCTCGAAAAATTCAACTGTCGCATAGGACGTATCTCTGAAACGAAAACATTTTTAAAAAAACAACTAAAACATACTTATGCTTCATATTTTCTATTTTGAAATTATTTTTTCTAATAATTTTGTAATCATTTTGAATAAAATGCTTTGCCCTTTTTTTCATCTATATTATAAAATTTTGATTTTATAATAACTTGCATCTAAACATGTTCTGAATCGATATTCATTATTAAAAGAAACTTTTTTTTCAATTTTAGCACAGATCTGTCTTCCAGATATTTTCATCGCGCAAGTCATTTTGATCAAATAATAATATGACATCTATAATCAGAAGAGATATTAGGCTCCAATAGACAAGCCAATAAACATATCTCAAAGGCACTGGCTAAGTCTAGATGTGAGATTTTTTTACTCAGAAACAACCGAAGAGTCTTGAGATAACTTCAAAGCAACAAAATAAGAAAATCGGAGATTAGTATGTCCGATGGATAGTCGAGTATTTGAACAATCGTTGACATCCCTATAAAATGATTGATCATTACATCATGATAGTCATAAAGTATATTTCGTCTTTCAGGTTAAATTCAAATCTTAGACCACTTCTAAAAGTATTTTAGTTGTAATTTCTTTTTTTAATTCAATTCGGTTTCATAATTGACTTTAACAATTTTTATTAGAATTGATTGAAATATTGTTTAAAAATTTAAGAATTCTTATTTTAGAATAAAAAATTGATTAGAATTGTAATTATGTTTTGCAATTGGCGAACAGTAAACAAGTAATTATTAAAAATGTTATATTATAAAGATAACTCGTACAATTACGAATCAAGAACAATGAGCAAATATTTTATACATATATATCAGCATCATCATATGTTGGCATTTCAGTTAAACATTCAAGGTCGGGAAAGTATTTTTTCAGGATATTTATCTTTTATGCATGGGGAGAGGGAGTGGTAAGAAGCATGTTAAAGTGATATGGTGACTCAAAAAAAGATGTTTTACTTTTTTATAATGACAACAGAAATAATAAGAAGAAATATACGAAATTTCATCATACGGAAGGTATCACGCATTACAAGTCATCACCTATCCGTTTACAAGTCGTTAAAACGGAAATTACACATGTAAACAAACCGAGTTGTTTTGGACATTGATTTGAGTCTCACGTGATTGCGATCGCTGTCTAAAAATAGTTACAGTGGGATTGACACACTGAGAAAAGAATTTACATTCCCCTGCGCTTGTGTGGTTATGAAACGGAAGGGAAACTCAATATTTATGTATTGCTCCAACGCTAAATTCTCTTTTTCTCTTTTTAATTTGATTTATTTACTTTTGAACACCGTAATTTTCAAAAGTTTATCTTTTCATCTTATCTTTTCACATGATATATGAAATATGTGGAAATCGTGTAAAAATTCGATATTTTTCGATATTTGTAAATCATGGATTTGTGCGTCACCATGTCTCTTAAAGTTTCTTAAAGAAGGATTTTTTTTAGTAATAGTAAATTGATCAATCAATTTTACTTCCTACCTGTAAGAACAAATACATGCATCAACAAAATAAGCATCTTTTAAAAACAGTTTTAAAAAATTCAGCTCTTATCCAAACATTTAATCATAACTTTTTTTTTTAAATTTAGCTGTTTTGAGGGGCAAGAATTAGGCCCAGTTGAATTAAAAATTATTTTCCTCATTTATTCTATGATGAAATTGTATTTAATAGAAATAATTCAAGCTGGCGGCCTAGATTGTTTAATTCTATCTTATGCAGAAAAAAACTACGCTGTTTAGTTACAAAACACCTTCTCTTAACTGTTATGGTTATACAATTCATTACAAAGTAACAGTTTTGTAACATTATTTGTCACTTAACAACGCATTATTTTATGTTTGATATTTATTATCATCATTTTAATTGTTTGCCCCTATTTGAAAGCTACGAGATGGATCTATGAATACTGGTAATAAGTATTTAACGCTACACTCAGGTGCGTATTCAAATATGCAGAATCTTGCAAACATTGCCTTCATAATACACGTGTACGTCGTACGACACGTGAGCGTAATATAAATACAACTGAATATCTGTCGGCCGAATTTTCAGACAGCATTTATTCACAGTTTTACAAAACATTCGAACATTTAAACATTTTGAAGTAGTAACAATGGTCGTCCATGAAACGTAGTACTACATCCTTAAATAATGGCCGTAACATAAACATACTACGATTTCTATGCACATAAATACAAACTTTAAAATTTATTTTAAAAACTATAAAATGCTTCTATCGCCGATTTGACCATCCCATTATAAAGGTATTGGGCATTAATGAAAAATTCATACCCTGCGTTTACTGGTTACGTAATATTTTCTGAATTCATTTAATGAAAAATAATTTTGCAATGAAAGGAATCTAATATTTTCTCAAAAGCAAAGACGGTTGATTTGGATATTTTTTATATCTATTCTGCTAACAATGCCTAATGAAAAAAAATGATAAGACACATTTATTTAAGGAAATCTAAAAAATAATTCTAGATTTCTTTTTGTATATAAAAAGTAACCAAGTGTCTTTCCATTTGATAATGCAGCTCGCTTTAAAATTGTTGGAGACATACGGTTAATGGCGCCATCAAGGAAAATTAACGGTTGTTGCTCAAGGCCTCATAAGAACTGTTCGATTGGTCAATAAATTAAAAATTAACCCTACATATAAACATATCTCATTAAAAAAAAAAATTCTTTCACTATTAAATGATTTACACCTGTATATTTTACTTAAAACAGTATAAACAATGATTTTAATAGCATTTTGCATCTCGGCTATGAACTATTTTTCAACGTATTGATTTTATATTTTATATTTATGATATGCATTAATTAGGGTCAACTATATTTAGTTTAGAATTCTGGATGTTCTTGTACATGTATATGTGTGTAGTTGTAATAGTTTAAACAAGAAAATAAATCCAAATTTTCACAGCCTTGGATTAATGCATATTTTGGTATTTCAGTTGGTTATCCGTCTTATCTAATTTATCCATCGTAGTTCAGGTACACCATCGCCCTTTTTACACCTGTAAGGTATATCGTACTGTACATATAGCAACAGAGAAATACTGTACAATGACCTGTCTGGAATTACTCAGGTGTAAATAATACATCATCAAGCGAATAAAAAACAACGCACTTACAATAAAGCTATCATATGAAAAATTAATTATATTTTGTGGGGTTTTTTTTTGTATTACATACATGTATGTAAAACAAATTCACCTTGACATTTATATTTTCAAAAAAATAAAATATAAGCTATTGGACGTACATATCTATAATTGATAATCGATCCATGAATAAAATCGGCGTTTTACAAATCGCTATTTGTGCATATAGTTTCACCACAATTAGAAAATCTTGAGGATGCACATTTATCCCAATCTTTTTATTAAGACAGAATGCAAATTGGTTATTATATTAGCGTGGTGCAAAGTTTAATGATCCACATCCGATGAAAAAGGCCAATGATTTAAGATTATGAAGCTAAGTGTGAATAAAATTATATGTTATGTTGCGAATTCATGTTAGTAACATGTTCATGAAAGCACAAAACTCTTCTTACAAAATAAATGCAAAGCAATTTTTAAAGAGAGATGTCATTTGATCTGTTCTGATTCAGGCACGTAGCATCGTTTTTTAAAGTGTGTGTGTGTGTGTGTGGGTGGGTGGGTGGGGGGGGGCAACCTCATCCAAAAATCTTGGGGGGGGGGGGGGGGGGGGCTTTCTTTCACCTCAATCGTTTACATATTCCCAAAAAAGGGGAGGGGCAACTCCATGGTGATAATTCGCTCTTTTAAATGTAAATTTAAGAAATATGTTTGCTGCGAGAAAAAGTGGAGGGGGGGGGGGTGCAGCCTCCCCCTCTCCTCTGATGCTACATGCTTATGATTATCTGCTGTAAAGTCTGCAATGAACCTATAACTGAAAATGTTCACATACTTATGTAGAAATAAGTCATTTGTTCGGAATAATGGGAAAGAGTAAAAAATAATATTTTTTTTTAAATGAAAGACTAAAAATGAGACTGAAAATGAATATTAAGTTGGCTGCATTTTTCATATACGCAAAATAAACATTGGATTTATGAAGTCTGACGGACAGTGTATATCGTATAATGGATCAAGAATGTAATTGTACGGCAAAAGGAAAAGTACGCTAGTAAAGAGTGAGAAAGCATACTAGTAGCAGAGTTTGTATCTAATTAAATGAGTTCAACAAAATAGAACCATTTTAACAGGAGCTTGGACTTTGGGTAGTTGTGTAAAACAGCAATGTGAAGTAGGCCTGTCTATTTCATTGCTGGCCACTCAGCCATGGCTCTTTGAAATCAACAAGATTTGTCTGGCTTTTGAGCTAAGACTACGCAATCTGTGTATATTTCACTTGAAACTAGCGTCATTTTTAACTTGTTTTGTAATTGACGCAAGAAAAAGATTGTTACATCCTACCAAAAGTCCAAGGTCTTGCTGAAATGGTTCTAAAATGTTTTAAATGGAAAATATCTTTGCAATCGGTAACTAGCTTCTCAAAAAAATGAGAAATATTGAACTATATTAATAAAGAATGAATTCATACGACGCAGTTTCATTTCGTAATCAAATAATTATTGAAAGTAATCACAACTTATTAAACAATTTATTATTCATATCATAAAAACGCAGATGAAGAGTCAAACAGATGTTGTATTGAAAAAATATATAAAAGTAGTTAGCCAATTCACTCAATATCTTTGGTATCCATACACCAGTCCAAGCATGATGGCCGTTCTTCGCTCAGTCATATTTGTGACCCTGATTTTGTCAGCACTTGGTTGTAGAAACGGTGGCAACGAACGAAATCGAAATAACTACGACACAGACTTAAGTCGACGATATGACCTGAACACAGAGAGGCGCCGAAGTTCCATCGGAAGCACCTTGCGTGGATCAACAAGCCTTGGTGGCAAAGTGATCGACGATGGCCTTAGAACCGACATGAATGATCGTCCAGATAAGGGTATCGATAAAACAGTCGTCGACACCCGATACGATGCGGATGTGCGAGGCTCCAGATCCGGGGGCCTAAATGCAAATAGGATGGATGGTCAATATAGAAATGACGTCACAGGCACTAGATCCGGTCGTCTGGATAATGGCGGGATCGACAATCAGTACAATAATGACGTCATCCGCTCTGGAGTGAAACGTCTAGGAGGATCATTATTCAACCAAAGGAGACGGGGAACTTTGCTGTAAATTATGTAACATATCGGCAACAAAGATGACTTTATGGAATCGTTTTAGATTTGTGTATAATTGAGAATAATTTTTTTCTTTATTTTTTTTTAAATTGGTGAGTAAATTGAAACTGCATTTATTGATAACATTAAAATGTCAATATGATTACTGTAAACACATAGCAATCCATGTATTTTTATCATTAAAATAACTAATTGTACAAATAACTTGAAATAAAGCTTCACAGAAAACTTACATGTTGTCTTGATTAATATGTTGGGTGCAGAGGCAACGCTCATCAGATAAATTATTTATTTGTATATACTCTATAGAATATAGACTAACAAAGCGTTGCCACCTAGTTGATTGTAGATTGAACAAAGGTATTTAAAGAGATGCTGGTCAGAAGTTTTGATATTCTGATCACACAGTTCAAACAATTAAGATTGGAAAAAGAGGGAAAAGAAACACATAGAGGGCAAGTTTTGACAAAACGGCTGAAGCACCAGTGGAAGAGTCTGTTAACGGGAAATATATGTAAAGGGTCAATTGAAAATACCAGTAAGACGGTCAATTTTAATTTTAAAAATTCACTGAAGTAGTACTTTATAATTTAATAATTTTTGATAATTCATAAAAGGGACAAAAAAAAACACAAAACGTTGGCTAAACGCTTTATGATACACATATCATTAAAATGTTATCAGTGAATCTAGCTGGTAAAACGCGTTCCGGTATCAGAATATTTCTTGATTGTTTTTTCGTATGTATAATGTTTGTGGACTTTGAAAAAAAAATATATATACACATGAACCTGGGTCGACCTGTTATGTCAATTTTTTCTACAATGTTATAATTGGCGTTTTTTACATTTCTTCTGGAACCTTTATGTTCGGTGGATAGTAATGGGTTTTTAAGTCAATTTTAAATATAAAATAGTTTTTTTTAATTAAACTTCTTAGGTAAATAAATTTAAAATATTTTTTTTAAAAGTCTTATTATTCTCATCTTTTAACTCTTCGCTAACCATGGGTTTTCGGTCGACTCAGCTCTCTATAGCAAAAATATGTTTCTTATAAAAACAACGAATGCGTAATGTTTAACACAGATAGAGTTAAAGAGACATATATTTCTTTTATTTACCTAAGATTGTATGTTAATGTATGTTAAGTCGAAAAAATGAAAACATGAAATATACTGATTAGGTTGAACATATTGTATTGCTAGAGGGCACTTGAATAATATAGAAGTGGACAATTTTAATATGGCGATAACATTTCGCTGATTTTATATATATTTATAAAATTTTTGCATTTTTTTCGCATTTTTGCTTATGTTGGAATTTGATTTCAACATTTTAAAAATAGTATCACTTAACATATAGCAAATTATCGTCTGACATTTCAATGGAATACTAGTAACCTACATGTATATATATGGACATTTCACATTCAATAAATTTTCCTATGATAATGAACCTCATTGGCTGATTTTACAGGCAAACTACGTGGCTTTTGTAATTATGCCTCTACTCATAAAATTCTTCTTAGATGGAACATATTTTTTAATTTAAATTTCACTCTTAAGATCAAGTAAACGTACTATGAAATTCATTTTTATCTCTAATTTTACTGGGTGAAATGTCCGTAAATTTTGAAGAGAACAGAATAGAAAAATGCAGAATAAACAAGTAAAAATCCACGACAATTCTTATTTATACTTTTCAAAGTTTTTTTTTCTTCATTTTATTAATATGGTTTTGTTTGTTCTTTTTTACTAACGAAATAGTACATGTAGCTCATATGTGCGACTTAGCAACAAATAATATCTATTGGCAGCAATACGCTTCCGGAGAATCAAGTGAATACAAATTTCCTTAGGAAATTATAAACGGAACTTATTATTAACCAAAATAAATAGATAAGCTTATATTGACATTTATTATCATTTCGAATTCGAGACTATAGTTGAGCCCTCCTTAGTAAATATCATCCTTTTGTATAGCTGTACCTAACGACAAACGACAAAATAATGCTCCCATGTAATTAGCATATTATCAGAATGTTTAAAGTAAAAGCAAAAATGTAAAAATATCGAGACGTTACATGTCTAATATTTTTCGTCTTTACAAACTTTAATCGCATTGTCTTAATAACTCTCTTCTTTTTAACTATATTTCTTATAAATGCTTTGAGTAGTGCTAATAAACTCATAAGAACTATTTTTGATAGTATAACAAAATATTGATCGTGAAACGTTGTACGCAAGGAACTGTATAGTTGATTGTGACTTCTTTCGTATCTTTTCTTAATTGCAGACGTTACACACAAATAGTAAGCATAAAAAATAAAATAAAAACAATTTGCAAGTTGGTCATGCTTTATTAAAGTTAACACACACAACATCTTTGTTTGTTCATCTTACACTTTTTTCGTTTCGTCCTCGCACAGAATGACGATGTGGGTGTACTCGTTAAAGTAAGCCCACCATCTTCTCATGGAGTTTGGTCTGACGTCATAGTCCCTGCAGAAGGCTGTCTGGAAATTGAACTTGATGTCGATGTCGTTCACCCCAGGTACGTACCACTCGGACCACGAACCGTGCTGCCACTGTATCTTGTAGGCGGCGATTCTTCCATTCAGATAGAACTGGTCCACATTTCTACTGAGTCCGGCATTCCAACCGCATTCACGTGATCCCACGGGACCTCGCTTGATCTCCTTGCACGTGGGCTGAGTCTTGATGTCGTAGGTGACCAGATTGTTCCCGGAACCGACAACGGGTCCATTGCTCCCACTGGTGCTCGATAGATCAGACTGTTGTCTCCTGTCGTTCAGCAGTGCATTGGACCTGAGTGTTGTTCCGTCCTGAAAAGCTCCGTTAATAACGTTGTTGTCGGTGTATGGTAACCTTGGAGATCTTTGAGCAGAGACCAAGAGAACACAGCCAATTAGGATAAACGCTTTCGAAAACATGGTGACCAATACAAGCCGACCCTGGAATATTTCGAAATGTATATGAACCCACCCTCAATTTATATCAAGCAATAGATGCTGCAGGAAAAGTAATCTATTTTATTATAATATGCGTATTTATATTAATTGATGAAAGATAAATTCAATTTGTCAGTTTTTTGCGCTGTTTGTTGATAAAAACATCGCCAGTTATGACTGTTATAAAAAAAAATCCGAGATAGCAGGGATGCTGAATAAAAGATTCTTCTGGGAAAACAGACATGTATATAAGACCGATTTGTCTTTATGTATGGTTGAGAATGCAATTTCTTATTAAAAAGGAAGTAAATATATAATATATCATATGTTAATCTCTTATTTCCAACTAACGTGGTGGGGGTGGGTGGGGGTAGGGGAGGTAAGGTAAAAGTATTTTTTTTTTGTTATTTACAAATTATGAAAGACTCAGTGTTCTGAACACCCCTCCCCCAAACCCCACCCTCCCGCGGTCCAATCACTGTAAGTTTTAAATGTGTACTTTAATAAATCATCTGCGTTGTACACCGGTATTCGAAAAAAAAAATATAAAACCTCAAGATCTTTAAGGCTAATTTTATGAAATCAAATTAAACAAACAATTTATACAGTCAATTCCGAACGACATTTAACATACCCAATATAGTGATTTCATTTAATTAATAAGGTATCAGAAATAGAGATAAAGATTCCAGAATTATATTTTCAGATTTTATTTGAATCAGTTTGTTATGTTCATTCTTGGAAAACTTCTTAACAGAACAACAATGTATGAATTCTAAAATCTTGCTATCTAAGTCGCAAATAGTTTTCTATCGTCAATGGTTTGGGGGTATTGTTTGATTGATAATTTAAAATATGACGCATTTTCTTTTTTCATTTTGTATATACATGACCATTGCAGTTCCGAAGTCGACAGTATCCTGCCTTCCTGTATTAAACATCTTATATTAAGATATAATTCTGACAGACATGGAGCTTAAGCGTTATCAAAAGATTCATTATTTGATTTCTTGGTGGTAACTATTAAAAGGAGCTCCGTGGCTTTCCGTAGGACATTTGTAGGTAATATACACGAACAATGTACATAGTACTCGTGGCGAAGTCGTAACGATAACATGTTTTGTCAGATTGGAGAGGCAATTTTTTAAATGTACATGTATCTAATATCTTAGATGTGCATGCACTATCTATGAACTATAACATCGATATTTATTTTATTTTTGATAGAAATATAAATAAAACTTTCTTTTGTGTTGAATATATATTTAAAACACTGCACGTACATGTTCTTGTCTTTTTTCAAATCGGAACTTACAATTTCTCTTTAGGGCCACTTGCATTATTTCCTGACAAATATTCACCTAAATGTTAACCTGAATAATATGTTCTATGTGAGAGAAGCATATACATGTACATGCTTATTCAACAACATTGATAATTTGATAATTTCTACTGAATCGTGAAAGAATTTCATAGTAATATTCCAGAATTTTGATTGTTGCACTCATAAAGTTTTGTATTTCAATCAATTCCAAACTACGAATGTACCTATAACAATATAAACTGTTACAGATCGTTTTTAATTCTTTGGATAACGAAACTTTAATGTTGCAAATATATTTTGTTTGAAGTGTACATATACAAAGGAACGTACACAACCTTCTTAAATATTTCCAAGCATGAAATGCATGAGTTTTCAAACGTATAAGTGGCCATGGCTGATATTATTTTATTTTATTGGGGGGGGGGGGGGGGGGGTACATGCGGCTCAATTGTTTAAAATATATGAAAAAAAGCAGCTAACCTAGTTTTCCAACCTTACATTCTCCGAAACATGGTGTTATCTAAAATAGTAAATTATTCTCTTGAACGCATAATATATTATGCGTTCAAGAGAATAATTTACTATAAACGATTAATTAAGGAAGGTCATGATAAATCCGAGCAGCAACATGTAGAATAGCATCACTGTACACCACATCTTTTTCTTGTTTATCAATATTGTTTGACATACAAATTACTGTAAAAAATAATTTTATCAAACGTTAAAAATGCCTATATTTTACAACCTAAAAAATTAATCTATGTGGATTTATTTTCGTAAATGATCGGTATACTTACCTAAAACCTTAAGCACACGTCTGGTTCCCATTTACATCACTCCCTGCAAACACTGTGCAACATAATTTCTGGAAGGTTTAGCCCAGTGGCGGATAAAATGGTGCGCATCCGTAGCGTGAAAACCCTCCTTAAATCGTCAAATTCAAAATGATATACATGTACATATATACTCATAGTTCATTCTTTTGAGGATTTGATGATTTTTTCAGACATAAAATTATCAACAAACTGCGAGTTAATAAATTTTATAGCTCATATTACTATAATTTTTGTGATTTCCTGAGTTCTGACGACCTTAACTTTTGATTCGATGCAATGACAAAGCTTTCTACGTTATCTGGATTCACATCCCCCTTAGAACTTTGAAAAATCAGTAATTTCTTTCCAAGTAAAGTAGTCTAAATAATGGCCACATGGCTCACCTGAACAACAGTTCTTGTATTCTCTTAATTTTAAAATATGAAATTTTTCTGAAGTATTGAAAAACTCAATAACAAAAATTTTCGTATATCCCAAGATTTGACAAAACATAAATACAATATATATAAAAGAACATCATTGAAACCTACATTTGGGACCTATCATAAGTTTTGGCTCAGTTGAGCTAATGACCAATGGTAATTGGTACAGAACTGGCAAATATTCAAATCAAGAACTCTGGGGTTTTTTTAATTAGCTAGGACATCGAAAATTCATATAACCCTTTATCAAATAAATGGATGTAAAAGAGAAAATGCCTTGTTTCTTATATTTCTGCAGGTAGGATAAAAACTTCTGATGATTTGACTGTAAGTCTTTGATTCTACAGATCTCACGTCAGTTGTAGCTTTATTCTTATTGGGACAAAAAAATTGCAAAAACTATTTCCGGGTCTGTGACCATTGCAGGAAAATAACCCATTCACGTTTGTGAATACCCGTATGAATTCATCCAAAAGAAAATCTATTATTTGAATTCGTCAAGTTTAGAATCAATGATAAAATTACAAATTAAGAATGGTTGAAGCAAATGCTTGATCTCAAAATGCAACATCTGCCGTTTTGAACAGAATATGCACTGCTTCAAATAAACATTATCTATTTCATTGACTTTAGGAAATATGAATTTGAACTTGCACTTGACTTTAATATTGATTATTTGTGCTAATTGTGATCTGTACTGAGTTATCAAGATGGTTCGTTCAATTATAGGAGTTAGCGTTCTTGTACTCTCGGGGAAGGTTTGAATGATATAATCGCCCTTCTTACAGATCATTTTAAATTTAAAATAAAAAATGAAAGGGAAAACAAAGTATTAAATAGCTTTTTTTAAATAGTGTTTTTCTTTATGGACAGTTCATCCATATACTGTACTACATGTACACTGGAAGAACAGGAGCACTTTGAAATGTAAATGCAGTTACATATATAGTTAATAAAATCCAACTTGCTGCAGACTTGTGCGTTTGAGATTTTATGTTGCCGGCCTTTCGAGCTTTTAAGTATACTTTAAATATAATGTCTGTGGGTTTTTTTTTATTTCACGTGATAGTTATCGTTTTTATCCTGACTAAAATTTGCTTTAAGCATTGTTTGTACAATATATTATGAACAAAGTGATCACATTGTTTGCGTTTTCATAATTGTAAAAGTTATAGGTGACCTCTTTAATACAATGATCTATTAAGATCGATGGACAACAAAAAATTTAGTTAAGGAACACAGCAGATATATCAAATTTTGATTAAGTATACAGAAAAACAAAGATTAAGAATGATAATAATGTGTTTTTATTTGAGAAATTAGAAAATTACAAGGATTATATTTTTATCGGAAGGGTGCATGAGAGTTTTTCATTGTGTTTGGGCCTTCGTGTTGAATACGTTAGTAGTGACTGTTCATACTTATCAGTTATTTGACAATGCACACGTTTAGATATCAAATTGCGAAAAATATCGGACATATACATTTCCTTGAGATATGAACAAAATTTCATAATTTAACAAATAGAAGTAATTCGAAAATCATTAATACACTTTTCGAAAAATTGTTTCTAATATGAATAAATTTTAAAATTAATACGCATTGTAAATTGAATTAATTAATCAAATTTATGTTTAAAAGAGGGTTTTATTCATTCAGCTTTTAATGAAGAGGAATATTTTACCAGAGCATAAGGCTTGGCTTTGTTTACATTCATTTTAACTTCTAAACGTAAAGTGTAGAAATTCAAATAAATTAAAATTTTTAAAAGATCATACATGTAAATACAAATGGTATATTTTAATCCAGTGTTTTTTGTTTTGTTTTAGAGTAGACTTTTATTTTATACTGAGTTTTGTATTCAGTGTCAGCTTTAGTACTTTTGTTAATGATACAATGTAATTATGTTATGCTTAAAGCGTTATTCTTCATTTTATATGAAAATAATTACATCATTTTACCCTACTGGTTTATTTATAAAATAAAAAAACGATTTCCAATTTCAGTTTGACTTTAGGAAGGAATAAAATGTTTTGTAGGTACCAAACCCTAAACTTTAAAATCTAAAACCTTCAATATAACATGTACCTGATGCCTGGTGGGATCCAACTACTTAGCCATGTCAACCACAGCAACTTCGGGTGTCTTGTTCCACGAATATGCAGGCTTTGAATTACCTGAAACGTTCAAATGTTGATTTACAAATTGATATTTTGAATGTATAGTGCCTTTCGTTTATTGAAATTTATTCTTAGGACTATTGGCATTACACTTATATTGTAAATAAAAATATGATATTTTTTTTACATATTAGGCATAATCAGAATATTTACTTCTTTAGACAAGGTATATATAATTAATTCAAATAAGTTGCTATGCCAATGGTCAGGATCTATACGTACATGAGAAAAAGCCAGTCGGTCCATTGATTATTGATTATATTTATTAGTTTTGCCTTGTTGAGTTGCAGTGTATTGCATCTAAATGTGGTTATATGGATTTTGAGATAAATCAGGGGTTCTTGGATTGACAGGTTTTCTTCTGTTAAAGTGAATTGTGTGAGATTTACCTTTATATTGTAAGTGCAAATGAAATTTTTCATAATAAACTTTTTTTTAAAAAAAATATACTAAAAATAATGCGGAACCAAATCCCATTCAATAAAGTAATTGGCATTAAGGTTCTAAATAAATGACAATTTCGAGTATTGTAACACGCATACAACAGTTCGTATCAATAAGTATTGTATTAATATGGGCGCTAAAACAAATAGTATGCTTAATTATATACATCACTGAGAACGATTGTTCTGAAGAAAAGAAATGAACGAATTGGTATTTTTATCTGTTCAGTTCCTTATCCGTGCTGTTAAAGACATTACCCTTGCCTAACTTGACCAACTTCTTCCGACTGTAAATCTCAAATATAAAGTATGTGTATGCTAATACGTTTATATTCAATTGTATTTAAAAAAAGCGTGCATAGAAATATAATACAACGCAGTAAACCAGTCTGAAATTTAAATTAGTTTGACAAATTGGTGGTAGACAAACTTTGATGAAAATTAATCAACTATCAATAACATCAAAGCAGCATCGCAATATTACGACATTTTATGCAAACATTTCATGCAAGCTGTTATAACTCTGTTCCTATATAAGCACAGTTATTATCCCTGTTTTGTAACGAACTGGTTTACTTTACGACATGATCTTCCACATCGTACTCACCTGTTTGGTGCTTCTTGGACAGGTAAACGCCCAACTGGGGCTGAATTCTCTTCTCGGAGGGGATCAATCAGGCGGCGACTTACTAGGCTCTCTTCCAACTAAACAACTAACGGATTCCCTGACCAGGGGTGGTCTTCCGGGAGGTCAATCAGAAAGTGGTCTACTAGGCTCTCTTCCAACTAAACAACTGACGGATTCCCTCACCGGGGGTGGTCTTCTCAACTCTTTACCGACCAAGCAAGTCACGGATTCCCTCACCGGGAATGGCCTTCTAGGTTCTCTTCCGACCAAACAAGTTACGGATTCCCTTTCCGGGGCAACAGGGGGCGCTTTGGACAATGTTCCAGTTGTATGGAACAATCGTAATAATAACGAAAACACAGAGCGCACATCATCTCAGTCAAATGTGGAGAGAAGACCCAGTCAGTCTGCATCGTCTACAGGATCTAGTAACCAAAACATCGAAACCATCAAAAACGTTACATCCATTGAGCCAGTGAGCGAGTCGTCTTCTGGTATTGAATTTGACCTTCTAAAGATAAAAACCCCATCAAAGGAAACTATCCAAGAACTGACAAAAAGTGAGCGCAAAATTTTGAATCAAATCAGTGCAAATGGGTCAACGGACACTACAGAGACGATTGAAGAGGTATCGTCTACTCAACCAATCACCGAAACACTATCGGCTCTTGAAATAGGCCTCCTTAGTTTGAAAACTCCCTCCAAGAAAACGAATAAAAAATCTACTTTCAGCAGCAGCAATACGGTAAGGCGGGGCAGTGATTCACAGTCAAACGTAACACCAACACCAGCGACGGAATCTAGGTCAAGCAATCGTGACACAATCATACGGGACAGGGCTTCACAGGCAAACGCGGAATCCCGATCACAGGCTCCTGGTACTCAGCAAGTCCAAAATGGTGGGCTAAATCCTGCTGGGAACCAACTGTCGACTTCTAATGAACCTGTGACCACTTCATCAAACCCAACAACCACAGAAAGCGTACAGACCCAGAATCCTCGGCAGACAACAACTACCCGGCCGGGAGTAGTCCAGGATCTTGCACAGGCGGCAACGACTCCCGATTCAGTATCCCGCATAGCCCAGATTCTAGAGCGGGCGGCAACTACCCCAGGGTCAGTGAATGGTTTAGCCGGAAATATCCATTCTGTTGCTACTACTCCAGTACCAGTGACTACACCAGCAGCAGTAGGTAGCTTAACCCAGACTATCCAGCAGGCGGCAACTAACCCAGGATCAGTAACTGGATTAGCTCAGGATCTACGGTCTGCCTCGCCCAAAACAACTGCAGTGGCTGACTTGGTCCAGAATCTTCAGCAAGATGCAACAACACCGAGGTCAGTATCTGGTTTAGTCTCGACTATCCAGCAGGCAGCGACTAATCCGGGCTCAGTGGCTGGATTAGCACAGAATCTTCAGTCTGTTGTAACGACGCCGGTACCTCTGACTAAACCTACAGCAGTAGGTGACTTGGTCTCGACTCTTAGACAGGCAGCTACGACACCGGGGTCAGTATCTGGCTTAGTCCAGACTCTCAAGGGGGCGGCAAATAACCCAGGGTCAGTGGCTGGTTTATCCCTGTCTGCCTTACCAATAACGACGCCTGCAGCAGTGGCTGACTTGGTTCAGAATCTTCAGCAAGCTGCAACAACACCGACGTCGGTATCTGGTTTGGTCTCGAGTCTTCAACAAGCGGCAAATACCGGTAACCCAAGATCGGTGGCTGGTGTTGCCCAGAATCTTCAATCTGTTGTTACTACACCAATACCACTGACTACTCCAGCAGCAGCATTTGATTTGGTCCAAACTCTCCAACAAGCGGCGAATAACCCAAGGTCAGTAACTGGTTTAGCGCAGAATTTCCAATCCGTCGTAACAACTCCATTACCATTGACGACTCCGGGAGCAGTGGGTAGCTTGGTTCAGAATCTCCGGTCAGCAGCCAATACACCAGGGGCGTTAAATACAGCAAATTTACCTTGTGTTCTTCAGAATCAACTGGGGCCAAATCAACCAAATGTGCCAACGACCACCCCAGGCGGCATTATTTAAAGATAAAACTTTTGTACACATGTGAAAAATTATATCATCGCGATAAATTATATGCCACAAAATCACCGGACATTCGATAGAATAACAAATGTGTTATTGTATCAGTATGTATTTATGATGAGAAAATAAAATCTATATTACAAGTAGTTGAATGCTTTTTGAAGTTTTTAATGACATTTCAATAGAGTACGAAAAATGTCATGCACAATATACTAGTACATAGAATTTGCTATTGATAATAGCATGCATAAAATACACGTAGTTTATCAATGAGATTTTCCAATTCAATATTTTTTTGTTGTTTGGATGGAGGGGGTTAATCATTTCACGCACACCAACAAGGAGGCCTCTTCTATCTCTGTACATGATACAAATCATGCAACAGCATAACAGAGCGTAACTAACCTGTTTTATTCATTTGCGTCAGTTTGGAAACATCAAAACAACTGAATTAAAACAGCCATTTCATTCGTGTAAACAGCATGGATATGTATATCAACAATTACTGTAACATGCATTTCGTGAAGAAATTGGGGTTCCTATAGCTAATATACTGATGGTAAGTGTGCTCTGTGCCTTGATGTGCCATGAACTCCTGAATTTACAGTCTTAAAATTCACATCTGTGATTTGGAGGAAGCATTGAAATCATGAGGTTTGTTTCTTGGTAAGACACCAAATCTTATTTTGTCATTTTTTGGAAAAAGAGACTTCATTTTTATTTGTAATAAATGAAGAATTTGAAATCAAAAGTACATATAAAACAATGATTTTTATAATATATATTTGAGACAAGCCTGAGAGGATACATTTTGGACCAAAATTTTGTCCAAATAGTATCAACAATCAAAAATATGCTATATATAATTTACATTTTATTATACAGCAACATTCAGATACAATTATGATATTAATTATTTCAATTTTATCTTTTCCTGTTTGATATGGTGGTATTTTGCAGCATATTAACCAATAATCAAATTAAGGACTAATATAAATTAATGCACCAAATTATAAAAATCAAATGACATATGGATTTGTTCTGATGAGAGTGAAAAAATAATTGTAAATTTCAAACCTTTAATTTTTTCAACAATCCCTTTGGTAATGAAAATATACATAAAAATAGTATCTAAACAGTAAATAAAAAAAAAACTTACATTGCATGTAAAACCAATCAATTACATGCATACGTACTAATAACTTTACACTATTACAAGATATATCAATATTTGCAATAAAGTATGTATTTGGCTAGTTCAGATGAAGAAGAGTAGACAGTTTTTCTTTATTTTTCAGAGTGTCTAGCAAATTGTGTAACTAAACTAATCTCAAACACGTACTTAGTAACTATTAATAAAATTTTATCTCTACTTATAATATTTCAATATCTTAATTATCATTCAAAATTTGCAATTATAATGCCCTATGCAATGAGAATTCGCATAGAAAATATTTCAGACAATAAACATTTCCATATAAACAATCAGACATATAAAATGTTTCAAGAGGTCTCCATGACCCTGAATAATGAGCACTTCCAGAGTAGCATGTCAAGGTCAAAGTATGAAAAATTAGCTCCTAAGTGATAGGTCTAGCTGGGGAAGAAGACAGTCCAGATCTACTATATTTTGGTTCCCTCCACTCACTGACTGCAAAGCTTTTGTTCCTTAGGAAAAGTACTTGTGATATATCATTGATATGAGGTTGACTTCCTACGCAGGGGTCTTTTGAATGGCCTGATTGACAATGTCCCTCATGTAGGTTATGGTCTCTCTGGGATTCTCACTGTTAATCACAGCACTGCCTGACACAATCATGGTAGCACCAGCCTGAAATACAATTATTCACATTGCTTGCTTGATTTTTTTTTTCTGTATTGGGGAGTTGATTAATTACAAGCACTGTTGTTTTCAGCTGACATGGATGCTAATAATGCATCTTAGAGCCATTTTAACAAAAACTTGGACTTACGGTGGGATGTTACTATCTAATTTGCTCATTAAAATAAGCTGTCAAATATTGACCTCCTTTCTTCTAATTCGCTAAGAAAAGCTCATTAATGTTCATAGACTGTCAAAATCAGAAAGTATTCTGCCCTGGTGTGAAGTTGATGCTGTTTCAACTGAAACATACAGCCCTGGATGAAGTCAACAAGTATCATTGCGTTCAATGCATTCGTATCTATTAGCCAATCACTAGACAGTTAACCATGAGTAGACCCCCTTTCATCAAATCGGAGTTTGTCACGCACTGCCAAAGTCCAAGCTCTTGTTAAAACGGCTCTAATAATGTCAGCTCTTCAGCAAGGTCTAATAGCTTCTAAATCTATCTATACTTTTATTTGCTAATATTTTAGAATACTGCTTTATGTGTAAAAGGTTTCTAATAATATGTGTAGATAATAATCAATGAGTTTGACTTAGTGATAATGCAGAGAACAACAATCTTTCAAGGCTGAAGCTTCTGGTTTCAACCCTCCAGTTCAACCTTTGAAAATCTTACAAAATCTCTTTTCCACACTTTATATAATTTTATCATTTCACTTACATCAGCACAATGTTGAATAGTTGATGGACTAACTCCCCCATCAACCTCAATCTCTAGATCTGTGTACCTCTCTCTTAAAAATGATATCTGTTCAAAATAAAAATGAAAGGATTTGTATAACTAGTACAATAAGTTATAGAAGTTATTTCCCTTTCACCAGTTTTCCAATATGCCATTTTCTCATAAAAACTTTAGAAAATGCATACAGAACACTGCAAATTTTCAAAAAATATAAAAAAAAAATAGTTCTTCTTTTGCTTTATAAGTTTTAGTTTCCCTGAGACACCATAATAGAGATTTCTTCATTTACCTTTGGCATCATGTCTGCCATGAACTTTTGACCTCCAAAGCCCGGTTCTACCGTCATGATCAGCACCATGTCCACGAGGTCCACCAATGGAACAAGCACATCGGCCGCCGTTTTTGGTTTTATCCCAACCCCTACCTATACGAAAAATTCATAAAATTCATAAAATTTCAGAAGACATACCCTGAGAAGACATATCCTGACATATAGCTTTATAGTTTCCAGGAAAAAAGTTAATTGTGTAGATAAATTGAGATACTTTGTGTTAGTGGGTGTGAAATGCCCTCTGTTTACTTCAAGTTTTAATGTGTACCCATATAATAAGGTTTGTATGGAAAAAATCATAGCTCTCATTTCTAGCTGTCATTGTAATAATAACTCATGCTTTCCTGTGATTAGGAAACTTCCTTCCTGAATTTTCATTTTATCACAATCAAATAGGATGCTTGCTTACTTATAATGCAAAGAGTATATTAAAACAAGTTTATATCAAAATTAAAAGGTAAACATAACCATCAAATTCATATGATGGATCTATTGAATTTAGTAATTGTTTTCTTTGTTAGGATTGTAAACATTTAATGTTTAAATTCTTTTGAAAGAAGAAATTCTAGCTCACCTTCATTCCTGCTTCCCTGATTTTCCGTATACACCCGGTAGGGTCATCTGTGGCTTCATAATGGAATGTGTATTGATTTGCCCCAGCATCAGCCATGTTTTGAATCCACTGATATAAATGATATATCATTTAAAATATATGTTTAGCCAGTAAAATTTCTCATAAGAAAGAGACATATCTTAAGGATTAAAGAGTTTAATCAAAATAAAACTTTCTACAAAATTAACTGAATATTAGAAAATAAATTGTACTGCATATTCCTTGCCTGGAGGTTTGTAATCAATTTTGACCTTGTAATATTTTTGTAACACACAGATGATTCGACACACATTTAACCTACAAAAATGGATCAAAGTAAAGAGACAGTAATCGTTTGACTAATAATAATTTACCTTAAATATGAGATAGAAGATATTGAAAAACATTAAATTAAACCTGCTCTGGTTTTTGGACCATCATGTGCATATCAAAAAACACCCCGGGTAACTTGGGTCGGAGACATTTAACGACAGGGTGACCGAAGGTGAGATTTGGCACGAACTGTCCGTCCATGACATCCAGATGCAGGTAGTCCGCTCCGCTGTCCACCAATCGTTGACATTCTGAAGCCAATTCAGACAAATCAGAATTCAGAATAGATGGACCGATTCGGCACTGTTTCCCAGCACAGGGGGCTGCCATCTTTAATTTCAATTAAGTGTAGTTCGAACCCGAGTGTAAATGCATTGGAATCATAAAACGTAAGAGGGTTTTTTTTGTGCTACATTTTATTTTAAGAGGGCTCGATTGCGTAGCCATTTTTAGACTTTATCAATCTCCTTATTAAGAAGAGCTCTATATAAAGATACAGAAATATTTAAATTTTAAAGATAAACAAAATTGAAAAATATCTTTACTAAATGACAGTTGATGGCTTAAAATATCACATCTAAAACTTTTAAGCAGATCATATGGATAATTTGTTGACCATCCAGCCACCTTGAAATAAAATTTTTAAGATGTTGTTTAAATGGAAAGTTGTTAATAAACTGATGAAAAGAAATACTTTTAGTTTCAAACGTCTGTAGTACAAAAGGTTTACTGAAATTTCAAGTTACAAAATAAATGTATCTAGTATTTTTCGAATACCTCTATTGTTACACATACATGTAGGCCTATATTGAAAAATATCATGTTTTGAATTTAAAGATAGTAATTGAAGAAAGAAATCTCCTGCAGAGAATATATTATTATTTTTTTGTTTGCCTTCTGCATAGGATTAAAATTAAGTTAATTTTTACATCTGGCATATTACAATTTAATTTCTTGTTCGTCCGACATCTGATGAAAAAAAAAGTGAGAACGGGGGAGCGATTTCATGATAAAATTATTATTTTTTGAAAGCAAGATAAGATATTAAATTGATGTGACCTTATGAGAGATTACGACCTTAACATTTTACATTTGAAAAATAGATATTCTCAGGTTTTCAAACAATTAATGAATAAGGATTTTTTTTGTTTTTTTTATTTGCGTTTTTTTTTTAAATTTTATTTTTGTTTGTTTTTTGTTGTGTTTTTTTTTATTCACTCATTTATTTGTTTATTTTGTTGTTCACATTTCCTTTATAATGAAAGCATATGGACATTAACCACTTTAAACTACATGTCTCCAAATGTGTTGAAAACAAATAGCCTACCGAATATTTTTTTTATTCTTGTAAGTCAATTTCGGAATTAAGTACTCGCGTAAAATAAGAAATCTACAGTATACATGTAAGTTATCAAACATAACTTTGAATATTTGTTTGTGTTTGTTAATTAAAAATACACACCTGTATATCTATCTAAACATACTGTAAGAAAGCGTGTTTTTGATGATGTTATAAATATAAATTAATCTAATTAAAAATAATATCTTATCAAATTTTAAATATTACTTTTATGATGAAACTAATGTGCACTGTTCAATCTTAATCTTTTCTTTTAAAAAACAATCAGATTTTAAATCACAGCGTGTCTATCTTTCCATAACTTCAGACCATATACCAGATTTTTTGTGTATTTTTACCCACTTCGGGTAGATAAAATTTGATTTCTTTATGTATATTTTCCAAAACAAAAGAAATAAAACAGTGAAGCATAAAAACCGGGCTCGGTATTAAATGGCCACGGTCACGCATGGGCTGTGGTGTCGACGGTGCGCTTCTTCTTAGAGATCGCGTAAAAAAGGAATTGAGTGATCTATGCGGGATTTGATTGAAAATCCAGATTTGAGACAACCCCTTCATAACTATAAACCAAGCTACGGACTCTTTGATGTTCGTGCGAAACAGAAAACTGTAGGAAATTTGATCCCCGATGCGAGGGGAGTTAGTCGGAATGAAGATCCCAGAGGGACGAGTTGAGCCGTCTCTCTATGTTGAAGTAAGGGTCTAGAGATCTAACGGGTGATAGATTCGTCGTTTAGATATCGATGAGAAGGTGTTAATTAGCGTTAAATTAAATCTTCTTTGCGATTTATGAGGAGTCTGATACTGTTTAAACATACATATAAATTTGTCTTCAGTCTGGGTTTTTTTTATCCCTCTTTGTAACGATAGCCGGTTATCATAACCGATTCATTCATTTTAAAGCGTTGTTTTATAAAAAATTAAAAATAGAGACAATTCAACTTAAACTTCAGAAGTGAAGAGAACATATATTGGTATAGGCTGCAAAACCATAGTCTAGAACAACAAAAATTCAGACAAAAAACAACCGACAGACAAACAAAAAATCCACGTGAAAAATAAATGTAACGCTATTAAACGTCAGCGCTGGTGAAAACGCTTTGGTAAAATGCTGAACCAAAGAAAAATAGCTGACCAACTTATGACTTTAAATTGCTTGTCATAAATCAAGACAATATAGGTTTGCGACTACCGTAAACCAACGACTTCCTGTGGCGCAGGACATCATCACGACTAATTGTCCAGCTGTTCCGATAACAACCGTCACACTGATAATGTCTGGGGGTCGAAATTTTCCCACCAGAATACCCTCTACTTCAGTGACCAGTGTATATTTTTTGCTTGTTGATGCTTTATAGTTCCCGATTACAGAGATCTAAAAATATCTTTTTTGTAACGATAAATTTTGCAAGGCGTTACATAATATCATAATTCAAAGCTTGTTTGCAAATTCAATAACTGTGACTATATAATTTTTGGACAGTTTTCCCCTGATTAGTTTACAACTGCATCTTGCTGATTTTACGGGACATGTGCAGCCATAAAGTTTGCACTTTGAAGAGCTTAAAAATGTTGCATGCACAGATTAACAAATCTCTTTTTACGTTTGTGATTTTAGGAATCCGTTTCGGTGTTTACATTTCGGAAACTTTACCACACGCAACAGGATTGGTCTTCTTTGCAGCCTGTGCAGAGAGATACAAGCAATAGTCCTTAAATCAATGCACGTGCTAAGATTGCACGTGCATCTAATTTTAATATAAGATTTATAGCTTCTTTAATGATATTGTAAAACAATGTTTACGACCGTTGGTTATAAACACACGTGGTTGCCAAAAGTCTTTTTAAACTCAGTTTCCTCTGCCTAGCTTTGTTCAGATTCGTCAAACAACCCCTTCGTTGTTCACGAAGCTCTGTTGGACCCCTTAAAAGATAAATAAATGTCCAACTGAGAAGGATATAGACGTCTCTTTTATTTATCAAACATCAAATTAAAGGCGGTGGCGAAAGTTGGAGCATGCGTTCTGTTGAAAATGTGTCAACTCTTCGTCTTCTTCAAATATTTTGATTTATCTGAAATAATAATATTAAAAACTGACTTAGTAAGCGTCTGCTATTTTGAAAACAATCTTTTGGACCAGCTATTCCTAAGATTTGACGGAAGTATTTGTAAAGTTTAGCACAATTTCAGATTTTTTTGTGGTTGGGGATGCACGGTATTTAAATGAGAAAGAAGCGTTCTAGTTTGAATATTTCTTTGGAGAAAAATGGACATTCCCACAGCCATCAGTGAAGCATATGTCCCGAGAAGCCTTTCTGTCGACATTCTTGCTGCTCTGCCGGAAAATGTACGACATCTTTTGGCGATATCAATATCCCATTCATCACCGAGTCTGTCAGCAGGGGCAGATAGGCAACTTTCCCCTCACAGAGAGGTGTTTGGAAAATAAACAAAGCTATCGGCGAAATAAAATATATCTTTCAAGTTTACAACTACTTTCCCTTTTCAAATTCATATTATCTTGTATCGTATCAATCTATAATTGCCTTTTTCCCCAGATAGAATTTCAGAGCATGAAAAGACTACACACATGTATACCTACATACATAGTTCCGGTTCATCAAAGAAACAATGCATAAATATATATAATAATAATTTAAAAAAATCCCCCTCCCCACCACTATTACCAAAAAAAAAAGTATTTAGAAAATAATTGAAAAATCTGTAAATGTTTAACAATGTTATTAGGAGTCCCAAGTGTATGGTAAATCGTTGCAATACAACTGGTACATATGTACGCCAAATCATATTGCAAGAAAACTACCACCATGGCAAATCGTTTGTTATGCAATACGCAGATTGGAGGGCAAGAAAGTAAATTAATAGTACCCAAACGTGGTGGAATTCCTGTTTCTTAGTTTCGGCAACTGTGCGTGAAAAATTGCGTTCCTATTGGCCGAGCCCCGAAAACTCTCGCGGGAGGACGGACAGATTTTATCTTCGAAGCAGAAGAGTTCCTCTGCATTTCTTTGGCACATCTGAATATCTCATTGTCGTTTCTAACAGTCATAGATTTATGACGGCAAGATAGGAATTGTCATTTTCTCTAAAAATAATGGAAGAACCAGAGAGGGGGATTAATTCTAATTCACAGAATTGTTCTTCCGGCCCGTGTTCCTCATATTCTGCAATGGGACGATTTTTCCAGAGAACCAGTGCATTTGACTGCATGCACCCCTCTCAATCGGGAGGGGTAGGACTAGCTCCACCACACGCGGGGTTCGGGTATTCGGCATATCCGGGTGATTGGGGATTTATGCATGGACCGAGTTACACACCAAGTTTCAACTTCAACAGAGCATTAAATAGTCCGTCAAATTTCTATTCGGTATCCAGAGACTTTGGAACTTCACTTGGACATACTGTGTCCGGTCCGCCCCCGCTTATTGGAGCCAGTGCGAGTTCAGTTGGAATTTCCTGTGAACCTGTGGATAATTATGGAACTGGTCTATGTGGGGAATCCCCTTGCTCGCCGAGCTCCAGTGACAACTGTTTGTCTGATGATTTAGATAAAGAAAATAAGGGACAAGGTATATATGTATATTAATTCCCACTGATTTTGATTTACAGGACTTATCAAATGGAAAAGAGCTCCTCTCTATTAGTTCTTTATTTTAAAAAAAGAGCCAGAATTATTGTCCAAAATTAATTTCACTTCGTTCCGACAATCTCTTAAATATTATTTCAAAAGAAAAAGAAAAAGCTAATGCACACTAAATAACGAGAAAAAATATCATCATAAAAATATTTCATATGATGAATGGTACGATAAAATATACTATGTAAAAAAGATGAAGACAAATCAATGCATGCGAAACATAATATGCCAATGTACATTTCTTATTAATACCGGTATTCGGTTCCAACTGTACACGATAGAAACTAATTTATGATTTCAAAAACAAGTCCCAAGAGATTAGCTTATCTTTGCATATGTACTATACAATATATGATTGTATTATGTTGATCTATACAATTGTAAAAAAAAAATATCGGGTTTTTTTTTCACCTGAGAAAAGATTAAGTGTTTATATATTAATTTCATGTAGTGGATATATCTTATGAAGAAAACTTGCATTATAAACATCGTTTTTAAAATGTTCTCTTGTAAACAAAAATCGGAAAAAGAAATTAAAACTAAAATAACTGGTCAAATAAATTTGGTTTACTTATGCGCGTGCTTTTAGATATATAATACCCCTTCGTTTTTTTTTTATCTTTTGATATCAAGCTTCTCTATTATATTTAATTGTGAAAAATCGAAATAAATGTTAACTTGTTACATCAGCATACTTAGTATTAAAAAACCATTTTGAATTTGTAGGATTGGATTAAATTATTGTCAAAATTACAATGTCAAAAAAAAAACAAAACAACAAAAACAAATAATCAAGAACTTAAGATCAAACAATTTCTCAGTAGTAAGCCAGTAGTGATTATTGGTGGAAAACGCGTTTTGATTATTTATTCTCATAGAGCAAACTCAATTGATGTTAATTGATATTGACCGCAAACTACAGGGGATAGCTTTCTCGACCGGGGCGACTTTCAACAGTGGTGAAAATTACATGTAGGTGCGTTCTTAGCCTATACGATGGTGTATTCAACTAACTAAATGTGAAATTATACAAAAATGATCAAATGAAAATCCTCAACTTTTTGGGTTAAAAAAAAGATAGAAAGAGATAATTACAATTGTAATACATGTTTTGATCAAATAATCACACGCCATATAGTGCATAAAAATATCAATACTAATTAATCGTGTAGTGTCGAACATTATATACATCTAGCTTCAGACAATATCATATCTATGAAAAAAAGTTCTTGGAAACTACTTCAAAACACACGAGATACTTTTTAGAAAACGAGTTAGCATAGATTTTATCCAATTCAATAAGCATTCATTAATTTTCTTAAAACCATCAATTGATTATGAATTGACATAAGTATTTCATTTTTTCCGTGGCCTGTTAACATCAAATAATTGTTCAATAAAATTTTGTTTGAAATTCGTGTAATATCTGAAAAATTTCCTTTACTATTTGAATGTCTCCACGTAATGAAAAGAGTACCACTTTCCCCTTTTATACTCAGTCCTACAATTGTCTTAGAATTGTTTCCAGTTGCGTTAAAAACTTTTTTTGACTTTATTATTGATTCCTAAATAAAAATAAAATCAATACTTATTTTGGCAATTATGTGTACATTAAAATTTTGTACACTCGGTACTGCAAGAAACATATGGTCACATCTGTGAAGTTTAAATATGAGAAAAAGCAGTTACAAAACGTGTTTTCCGTGCAGTTGTAACGTGGTCAAGGAACAGAATTCTTTTAAAGTTTTTTTTAATTAATGCAATATCAAGGTTATATAAATCACAATAACAAACCTAAGCGCGACAAAATTACACAAAAATTTTTCTTTTGTAAGAAAAACTAAACGTGATGATATTTTTTTTTACAAGAATAAAGCTGTTTATATTTTCAATCATCGAACGAAACTTATGGGAATCGTTTTTTCTAAGACTGCAGAAGAAAAACACGTTTGGTTCCGAAGGTGATATTTGACGTTAGGTCGAGAACAAGATTATAGTTATTTTGTAAGTTTATTCTTTCACATGAGATAGTTCCAAAGGTTAGTGACCCCTTGCAATCAGACATAAGTATTGTTTTTAATTTGCAAAGAAGTTTTTTAGTTTTGATTTAAAAAATAATCCAACGTTAATCATAAATCTGTAGAGTGAACTGATTAAAACGTAACAAAAAATATATGTTCGAAAGATTTCATGTAAATACCATTTGTTTAGTTAAATACAGTGTATATGCCTTAAAAATGTTTTTCATTAACTTGGTAAAATATATACTGGTCTATAAGACTTTAAAATTTATTTCACAAGACAAAATTTTCTTTCGTTAAATTGTTCTTATTTCTATGAAAACGCATGGAAGTGCTATATTATAATCAAATCTGGTTTCATTGCCAAAGTTCCCCCAAAACGGATGATAGATAGATGGTTATCGCCCGTGACAAATTAGTTATTAATTAATGATTCCGGCACGCGAATGACTTCATTTAGTGGTGTTAATGATCTCGAGAGATAACGTGATGGATGATGGCACAAGCAGACGATACACCAAAACTCACGTGGTCCCGATGAAAACTGAATATGAATAGTCGATTTGTACAAGCTTTAAATGAATTATTTTGACTATAAAACAGGATTAAACAGAAATATCCTTTTAGGAAGTTTCAATATCCCGAGAGGGGGCACGATATTTGCAGTTAGTTCACACGTATTCAGACCTCTGTAAAGCAAGTAAGAATTGGAGAAAAGGAAACATTATCATACAAACATGAAAATATATTTAGAAATTTGTACTGCCTTTGAAATTTATCTGCATTGTTTTTGCATATTTTTTGTTATAGAAACTGTTTTTCTCTCAGACATTGATACAGACATTGAAACGCAAAACGAGATAAAATATTACACGGTTGAAGGCAGACATGATTTTCAGCCATGCGTATCTGATGGAAAATTCCCGTGACACTTGCGATCTCTCAAAAATTACCGCTTTGAAGATAATTAGATCGAGATAACACCTTCATGAGATTCATAGATTTTACAAGAACATTTTAATAATGAAAAAAAGAAGATAAAGATTTTCAATCACACAGAGATTGTGCTAATCAATTTTCACCTGGTTTGAAAAAAAAAATAAATGTGATCAAATATCATTTTTGCTGCACATTTTGTCCTAAGGTTTATGCAATAATGTCTGAAAACAATTTTTCCAAGCTTCTTGACATATGCAATGTAAATCAAAGTCGATAGGATCCATAAAAAATAATGATATTAATAATCTTACTCTTTAAACGTTTTGGTTTTGGATAAATCCTCAAACGTATATTTGCACTAGGTAAAACGTGTTGTTTGATCAAACTTATGATGAAATAAATCTTTCTTTTTTTATTGCCTAATTTAATATTGATAGTACAATTCTTTTATAATTGTACGCTAATTGCAGCTGCTGTATATTTTATCAATTATCGTTCCATCTTGTTTACATGAACCCTTTTTAATTGGAAAACTATAGCGTTGGAGTTATTGATTACGCAACTGACTTTGGAAATATCCGCCTAAAATATTAAATATTGAAATAAATACCAATTTCTGAATGTCTATAGCATGGAGTTATTAATTACGCAACAGACTTTGGAAATATTAAATAATGAAATAAATACCAATTTCTGAATGTCTATAACATGGAGTTATTAATTACGCAACAGACTTTGGAAATATTAAATATTGAAATATATACCAACTTCTGAATGTCGTAAATCTATACCATGCAACTGACTTTCGAAAAACAAGCCTCAAATATCAAATATTGAAATAAATACCAAATTCTGAATGTCGTCTGTTAATTGTTTGCGTCACTGGGTACTGAGCAAAACAAGTGATCAGTGATGCATAAAAAAACAATGTAAAGAACAATAATATGTTTTGATCTTGTTTATTTTTCTATATATGCGTATGTTAATTAGAATGTACTGGCATTTAGTGACCAATTTGTCGTTTCTGATTTTCCTTGTTGATCACAAGTGACACTGTCGGCTGTGTTCCGAACCTACGTGTCCAATGATGTAAACATGTAACACAATTTAGCACAAAAAAACATTTGGTTTGATATGATTCTATATATTTATTTAAACTCATTCGTTGATCTTGTTCAAACTTGTAGATTATGAAGCATATTTTGAAAAAAATAGTAATATTTTTTTTTAAAACGGTTTTGAATATTGAGAGCAGGGTATTGAGTTCACTTTTAAAAGAAATTTCTCCAAAAAGTCAGAAAAATTTCACAGAGACATGATATTGAAATGGTTGTACACAGAAGAGAATTTTTTGTCCAGGACGCTCATAGCTCTTCTTTTTGTTTTCTAAACTGAAGAGTTTAATCCATCTCTTTAAAATAAACAATAAAGATAATTATGCGATGTGACCAATACCCTATTAGATATACCAACTTTACAATAAAATATGTTCAAACCAAACCCTATAAAAAGCCCGTAACTGAAAAACATCCCACATACAGTACTAAATTAATATCATAACACTGCTCAATTTATTTCCAGACAATGACCCATACAAACTAGACCTGTCCGTCAAACCGAGGAAAGAAAGGACGGCCTTCACCAAGCACCAGATCCGTGAGCTGGAGAAAGAGTTCTCCGTCCACAACTATCTGACCAGACTCCGGCGTTACGAGATAGCTGTAGCCCTGGACCTCACCGAGAGACAGGTATGGAACAACCCCGCCCCCTTCAACCCCCCCCCCCCCCCACCCCGAGAAAACCCCACCAGAAAAATCTGACTGCCTGTCAACGTTAACGCAAAATAACTGTTCACGCTCGATGGTCATCAATATCTCAAAATCAGTAATGATTTACGGTAAATCATTGGATTTTAGCTCTAATCATAAGGTACCCTTATTGACTGTTTTTGTTTAGTTTGTTGAAAAAATAAACTCAACAGTGTACTCGTTTCTAAATTTATGTACAAACAACTTACAAGGTTTACTTTTTTAAGAGGACTAGAAGGTCGTGGACATTTTTAAACTGTATTTATCTCCTTTAGAAGAAGAGCTCTGTATAAAGATATAGGAAAATACTAATTTAAAAGCTAACATTAATGGATTTTTTCTTTACTAAATGATACTTTATAGCTTAGCAAATCATATCTAAATATTTAGACCTAAGGTAGATCTGAGGGATAATTTGTTGACCACACAGCATCCTTAAACGATGTCTCTTGAAAGATATGATCATAAACGTCATTAGAAACATCAAAAGTCTTCCTAATAATTTACCGTTTATTAAGAAATGTCCAAATAAAATTGCAATAAAACTTGCACAGTAATAATACAAAAGTAACTGTCAATGTCTTTGGTTTTGATATAGGTAAAAGTATGGTTTCAAAACAGACGAATGAAGTGGAAACGAGTGAAAGGTACAAAGTTGGTCAAAGATAAAGTGGACGGACAACTTAAGCCGATAATGGCGCCAAATGTTTCGTCCACCGCCTCGGACGTACAGAACTGCGAGGTACCCCAGAGCTGAGGAACCAAGAGGGGGCGGAGTTTTAGGAGCGACCCCTGGCGGATTATATCTGTTTATTACGTGTGTGTGAAGGAAGTGCACTCCTTAACTGTACGAAATTGAAATCGTCGAGTGAAAATAACTTCTGCTGTGTAACAATTGGTAGGACATTTTAGGAGAAACAGATTAATTCGCACACGATTAATTCACTCCCATGTTTTCATTTTTGATTGTTTCACAGCATTCACTGTTTTAACACAGAGAGGGGTGAAAACATGTATTAATCACTGACCCTGATGGATATGTTTTTCATGGTATCAATTTATACATTTCAAATAAATAGTATTTTACAATTAAGAAATAGCCACCCATTTTAAGTGCATAAGCCTTGTGATGTGTTTGAACACAGCATGACTGTATTTAATTTATCACAGACGATTAACACAGATTCCAAAAGTGACCCTCCCTGAAACGTACAATGTGACCAAACAAGTACGAAAATACCATAACATTTGTAATAGTTGTGTATTAGACATGACAATGTGATAATGAAGTTATATTGCGGGCGGCTCTACAACTCTAATTGACACTTTAGAGAGTGGGATAGAAAAAAAATGTTCAACATCTTCTTGAAACACATGCGAAACTGAAAAAGTATACGTATATCTTACATCTCTATAATATACATGTATATAGGCAACAATATACAGAAATCTGAATGTACATGTAGATTAAACTGCAAAAATCATAGGAGAAGACCTTAATAGCATGAGTATGCAGCCAAGGGAGAAAACTAAGTATACAGCAATGTAACTTTAAACAAGCATTCTGGAATTATTGGAGAAGCAGTACATGTCCCCTTGATCTGTAGTTGCTCGTTGTAAAGCTACACAGCAAGTTCAATATCAATTCATCAAACAATGATAATGGGAAAGAAGATATGGAAAACTAAGTTAACGTTGTATTCGGTTATTTGTAAATTTTGAATTTACTGGGTGGATGTAAGTACAAAATTTACAATGTGATAACTAGATCTACAGGCATGCCATCTACGTTCGGCATAAATCAAGGCGCTGAAGAAAATCTTGTAGCGGTCCATGGACAAGTAACGGGGTGCTGTTTCCTAGAGCGGAAGACACATCCGCTAAATCGTGAGGACAATCCTGTGATGTTCATATCCTAGCTGTCGTTTTGCCGGATAGGAGCAGGTTTACTCTAGCAATAAAAAAATGTTTTCTTTTGATAGATCAAAGTCATATGCGGGTCCATGTAGACAGAAAATAGTTTATTTTCTCTCACCAAGTTAAGCTATATCTATTTCACTTTAAATATGTGAATAGCCAATACAAAAACAGAAAATCTGCTGAACGTGTGATGCACGTGTAGACAAAAAACTTTGCGCCAATCATTGTTTTGGCCACGTGCTCTTACCCATATTTATAGGCAATGTGTTGGTATGCGTTTTAATTATCTTTGTTTATGTTGCATTTATTGTTATCGCAGATAATGTTTCGTTACTTTCAAAGCTGGTATGTAAGTTACTAGGATCCTTAATGAATGAAAAGCCATTAATCTTCCGTATATACTCTTTTGATGAAGCTGTTGCAAAACTGATCCCCTTTATACGGCAACAATGTCGAACAGTTAATAACAAATTCATCTGCAGCGCTGGTTTAAGACAAAGATTAAGACCATAAAATAACGAAAAATTTGTATTAAGTCCTTGCAAACTTCCATTATGGAAAAACTGGTTGTCAACTAAATGACAGTAAAATGAGCATAGGAAACAAAAAAAATACGGAAATTTTGTTAGAAATTAGCATGGCGGTACTTTGTTTAGACACATACATGTAGACTGAAATCAATTTTTTATCTTGGTCCGTACAATTTTAAAGTATTACATTGAATATGTACCTCTCTTCAGGAATGCTACCTGTCCCAAAGATAACGCTAGCTCTAAGACAAATATGATAAAATTACAGAAATGTAAGGTGATTTACATCACTAGTTTCTGTACATGAACAATGAAAAAAAATCTTTCCATGACATTGGAATATTATTTCACAAGGTAAAATCATTTTGAAGATTGATTCCTTAATTTAAAATTCACAAGAATCCAATGGTTTTTAGAATATTCATATCAAAAACAATATTTCAAATTACATTTACTTTTATATGATTTAATATTCACGCAAGTATACTGTATATTACAAACGTTAACATTAAGTGCAAAAATAAGAGCCGGCTAACAAAAGCGATACGACCAAGTATAATTCATATTTCCCAACTTTTTAACAGTAAAGGATATTCATAGAAACAAAAAACAAAAAATGAATTTCAAAACAATGCAAGTAAACAAATAACTGGGAAAATGGGTGCGGAAGTGGATAGAGTTCGCTTGAATTTTGTGGGGGTTTTTAAATAAATTTTTCAACAGAAAATATCAAACTTTTGTAAAACAGGACGTAGTTTCGGGGGGTAAGGTACATATACTGTACACCCGCTCGCAGACCACCGGTGCGTGGATATACAGTCTGTGAAAGTCATCACTTTTCCGCCTTGCACTCTCGCCTTTGCATCTCCGCACATCTGCAGAGCATTCACCGAGCGCTGTTTCCGTTCTACGATATCACAGGTGCTACTGTTGAAAATGATTATTTTTTCTTAATTTTTTGCTTCACACGTTGGAAAATATACAAAATCTGCGGCAAAATTTGAATCAACAAAAGTAAGATTGATCCAAAATCTACAGAAAACACCAACTAAAGATAAATAAAATCAATGAACTTTTACATCATTATTGTAAGTCAGGAGTTAAAATTCACTCAGCTTTTACAAATATATTTTGATAATTTACATACTAAAATAGTTAAAATCTGTTACACTTGAAGATATTTTTTACGTGATATAAATACTTATTGTTTTTGAAAAACAGTCCTTTTGTTCAACCTTTACTATTTTTCTTATTTTATGATTTTTTTTTTTCAATTAAGGAATTTGGTTTGCGATGAAATGCCATCTTGATGAAATGGATATTATATATGTATGAAAACAATTGTATTCATGACACGGATCAAAAAAAAAAAAAAATACATTACGCATTCGATGAGGAATATAGCCAAATAATCTTAATTTTGATTCAATTAATGGAATTTTGGCGAGTGTTAAAAACTAGTAATGCTATGACATGTACATTCTCTATTTGAATAATTTTAAAGTATTCTCATTTAAAAAAGACGGATAGCTTATCCTTACGTAATCTTGAGCATTTACTACTTTAAAGAAATTAACACTACAGGGGACAAAGCAAACCCACGGGGTCTATTTATTATTCGTCACAATACTGCTTCCATGAAGGAAGTTTCTAATATCCGTAGAGTATATAAATAAAATGCTTTAATTTTTTAACCTTTTTCTGATTCCAATAAAAGTGTTCGTTGTAACTTCTTCGTAAATGAAAAAAAGGCATGTATAGATATAGATAACACTAAAAAAAATTAATAATTTTTTAAGATTTCTTTTAACCCTTAATATTTATATATTAGATATGTTATTTTCTTCATAATCTATAGATTTATGAAATGGAAAATTTAAACCAAAATATAAAAAAGATGCGTTAAGCCACTTTAAAAATTTAAAGTTATATTGATTATTTTTTGTTTTTGGGGAGAGAGAGAGAGAGAGAGAGAGAGAGAGAGAGAGAGAGAGAGAGAGAGAGAGAGAGAGAGAGAGAGAGAGAGAGAGAGAGAGATGGGGGGGGGCTTTCAATATAATACGTGTATTCCTTATTCCTTACATGTACCTACATGCATTACATATCTTTTAATTGTCTATTCCACCCCCTCCTTTAGATAGTCACCAGACAGCGTAGGGATAAAATTAATTTTGTGAAGACTATGAAGGATGGATCATAAGGTTGAAGCTCTCTAAAATGAATCTACGTAAGAATGACTAATGACAACAGTTAATCATTAATTTCTTGGATAACTCAATTACCTCGAATTTTTAAAAGATTTTATAATTCTATTTAACACATAAAGTTAATCCTAATCAATGTACGTAAATGAATAAATAATAACTATAATTCCCCACAGAGTGAGGATTGAGTGGGGTGCACATTTTGCCGGATTATTCGATATTTATAAATGCCTCGTAGTTTAAATGATTTTCATTTAAAACTATGAAAGAATCCCAAGAATTCTCTTTTGACCCCCCCCCCCCCCCCTTCTAACTTACCAGGTTTCTATTTTTCCATTGCAAGCTTTATGAAAGTACCCGGATGATAATGATAAAATATTGTGTGAGGTGTTCCGACTGACTTCCAAATGATGAAGATATCAAATCTCCGTAAGAAATCTGTTTTCGTTCCTGTGAATTTTTCGGGGTAAAAATAGACGATCTCTCAATAATAAAAACTTGAATTGTTTTCCCTTTCATTGATTTCAATGATGTGTATTTTAATTTGCCAAATCTACGCTACACTAGAGTATGTTATGTTTTCTTTAATCAAACACATATATGCACATTTCTTAAAAAGACAAAACCTGTTTAAATGAAGTAAATATGTAGGTCTGTGCAACCTTTGCATTGGTACCCGGCATAGTACTAGTGGTAATTTTAAATAGCTATGGATCTCTAAATAGCTCTACGGGAAGATTCTCGTTGAAAATTCTATAGCTGCATGTACACTATATCTTCAGAGCTGTACTTTCCACCTTGCTTATAATAAAATTGACAATAGAATCTTGGGGTTCATGTATATATATGTGTATCGTGAAATCTGATGTACGAAAAATTAAATTTGTAATAGAATGAAGATCCATCTTGTCCGATCACAAATTCTATAGTATGATCTTTAAAAAAAATCCTTTGGCATTAATTTACGAAATAAACACGATCTACTTTTATCTCAATAAATATGGTAATATTACATTAGCAAGAATTCATGGTAAAAAAAAAAAAAAGAACAGAAACATATACAAAGCAATTTATTATATCAAATTAAACATTTTATTTAATTATTGACTAGACGAAATTTTAAACTCGAAATAGGTGAGTCAGTACATGTAACCCTAACTATGAAGACGCATGCGCAATTACATGTATTATTAATAAGTTTGAGCAGACGTACTATTTGTAACAGCTGACGATATTAGTCACAGGGTGTGTAGGCACTTCAAATATCGAGTAAAAACATGCAATAAATAAGAAAATAAGACGTTTTTGTTACACATATACAACAAATTGAAAGGTGGGGTTTTTTTTGTATCTTTTATGAATTTTGGATGATTCGTGTTATGCCCACAGGAGTTGCGTCTCTTTTAATGTATTCCATCGAAATCAACTGATGACCGAAGTAGAAAAAAAAATGAATGGCAACGCGGGCGTTTTCATGCTAGCAATGCTAGTTTATAGATAATAGAATGATAGGTATTGAAACCGAAATGTCTGTTTACTAGATATTAAAATGCCCTGGTTGATAATTCCAAACAGTCTAATTCTTTTTCAAATGACAAAATCCCCACGACACATAACGTTTAATTAAGGAATGGCATGGCAAGAGTTTGTTGAGTGTTTCAAGTTCTACGTTATGTGCTTTCGAGCGGTGTTAAAACTTACTATCTTGTCCAGATTTTACTTTAATTTATATTCTTTTTCTTTAAGCGCAATTTTAACCAAAATATTTTCTGATGGTTTGGATTTGATTATTATTTAGGAAACGCTTTTGTTGCATTTAGATTATTGGGAATCAAAATTTGTACATTACAAAATTGTCATTTACAAATTTTGATTCCCAATAATCTGAATTTTTTAACGTACAATACTCTGTTTTTCCAAATAAATATCAAAGATTTAAAAACTTCCAATACATTTCCAAATAAAATTCCTTATCAGAAACCGCCCCCTCTTCAGTAACACTAAGGAGGGAGTGTCGTATTAGCGTATTCATCTTGGCAGTTTCATACTACAATTATAGCTCGCATTGTTTTCATATACTTATAATGAATATTATAATAGCTTCCATTCTCTTGGACAATTTTTTTTCTCGATGACCTCCATAAAACATCAGGGGGTAATGATTTGAAGAAACTTGAATAAGTCATTTATCCAAAGTTACTTCCGTTGCTCTAAAGATGAAGTCAAAATATGAAACTTGGTTAACAAACAGAGTACAATCTTCTATAGAAAATTAATATGAAACTTGGTTAACAAACAACGTACAATCTTCTATAAAAAAAAATTAAGGAGGCCCAATGGTCAGCAAACTACATGTACCAATCAGATTTCAGATATAATATTTCTAGCCATAAACTGTCAATTAGTAAAGAGAAAATCCAAATAATTCAGCTTTGAAATTTGATTGTTTTTTCTATATCTTTATACTAGTATAGAGCTCTTCTTCTAAAGGAGATTAGGATAGTCGAAAAATGGCCACGACCTTTGGGCTCTCTTTAAAAAGGCTCAACGAGTACTTGGCCTATGTTCAAGTCATTTTTGTCCAGGACCAATAATATCGTTTTATCGATCGCCCTTGACCTGGGACACCATGGCCCTAACCCAACATTGACACACCTTACCAGATACTGCTAACGGAAGTCGAACGAATGAAACTTTGTTCAATCATTTCCGTGTTCATCTCATTTAACACATGTTTCCGATCCTTTTCTTATTCGAAAGATACGTTAATTGTCTTAGGAGGTCCGAGATAATTTGACCGGTTTGCTTTTGAATTGGAATCACGGATGGATCACTACTAGACTTGAAAAGGATAAATTGGACTTTCACCAACGTAGCCTCTACAGGTCTACCGTTCGATAACTGTTTCGTCAGATTTGCATGCGTTGTGCATTCGTTTTATCCGTATTGTTCGTTATAACCATTTGATGGAAACTCTTAGTTGATAGTACGAGTGTGATTGTTACTGATATTGTCACTAAGACTTTTTTTGCAATGCAAAGGACAAACGGACGATACAATATCGTCGTTTTTTTTCCATTTGTCGTATGTAAGCATTGATGTGTTATAGATCTATAAGTACATCGAAATGCATTTTTGAGATTTGCACTGTACGTGTATCTAGACACTGTCGTATATGGTATCTTTTTTTTTTTTTTTTTTTTTTAAATATTTGTTATGTGTTGTTCTTTTATTAACACATTTTAATGTTTATTTAACTCTATTTTTCGCTCCAACAATGATTTACTCGGTAAATTATGTGTTGCTTCATTAAGCTCCTTACAAATGAATTAGGGATGTTGGTAGACCAAGACGGAAATGAGGTTGCTTAAAATGCTAACAGCTGATTATTAATTACAAGAAGGCGGTTCTTAGTTTGTTGCTCTCAAAAAAAGTCTTAGCGTCAATCGATTCTTTACACGATCGTGGAAAGAAATTTGATATCTCTCATAAATGTTACACTGACACACCAGAAAACATTATGTCGTAAATTATTTGTCAAACTTTGAGAACTGATTACATGGTGACCAGGGAATTGCAGATTCATCATTGGAGAAACTCGAGAGAAATTCATCAGTGTACATGTCTACCGATCGAAGTGCAAGACAAAGAGAGGACAGAAAGAACTTTGCGTACAAGTAAACATTTCAGTTAGGTATATCAATGAGAGAGTCAGCGAGATTTCAGTTCACTTTAACCAATGCGAGGGTCGAGGGGTATTGGAATCGTACTAATTCACACAATCATATAACTCAATTGTCTTATAAATTGTTTTACTAGAAGATGAAAAGATATCGGAATTAAATTACAAATTGTTGAATAATTTACTTTCAAATAATTATTATGTAAGTAAGATTACACGTAACAAAAAATGTGATTATATATATATGTGTGTACAGAAAAGGTTGAAAATTCACACCACCTTATTTTTGAGTGTGTGAATGTACAACATACATGGAAGACAGTGAGTAATCTTTTGGGTTTTGATGTTAAATGGAAACACATAGTTACTGGCTAACGCGCGTTATTCAATTTGTCTGCTCACCTGACGGCAGTTATTGACACGACGACGTCAAAAATAAATCATTTAATGCTATAGAAACCACTGCCGTGTATAATTTACTTTCATCTTTTGTTGCATTAAAAATTTACAAATATAAGATGTTTTGTAGACTAGAAAATGTTGTTAAAACATCAGAAGGAATATTATGTAATTTGAAATTATGCATCCAGAAATACTAGAAAATATCAAATTGTATTGGAAATACTAGAAATTCTGCGTTTTTCAAAACGTTGTTGGTCAAATTGTAACTAATTTCATGTCGCATTGGATACCTGGCCCATGGCTTTTCACATAAGGGGGGGGGGGGGGGTAAAGTATAGACTCTGTGATGGTGATGGACCTACTCCCCTAAAAAAAAACGATTGTATAAACTATTAAGTTCAAAAGATATGTACAAATATTACAGCTGTAATTACATATATATCATCATACATGTATACTACTCTTTAGAATAACCTGATCAATTGTATAAAAAATAACAACAAAAAATGACTATAATTTTTGCCAGATGATGTATTAATAACATATTTTGTAATCTTCATTTTAGAACAGACTGATAGATTAAGATGAACGAATACATTAGTATTATTACTACTATTATTACCACTATTATTTTTATTATTTATAACATGTTGTGCAAATTGTTTTGTTACATGTACTATTGTAAATAAATATATACAATTAAAAAATGTCTTATGATACCAGTACAAACATTAAAAAAAAACCTAAAAAAAAACCCAAAAAACTCCGACAAAACATAACAAAACAGACAAAATTAAAAAAAAAAAAAAAAAAAATCAAAATGTCATGCACATACGATGACTGTTGTGGGTTAAATTTTTAACCGTCAAATAGTACTGCTTGTTATTAATTAGCATGGTATTAATTGGTTAACTCGCGATGCGATTCCATTTGACGAATGTTCACAAGATGCATACAGTGTATTGTGGCAAGCATCAAAGTAACGACCGCAGACCAGTTGGTTTTTAATAACAAGAATGGGTCTGTGATTTGAAATTAATGATATTGAAAAGCATGGTGTGAATTGCATTCTGTTTGACATATATGGACAAAGTGAGATCAGCTCAAACTATCTACTTGCCTGCAGGGAACAAGTCCTTTTTGACCATGATTTCTATGTAACCATCATCCTCACAATGCCAGGGGTCCTGAGTCCACTCGTGGCCGTGTAACCATAAATATCTTTATTTATGGTTACATTGAAATTAAGGTTAAAATGGGCTTGTATCTTTTGGTACAATATCTGAAAAGATCGTAAATTTGGAACGAAACTATTGGAATTATTGTTTGACAACAAGTGTTTGACAAATATTTACAAATGCATCATAGCCCAAACTATAAACGGCTTATTTAATTCATTGTATTATCAGCTCTGTATTTAACACCATCAATGGGTTAAAAAAACCTACAATTATGTTGTAGGAATGAACAGTTTGATGAAAAACGCCGAATTGACGTACATTTACTGAATATAACAGGAGGAGAATGCATGGGGTCAAGTAAAACACGCTATATCATCGTTTACTGAGAATGAAATGTCGTAATATTCTTTCTCTTAAAATAGTCGAAATTAAATGTGTTTTGAAACATAGAGGATAGTCAAATCAAAGTACATTTAAGACTACATGTATTTATATTTTATGACCATTTGAAATAGGAAATATATTAACGATCTTGCTTTAAACGGTTTTGCTATATTTTATGCCAAAAACACGTACCAACTTGAGTCTCAAACTCACCACATAGCAAAAATATTTTTCTGCAGTCTCACATATAGAGAGAAAGAATTGACAACTTTGAGATTTCATATCAGATAACCAATAACCGTGCTCCGCCTGGCAGGCATTAATGATGCCATCAGGAACACATCAGACATTTTCGTCAGGTGAAAAGGAATCAAAATCGTTAACCAGTTTATGATCGTGTAACAATTCTCTTGAAATAGAATAATGCTGAATATGATGCATGAACTCGAACGATAAATATAACAACTTTGGACTTTATTTACGAAAATCTAGTGATCACTTGATATTTACAATAATAAAAAACAGTATTGTCATTGTTTTAATACTTAACATGTATGAATGAGTAAACAAGATGAGAAAATGTCACACATCGATGTTGCAGAAACCACTGCACTCATGCCGTCATATTGTCAATCCTCTCAGTGGGATTACACCTCATAGAAGTTTGATCTTGCAGCTATCTGATTCATCAATTTCTCTTGTTTTTAACACATTCAGTTTTTACACGTACTCGATGATACCTGCGCGTTTGCTGAAAATTGATCGTCAATGCACAAGAGAACCTAAACCTCCACAATGATATTTCCGAATATGAATTAAGCTCTAAAAGGATTGAAAACAAGTCCCAAAACAAATTACAAGTTCCTCTCATTTTCTTAACAGTATGTATTAATCGAAGCTATCGTATAAAGCACTTAATCTTGCTGTGACGCTTAAACCAAACCTTGTAACTTTCAGCATGCAAGGAAACAATTCAAAGACATACATGGAACATGAAGGACAATATCGTATACATATTTTTAAAAATTTGTAAGATCCACACAAGATTTTAAATGTACTTGAGAATCACAGTGAAGAACACCATTACAAATATGTCAAACGTCGATGTATATCTACTTTAGTGTGACTTTAATAATGGTATTTAATTATGACCTTTGATATTGTAATTTTTTCGTAATAGTGTAAATTTTATGTCAAAATTTCACAGGAGAGGTCGTTTTAAGTTTATAGAACTTGTGCCCGATCCTATTGTATATGCCAACTTTACAATAAAATATGTTCAAACCAAATATGTCAAACAAAATTAGCCGACTTACGTGAAAAATTCATTGATATACACCGCCATAATTAAGTGATATATAAAATAGATAATTTGAAGCACATTTTTCTTCACAGCAATATGTGTAAAGTAATCAACTTTACTTACATTCGTTGTACATTACTTTGGAAATTTGCCACGTTCCTGCATGTAGTGCAGTCCTGGTCAGAACATTATTGCAACCGAGCAAAACACAGTAAAATCATTCGAGCTTTGTATAGATTAATAGTTGTTTAATTTGATATAACCTTCGATCTACGTGTAGACAAGCCAGCTGAATATGCTAAAACATAGCATTAAATTGTAAGATATTTAATTGTTAATATCTTAACGTTCTTTTCAGTAGCTCGTGGAATACAGTTTTACCCATTGAAGCGCTTTGTGACTTTCGTTTATTATAACATGTAATACCCCTGCGAATAGGTGTCAATGCTAGCTATTTACACAGCCTGGTGTATCATTGCAACAGAGATATCCAAATCTAAAGGACATGAACGTCACTGCTGACAGCGTGGGCAACACATATAGATAAAATGCTATTGTCGACTTAAACACGAGGGATTTGGTCATATGTAAGTCAGTTAGATTCCTCGGCCGTTGAAATTTCACAAACCAAATGAAAGCCTATGAAATGTCACAAACATAATTATTTATGATATAGGCGTGACATTTCTGAATATGTTTTGTATAAGAAATAGTTCTGATGTCATAATGTAGATCTCACGATTGCAGGTTCTTGCCGATCCCGTGACCCGGTATCTCCAAATATTTACATGTAATTCACATGTATTCACATGTGCAACATGATTGTAATCACGTGACTGTAGTTCTTGATGAATTATGCAAATCAGGACAAAAGTGCTCATCGATAATATCTAACATACTGCTTCAACTGTCACTATATCTTGTACTACTACTACTATTACTACTACTACTGCTACTACTACCACTACTACTATTACTACTACTACTATTACTACATTGTACTACTACTACTACTACTACTATAACTATTATTACTACTACTATTACTACTACTACTACTTCTACCACTACTACTACTACTACTACCACTACTATTACTACTACTACTACTTCTACTACTACTATTACAAATTTTACTCTTATTACTATTACTTTTATTAATACTTCTACTTCTCCTGCTTCTACTACTACTACTACTACTACTACTACTACTACTACTACTTCTACTACCTCTACGATACTACTATTATTACTATTATCACTACTATTATTACTTCTATTATACTACTACCACTACTACTATTAATAATCACTATTATTACTACTACTTATAATACTACTACTACTACGACTACCACTACTACTACTACTGCTATTACTACTACTACTACTACTACTACTACAACTACTACTTCTACTACTACTACTACTACTACTACTACTTCTATCACATTTACTAACTATTGTAACAACATCTGCTACTACTACTACTACTACTACTACTACTATCACATTTACTACTATTGTAACAACATCTGCTACTACTACTTCTATTATACAACTACTACCACTACTTCTAATAGTACTATTAATACTATTACAACTACTATTACTATAGCTACTACTACTACTACTACTATTACTACTACTATTTCTTCTACTACAATACTTCTATTATCAATACTTCTATTACTATCATTACTAGTACTACCTCTATTAATACTATTACTTCTATTACTACCACTACTACTACTTCTACTACAATACTTCTTCTACTACAATACTTCTACTACTACTACCACTGCTACTATTACTATAAGCACTATTACTATTATTACTACAACTACTTCTACTAGTAGTACCTTTGCTATTTTTTACTTCTACTACTTCTTCTTTTACTCCTACTAGTAGTACTATTACTTTACTACTAACTTTTCTATAATACTTCTACTACTTATACTGTTACTATTATTATTAGCAATATTATTATTATTATTACTACTACAATTACTATTACTACTTCATGTACCACTATTACCATAAGTACTATTACTTTTACAACTACTACTTCTAACATCAACACTATAACACTATAACTTCTATTATTACTAATACTACTTCCACCTCTACCACAACTACTATTACAACTTGTACTAAAACAACAATAACTTCTACTACTCTACTTTTACTACTACTATTACTAGTACTTCTACTACTACTTCTATTACTACTACTACTACTACTACTATTATTATTACTACTACTACTACTACTACTATTACTACTACTTCTACTACTACTACTACTACCACTATTACTACTACTACTACTACTACTACTATTATTACTACAACTATTATTACTACTATTACTACTACTACTACTACCATTATTACAACTACTACTTCTTCTACTACTACTACTACTACTACTACTACTACTACTCTACAGCTACTACTACTATTACTACTTCTATTACTACTACTACTACTACTACTACTACTACTACCACTATTACTACTACTACTTTTACTACTACTATTACTAATACTATTATTACTATTATTACTACTACTGCTACTATTACTACTACTATTACTACTTCTACTGCTACTACTACTACTACTATTACTACTACTATTACTACTACTGCTGCTATTACTACTATTACTACTACTACTACTATTTCCACTTCTACTATTACTACTTCCACTACAACTACTAATACTATTATTTTATTACTACTTTTATTACTACTACTACCTTTATTACTACTTCTACAACATGTACTACCATTACTCTATTATTGCTATTTTGCGCATGAATTATTATTATTAGCCAGAGAAAAAGTAAAGGACATAGTTTCCTTTACAGTATAACAAAATTTTGATGTGTCATCTCTAAATTTGGTATAGTGTACCGCTCTATAATATTGGTTTAATCTGAAGGAGCTTAGAGAATTTTCGTTTGTACTTCCAAGGCCTAGCAGTAGAAATTAAAAAAAAAATCAGTTGATGAAATTAAACACCGCCTGTGACCGACTTTGACAGTCACATTCATACTCACTAGTTTCATGCATGGATAACTAAACTTTCGCCACAAAGCTTTACAATAGAACTCAGGGGATAAGATGTCAATTCTCTTTTTTTGAATGATCTAAAATGTACACAAATATCATATAAAAAGCTTTTCAAATTGCAAACATCATCCATTTGTTCATCTAATTCCCATATCCTCGTTGCGTGATGCACACAAATGAATAAAGCAACACGCACATCAGATCTGCGGTAGCTTTCATGTTAGGAAGCATTTAATTAGAATCCATAGGTAGATGTACAATGGAAATTACTGTGAGTGTCGCGCAATTAGTTATAAAAAATGATAATTACAAATGCTGACGAAATTGTTCTCAGTAGGTAACTTGAACAATTTAATAAGGTCAGGAGAAGTATAATGACCTTTTGTAACTGGAAGCTCATTCTTTAAATATAGTCTAATCAGATATCTTATATCGACATCCGAGTTCTTGATACAAGTACAACTCTATGTTTATCAGAGAAGAAATCCATTCTATGATAAGAGGGCATTCGATTCATTGGCGACTTCAGCATACTTACTTCATTACTTACTTACTTATTCCTCTTCGTGCTGGTTAGCACATAAGGCCATCTCCAGAGATCTCCATACAAGTCCTGTGTCCTGTGTCCAACTCTGGACCTGTCCCCATGTCCAATTGTTCTTCATTTCTTTCTCAACTGATCTTCTCGAGGTCTCATTAAGTTTTTCTTCCGTACTCTTTCTAGTTGATGTCCACCTCATTGCTACCCTTGGGGTGGAAGTTGGGTGCATTTTACATACATGTTTATCTAGCATTACATTTTTCACGTGACTGACCTCAGCCAATCAGAATTGATACGTACTAGTATACATTGTCGCAGATTTGACGCAATAGGGGATATTGTAAAATCGTGACAGTTTTGGTACCAAAAGGTTACCATATGACCCAGTTCCTAATTAATTTTGTTATTTCATTAATACGAATGGTACATGTATAAGAGATGGATCGATATCTTGATAGATATCTCGATTGTACAATATATAGATAGATTTCTCGACAAATAGATATATTTTTTGATGGATGGATGGATGGATTTCATAAAAGATACTAAATACTAGTAACTCAAATTGAATGTTTCTTGCTTTTTTCAATTTTAGAGGGCAAAGCTCGAAAAGTCAACTTGTGTGTGTGAGAATAAAGGATAAAGAGGATACATAAGCCAACTGAATATACATGACTGTACCTAATGAATTTGAAAATCTTTGTTCAAAATGGCTTCTCGTGATCGTCGCTATTTTGGATCTTGAGCCGAAATCCGGTCAAGAGAGATCAACCCCCACCCCCAATCTGATTTAAAACATACATGTTTAACATTTATGTAAATTAGTTTGTTCTGAATAGTCAAGAAACATAAAAAAAAAAGAAAAATATTATATTTTGAATAATGAAGCCGCTCCTTCCAGAGTGTCTTATGGAACATAGCAACAGGCAACATTGCTTGACAATGACTGATTTTTGTGTGCACAGTACATATTAATTAAAGTTGTTGTATCATTAATTAACCGAGAAACTTTGAAACAGCTAGGGTATTTGGCAATATCTGGGTAAATAACCTGGATTGATTAAATGTAAACACGACAATTTAGTTTATGTTAGCAATTTTCTTCTGTATTAAATAAAGTATTGTACGCTGTCAACAATAGTTTTCTCGGGGTGACAGTATCCAATGTTGTCCTCGCTATTTAGCATACAATACTTATAACATTAATTAACTTGAATGTTATAAACTGCAAGTAATGCTAGAAGTGTTTACATTAATTTTTAATCAATCTAGGTTAATTGAATTTGCATTGTCAAAGCCCTCTTTTCAAACGCTTTAATTAAACCAGACATAATATACGGTAAAACGAACCTGCATAAATTTCGCGCATGTTTTGTTGTTGCTAATATCAACCGTTGCCATTTAATTTCGCCTGTTGCTGTATCCCATCAAAGGGGAGGGAACGGCTTCATCATGTAGGGGAGAATAATTTTTTCCCATTAAATGTTTCTCGAAAAATCAGATTCAACTTATTTACATGAAAGTATAATATCATGTATAAATATTAACGATTATTTTTGTCTTTGCTTTGCTGTGATTTGAGGTATGGTGCATCTTTATTCTGTGACATAATGTTTTGAAATAAACTATAAAATGACTTTGATATATTTGTTTTCATCCCCTCGATACTATTGTTTTTAAGCGTAATGCAATTTTCAAAAATTGTACAGTTTATATACAATTTAATTTTAAAAAATTTAAAATGGTGATATGATGTACATGTACTATCCACCACATTGAAATATCAAAGTGCTCCATGTCATCTAATAAGTAAACTGTTACTCGTATTTGTAAATGTTTATATAAACTAGACCTTTACATTTTAGAAAACACCAATAAATTACCATTCTGATACATAATTATACATGTTTGTGTTAAAACCTTTTGTTCAGTCCAAAGCAAAATTTAAATCTTGTTTGTTTCCACAAAGCACAAACACGGTTATTTAAAATCATTAATTAAAAAAAGTTTGATTATTACTTAACAAACATGTCATTTATTGAAAATGACGCAAAATATTATTAACTACATAATAAATGTCAGCAAAACTCACAGTTGACCAGAAAAACAAGTTATACAAGTGTAAAACAAAATGGGTTTCCCAGCCACAATAACGCTAAAACTAGTGCATAATACTTAAATTTAATCCGAAATTAAATTACTATGGAAACAAAAGTTGTGCATAAGAAAGGCCACCAAATTGAAAGGCTGAAGCACCACCCAAAATGTTACATATACATGTGCAAAATGTGACTAGTACGTGAGAGTTTTCAAACTACAGAACTTACAAATTATAGGCAACTATATTTTTGTATGAATAGTAATCGTGTTTTGCAATTAAGCACGTGTCATTTTAATGAATTTATATATATATACGGCAAGTTTCCTATCAAATATGTGGACAAAGCTCTGGTTATTACATGACATTCATCTAACGTTGATACTCTTTATGTACAGAATGTTATGACTCTTTTATTAAATGTAGCCACATGCACCTGACATTATATATTTTTCTCATAATAAAAATATATACCCTATACCTAATGTCAGGTGTGAATGTACCCACATTTGGTTGCCCTCCTCCCTAAAAACTGACTCGTTACCTCCCTACTCTGGACCATTAGCAACACAAGAATTTTACTTTCCCACCTGAGGTACTATGCTTGATGAGTCACTGTCTTCACATGGTGCATTAAAATCTTTTTTTTTTAATTGTTAATTTTTTATTTACATTAGGCTATATACATATGTATACATATCGGTGTAGCCAAGGTTGAGGAGCCTTGGAATCTATAAGTAAATTAGACATGATAATATTAACAAAAACTTGCATTGGAGTTATTTTTTGCAAATATTTATCTCTTATACTCCACTCATTCAGTTTCATGTGTATTCAAATACACCATAACCAGACAATGATACTACCTTGACACAGAACAGTAAAATTTCATTAATTAATTAATTCATTAATTTGAAATCTCAGGTAATACATGTAGGGGCATACGCTAAATTATCAAATGTTATTACTAAAAGACAACCGTGTCCATCTTTTATAAAACTTGTCGAATTTATTTTTTTTCCATATCGATGTATTTTTCACATTAATATTTGTAGTAATGAAGTATTAATATTAGCTATTTGATATACATGTATTAGATATTTGGTGCATTAAAGGTTCTTGGCAATTTTCTATGAGAATTACGATCTGGAGATTTCAAATCAATTCTCAAATTCTAATTCTTTTATCAAGTTTCTGAATTTATTGCATCTTGATTTACAAAATCTCTATAGGATTAAATAATAGTATTGCCTGCCTGTTGCAGTTAAAACATAATTCAATGTAAAATAAAAGTTCAGAACATCAAATAATTCATGTATCTCCTCTCGTTTTTAAAAAATAATTTCGTCCGATGCTTGTAATTTTGATTTCTTTGACAGATAACATCCCACAAGGGAATTTAAACATGATTTACTTGAAAAAAAAAACTTCAGCTTACAATCTTAAGATTCTGTAATTTGTGATATCCACTCAGTGTTTTCTAAAAAATAATTATGCTGGGCACCAATACCGGTACATGATTTTCGTTACAATAACAGAAAATTACAGCATCTGTTTAAAAATAAAATTCAACCCTAGAGCAAACATCAAACAACAATGTTTTGATGTCAGAGTTTCTTGTAACAAGTGCACAATACTTAGAACTTTCTGTATATACACAGCAGGGGACACTGTCAAAGTATGAATTATAAGGTTGCGAGGTAGAATCCCCCGCAGGACCAAATGTCTACAAAGGACGGTGTTAGGTCTTGGTTACGAACGAATAGAGCGACGACTCAACCCAACATATTAATAGGAGTCTTTGTAGAGTCCCAGACCTTATTAATTGAAAGCATGTCGTAGTTCCGGTTTGGCATGGCAATTTTGGTTTTTATCTTTAGGAAAACATGGACGATATTCTGAATGTACTTTGGGGATAAAACACCTCCTCGGCTATTAATTGTTAAATAATTACTGATTCGACGTCAAATATGGTAAGTTCTTTGGAAAGACACTGTTGGTCTAGAAGTTTAGGCAACATCCCGTTTTCAATAGGTCGATGTATTTAGCTTTGACAACAGAATATGCCAAAGTTCTGATATAAAGTTCAGAGAAACAGGATCATATAATAAAAGTGGATTGAGCAATTGCCGATCCTTGTACCGTTAAAGTGCATTTCAAAGAGAAGGGCCGATTTTCGAGCCAGAAATACAATACTGAATTTTAATAAACTGGAGGCAAAAACGCTTTATGTTTGACACCAACGTTCAATATTTTGTAATCATTGATAACACTAGCATTGCTAGATGATCAATCAAAAGAAGGTGATAATTAAAAAAAAATCACAGAAAGGAACAATGTGTACTTGCTAATCAGATAAAAAATAACTGTTGTCATCAGTTGTAATGACACGTTCAAAAACAAAGGTGAAGAAAGCATTTAGATCTGTTGCAGAGACCATGAATCTAGGTGGGAAGCGCAACAAGATAAAACCAAACCGGTCCTTTGAAAAAAAAAAAAAGATGAATTGTGAAAACATGGTACATTGAAAGTTGAACTATGTAAACCCATTACACGCACGTTTATAAAATGACAACGATACTGTTGATGGATAGTGTTTTACTGTGACAGAACTTGTGGAAACACGTAGGAGGGTGCAAATATCTAGATTAATCCCGCTCTCAATCAGCTAGGGGCCCCTAGGACAAAAATATCCCTGGTAAAAAGTCTCTTGTTGGATACTCGTTTTACAATCACTATTTGTTTAATTGATTTTGTGCAGAAAGCTTAATAACATAAGACCTGCTTCAACAGATCAATATCGCATCATTTTGCCCATGATGACAATAAGACAATATATGATTATCATGAAAGTCGAAATATAGATTTAAGTTATTCAATTTAATTATTAAATAAAATCATCATCCACTCCAACATTGGTTGCTAAGGTAATAGTTGACCTTCAAAGAATTTCTGTTTGTTGATTGATCGTACATGTATTTGACCAATACCAAGTTTCATCATTTTTTTCTCAGTATATACATGTACCCATGTCCCTGAAGGTAGTTTAATGCTTCTCTACCTAGTTTAAATCATCAATATTTCATGATTAAAAAATGATGATTCTGTTAGCTGTCCCTAATCACTTGATATCGGAAATATGGGCAGCCATAATGTGGTTGATTTTTCATGCATTCAGTTCCCGGCAGTTAATTCCTCGTATTACATGTACATCAAATAATCTTTACTGCTCTTAATTTCCGTTTACGATTTTATCTACATAGTGATTGGTGACAAAGCACATCGAAAATAGACTAATAATATGGTTACATACCAGTTACATAATTTGACGAGAATCCAAGATAGATATCTGTGCACTTTAATTCAAATCTCTTATATATGTAATATTTACTAGACATTCGAAAAAAAAATGATACAAGATTGATAAACGCATCACCGTTTTAGAATTTAAAATTTTACAATATTTGACAAAAATATATGCTTTAAAAATTTTTGGAAAGCCCAGCGGTATTCGACTAACGGATTCGTAGTGAAAGTTCAAACCTATTGCGCTACAATTTTGGTGAAAACGAATTGCATAGAATTATACATGATTTGGTTGTTTATTTCATTAGGAAGTATGTCACAATACGGAAGTGTACGTCCCATGTAACCTGTAACTTGATTTACAGAGCATTCGAAAACACATGTCCCATCGCAAAAGGGGGCGGGGTCCGCTTGGCGGTGCTCTTGTAAGAATTTGTAACGAGCAACACGACCTGTGTAAGGCGTTGCACAACTCTAGTAATGCTATTAGGTCTGATAACTTGTTAACTCAGGTTTTACTTGTTATAAGTTACAAGTTATAAAACTATTTACTTTTATATTAATGCCCTCTTTTTGTGGTCAACGCAGTGTCTCTCGCAATATAAAATGGCTGTTCAGGTCTTACTATAAACTGAACACACCGTGAGACTCAATAGACTAAAAGTAATGTCTAATATACATGTATGTCTGATAGCTAGAAAAAGACCTCGAGTCATTTTCATCTTACAGTGCATTGTTGCGATAATTCTGCAGTTCTGACATACATGTACATGTAACATTGAAATATTATTTTATTTAATTGTCTAACGTGTCTGGCGAAACTAAAAAGTGAACCAAATGGTTGTATTGAAAACGTCTTTAATACCTCAGGGACAATAAGTAACTGAGTTCGGAGCATTGGCCAAGAAGACATTATGCTCAGATTTACAGATGGTGCGAGCTAACATATCTTTTTACAGTACCAAAATGCATTAATTTGCTATCAAATTTCCGTTCCATTTTTTTTTTAAATCGACCGCAACGCATATGTACATTAAATATTTAACTAACATGAGCCTACTGATATTTTAGATTAGAAAGCTGCGTACAGAGAGCACAACATACGAACATTTTGAAACCATTTTTTCTGCGCCATACTGCTGATGTTGTTGAGTCCAAGCGCTTTGTTCCGCTACTTGGTAAAAAAGTACATGTATCTGTAGACTAGGAAATCGCACAACAGCCATAAAATCACTATTTGTACTTCCGACAAAAATGCCTTTGGCTTGTGTGGTTTGTACACACAAAAAAGTTATCTATCAAGAGCTTGAATACGAAATTGGCTTCGCTCGATATTTATCAACTCTTATTGAATTAAAACATGACAATACCTTAGAAATTAGTGGTAATTGGAGCATATTGTTAAAGATTCAATTATTTTAACGTTATTAGTTGCTAAAACCAAACTTAAATTATATCAATATAAACATGAAGTGGAATAAATTAATTTTATACCCTGTCCCATATCCCGTCTGGCATGGCGAAAATTAAAGTCTGTGAGGATTTGCATTGCAAACGTTATAAACGCACACGTACCCGGATGATAATGATAAGAACATTGTACTGGGAGGAACGAGAACTTCCGAATGGCTTCAAGTAAAGATTGCAGTTTTTTTTTTCATTATACATCGCCGTAAGTTATTGGTGAAGAAAAATGCCACGACAAAGGACAAATCAAGGACTTTATATCATGTTTTCTTTCACGATTTTAGCATGTTCGTTCTTCGCAGAAAGGTACATGTGTGTGTGTGTGTGTGTGTTTTTGTTAAAGAAAATTAATAAACTGTGACGGAAAGGGGAACTTAGAACAGCTTAAGGTGGCAATAACAACGGAAGTTACAGAACGTATTTGAAATAGTTTTGTACAAAGCTGAATTCACTTCACAGTAAATAAACAATGTCTGTCTCATAAAAGAGAATGTTCGACCTCCTTCATATTATGAATGATAAAAGCATGTATAAAGATATTAAATGGAAGATTGTCATTAGTACAGGATGAAAATGTATACACTGTAATTATGGTGGCAGTGAGCAGCAGGACCCAAAGAAAATTAAGGCTTTGCTTTGACAGATGCCAAGAAAATTTATTTACTCTGTGTGCGAAATCACAACATTTTGAAAAGATAGAGTATAAATCAATGAATTTGTGTTCACTGTTCTTGTCAGTTTTGCTGTTGGTACGTTATTGGGCGACTGTGTAACTTTTCATGAACTTTAAAAAAAAAAAAAGCTGACAGAACAAAATAGTCGGGAAAATTTCCGTCCGTCAATCCGTCGAAAAACGGTTTCAAACATTTTTATTTCTGTACTGTTTTATTGATAAAATCTATATAAAGTGTGCTTTATACATGTATGAACAACGAAATCAATATATATGTATTTTTTAAGGGAGGCATTAGTAAAGTGCGAGCTTTGGTATCAGTTAGCCTAATTTCAGTCAAATCATTATGGCATTCCAATGTTGTTTTTTCTTTAAAAAATGATATCTTCGATGATTATAAATCCCCTTGCAGATGGTACCAACCTGATTAAAATTAGATGTTAGGTCCGCTCGCGTATTTTGATAACATGTATGTTTATGCCATAATTTCGAAAAGATATTTGGTACCAAAATGGGATGGGTTATCGGTATTATTGGAAAATTCTTAGGTGTAGATGCTCCACCCGCGTTAAATTTTTGGATAGAAATTACGAAATAAAGTAAACAATGATTTCCGGATTGAGAGAAAAATCGTTAAATCTCAATTTGAAATGGCGAATGCACTTTTTTCACTTTCTGTAGAGTACCTTCATATCATTGAACATGTCGGTTTATAAGCTTGGCAATTAGTGTGTGTGTGTTTCGAATTCCCGCAGTAATGTTCAATTAATTTTCAATGTAGAGGACATATTAGTTGCAAGTCTGTTCATTTTGCGCCAATCTATGTTTGTATTTACGGCGCTAAACCAGTACTCTTCATACATGTATCTATAATCTGTTCCTAAATGTTTTGCAACACATTTTCTTGAATTATTCGATATCCATAAATACATGTACTTCAGGGTTTAATCGATATTTATTCAGTAGATCCAGAACACTTTGCCGGATAATTATGCCAGTGCCAAGGTGACATTTTTGAACCCGTCTAAGCTACAGGATTCGAAAAATTTAAACATGTTATTGTATGACCATTGCTGAAATAGTTTAAAGAGAAACCACTTTACATGCAGTGAATCTCACAGTCCTGCTAGGTGAAATTATCATTTTCTAAAACTTCCTACGGGAAAATATTTTTGTTCATAGGAAAAAACAGTTTTACAATGGGATCTTTTGGGAGGTACATTGTAATCTAAGTTAGTATGTACGGTTTAACAATTTTACAAGATTTTGAATCTTAGAAACAAAAAAACAAAAACAAAATAAAACAAAAATTTAAAAAAAATGAACACTAATAACATCAGTAATCGAAATCAATAAAATTGACATTCCAATCTTGCAGAAGGAACTGTTGGAAATGTGTGTTTGATTCTATGATTAATTCTTGTTTTGCATGGGTATCATATTTTATGTGGTAAAGACTGTTAATGTTTGAAATAACCAATTACCATTGTTACAGAGCTTTTCCTACCATATTTATCCATCGTGAAAGCTGTTATCGGTATAAATAAGTTATGATTGCATTTCTTCAAAACATAAACATGTTATTACTGTTACTTAAATATAAAGTTGTATTATAAATCATACAAATATTAAGGAATATTCTTCACATTTTACATGCAATATAAATTATTGCCTAAATTATTACTTTTTGAACAAAAATGGGGTTAATAACTACAGTACTTCTGCAAAATCACAAAGCGTCTTTGTAATTTTCAGCAAAAAACACTACATTTGAAGAGATCCATTTTTCATTAAAACCCTATCAAAGGAAAGGCTCTTATTAGATCTTGTCTGCATCTGGTTTTTACTGCATCTTGAAGTAACCCGACTCGTAGGCGAACAATCCCACTCTATCATGGTTTTTTTTTTTTTTTTAAACATTAATTTTGAAATTCAGTTTTTATTTTTCATCAAAGTGTTAAGGTTACGTAATATCAGTTTTATAAAATATGGGGTAGGCCATGACAACTGATGAATTCGATGATATGCCTGTTTTCAATATCAATTACCAAATGATCAATATGAAATTTATTTCAAGTCTGTTCTCATGATATTGCTTTGGACCAGCAAACCGTTTTAGAAAAAAAATTTAATAAAGTGAATTTTTATCCTACAAAACTCGGTTTAAGCTACATGTAATTCCTAGGGACCATTCGATTAACTTCGCTATACCCGTAATTCGTTATAACCGTATAAGGAATTCGTAATTATAAGCACAGAGCATTCGTTATACATATGTTTCACTTCACATGACCACCATTAAAATAACTGTGTGTTAACTTTATTTTGGTAATAAATAAAAGTACATTTTTTGAAAACTTTAAAGAATTGAATCAAGAATTGAAAAATATATGTGAAAATGAATTTATGTCAACATTCATGTCAATAGGTATCGGTCACTTTTAACAATTTAAAACTATTCCTTAAGAAAGATTTTAATTTTGTTATTTTTCACGTCTACAGGACTCAAAATCAGTTCGCTATATTCGTAAATTCGTTATAATCGAGTATGTTATAACTGCAAAATTGAAGACGGTTTAGTTAAAAATTTTGCCGGGGACTCAGCAAAACTTTGCTATTTCCTTATATACAAGATTTCGCAATATCTGTGTTCGTACTAAACGCGTTTTACTGTACTTTTGTGAATTCATTACAAAAGGATGTATACTTTCGCCATCATTATTAATATGCATGTGAAAACCTGGGAAGAAGTATTGAAAATTCGACGGATTAAAGATTCCATACATAAAACTACCAGACTAAAATAACAAAGGGAAAACAAATACTGTCGCGTACTGAAGGACAGAAATCGATTACTCTAGACTCTAGATTGAAAACCACCTGTCCTTTTTTAAATTATCGTCTTATTTTTTGTTCATGTTTAAAATTCTTTGAACATATCGGTTATCAGTGAATTGCATGAAATTAACTTGCATTTTATCTTATTTAATTAAAAATTCATCGAAATATTCTAATCCAAAACTACACGTATGTTCACACATATTGAGTTTTTGAACTGCAAACATGTATACAAGTATACCGCTCTAGGACTCAATAGTAAATACAGTAAAACACGGTTATAGCGAACACGCTTATAATGAATTGACGCTTATAGCAAAGTGCTTTTCATTCCCTGTGACTTTATTTCATGTTGGAAAATTGACGGATATAACGAATTACATTTATAACGAAGAATAATCGCCTGTCCCTGGCACTTCGTTATAAGCGTGTTTTACTGTACATTTATTGGTGAGTTTAATTTATTTTTCATACTGGGCATCTTAATTATCCGGTAGGCCTATAGCTTTCTTTTACCTGATGCTAAGCACTAAATGAAAGAATAGTCGCTTACTATTCCATGTGTTATAACTTTTTTGTACTAGAAGCTGAGAATTTATTAAAGCAATAGTGGCTTACTGTGTCATGTAACAGTATAAAGCTTGTCATGAATTGAGTTCAAACCTGACATTGACATATGAACAACAGGTGGGCATGACCCACATGTGTCATAAGCAGGTCAAAGGGATCTATTTTCACTTTCTTCAGCTAATTCAAAACACGACATTAGTTGTACTAAGCTAATCAAGAAATACCGAGAGCTTTTTTTTCTCAGGTGGAGATTTATCAGTAATAAGACCCCCAATCATAGAATTTCAGTAATGGTAATAATGATATGGCTTTTGTGCGCGCGAGATTGACTTCACTGATTCAATTCTAGCCACAAAGAGCGGGTAAATTGTCAAAAGCATGGAATGAGTTTCGGTGAGTACCTTTTTTCTTGAAATCGAGATTTATGTTGCATTTGTGATATAAATCAACTTTAAGTGATAACCCGACCTTAAAAAATATTAAAAAATTTTACCTTAATATGCATACAAGGTTTGATAATACAAGATATGTACATGCATCTAATTCATGCAAGCACCTGACGTAGCGGACCAAACAAAGCCTCACTTTATGATTAAACACCTCACAAAGATTCTTTTTAGGTAGCTAGCGCAATGTCCGCGTAAACCTTCCTTTTCAAGACTTAAATCATATTCCACACAATTTTATCAAGTGAATGTGTATTCTGATGACTATTACACGGAGAAAAGGTTTCGTGCTAATACGATTGTACTGTGTTTTGCACGCCATGGAATTGATGAATAGCCATAAGAGAACGAACTAGCTCAATGCTCGTATTTGTAAGGATTAGTCTGAAGAAAGTATAACTCCATTACGCATTCTTTAACAGATTTTTGCACTCCGTAACTGCATTGATCAAAAGTTTTATTTATTGAATTATTCAATGGATTTCTCGCGCGTGCTTTATTTTCCAATAAATCGGGACTTTATTACTTGTTCCGCAAATAATCTTCTGAGTTACATTTTTTATCAATGAGAAAAAACGATGAGGAATGTCACCTCGTATAGATAAAGAGATTCAGATTGAAAATTGTATATGGGATTTTGGCTTTTGTTTCCGTTTTTGTTTTTTTTAAAAACTAAATTTTAGTGCACATCACAAATACCAAATACGAATGGAAGAATTCAATATCTTGCGTCTTATAAATATATTCTTTCACCTATCACTTATTTTTGATGTCGACTAGATTTCGTTAATGTGTTAACTTCCTTTTGCGTCTTAAAAGGTTGTTATGAGTGTGAGATTAACAATATTCAGGAAACTAAATAATATTATAATAGTCAATTGAATGAACTTTTTACACTTAAACATTTTATGAAGTTATCTACTCTTCATAAAAATAAGGAAGAAATTATATTTTTAACAATCTTACCAATAAGTTTTGAAGAATTTGGCATTTTTAGCTCACCGAGACGAAGTCGGGAGGGGGGGGGGAGCTTATGCTATACCCTTGGTGTCGGCGTCGGCGTCCGGACCTGGTTAAAGTTTTTGTTGCAGGTCCTGTATCTAAATTATTACTTGTCCTATCTTCACCAAACTTGCATGGATGATGCATCTGGACCTACTTATGGACTTGAAAGACTTTGATGCTGAATCTGGGTCATGAATTTCAGATGCTGGAGGAGGTTAAGGTTTTTGGAGCAGGTTAAAGTTTTTGGTGCAGGTGCCCTTTGATAGCAATTTCTAAGTTACTATTGGTCCTAACTTCACCAAACTTGCAAGGATGGTGCGTCTTATGATACTGATGCACCTGACAGGCTTGAATGCTGAATCTGAGCCATAGGTTTCGGATGCTGGAGGAGGTTAGGTAGGTTTTTAGTGCTGGTTAAAGTTTTTGGAGCAGGTGCCCTCTGATGATTATATCTTAGTTACTGCTGGTCCTAACTTCACCAAACTTGCATGGATGGTGCGTCTTATGATACTGATGCACCTGACAGGCTTGACTGCTGAATCTGAGCAATAAGTTTCGGATGCTTGAGGAGGTTAAGGTTTTAAGAGCTGGTTAAAGTTTTTGGAGCAGGTGCCCTCTGATGATTATATCTTAGTTATTATTGGTCTTAACTTCACCAAATTTGCAAGGATGATGCATGTTATGATACTGAAGCACCTGACAAGCTTGAATGCTGAATCTGAGCCATAGGTTTTGGATGCTGGATGAGGTTTAGTTTTTTGGAATAGGTCACATGTTTTATAAATAGTAGCTTGCATAGTTGATTTAACTATAATATAAATGAATCGCAGAGGTAGCTTCAGATGCAGAGCCTGATCTCCATTTTTAAGGATGCTAAAAAAATCTCCTATCCGCTGAAACCTGCTTGATAGATGTGTTTGTTGTTAAATGATATATGATTCCTATGATATAGTATTGTATGATATATATGATACACTATTGTTTTATATGATACATGTAAAATATTATATCATATTATATTGTAAAAAGTTATATGATACGATATGATATTGCTTCAATTTTTTAGTACATTATGATATGATATTGTATCACGATATTGCTATGTATAGTATTATATATTATGATACAATATTGTATAATATGATATTGTATTATATATATAGATTATTACATAGCAATTTTTATATCGCATCCTATATTAGCCCGATGCATGTCGCTGTATATCAGCCCGAGAGCCGTCAGGCTGATATACAGCGACCGACGGCTAATATATAGCGACCGAGGGCTAATATAGGATGCGATATGAAAATTGCCATGTTATGATTTTTATATTCACACTTATAGAAAACATTAAAGAAACAATAAAAAAAACATCATGTGATGAATGATTATTGTTAACAAACCGTTCCGTGTCTGTATATTCCATCAAATAAACTTCACTGAAATTTTTGCGCCAGCTGTTTGTATACCAAGTTGACGTCGTCGTAACTATTTGACGTCATACTCGGAGATCGGAATTAAACAACGCATACCGAACTCCACGTTATAATAGCCGATGAATAACGGAAAGGGGTGTGATATAACATCCGAAGATTGCCGGAGAGGGGTGTGATATAAATCTTATATCACACCCTTAGAGTTTATATCACACGGGTAGGCGAACATATTGTTTATATCGAACAGGGCGGAAAAGGGTATATTTTCTTTTATACTCTGTCCCAAGATATCCTGGAGTTCAATACATGGCTAAAAAATGTGATGTCTACCGGGATTTTGTATTGAAGTAGACCCGGATGATAACGTTGAAAAATTGCGCGAGGTATTCCGAGTATTTCCGAATGGAGAAAAGATGTAAACATTCCCCATTATAAATCTCCGTAAGAAATCTGTTTTCGTTCCTGTGAAAAATGATTATGTGTTAATGAAGATATCTTGGAAATTTTCTCTTTCATCGATTTCAATTGCACTTCTTTCACAGGTATGTGTACTTTTATTCAAAATCGGCCAAATGTGCTACATGAATATCTTGGGACAGACTATAGTATACGATATAATATGATATTGGTTTATATATTATTGAATCACATGAAATTGTATTATATGATATTGTAATATATAATATTGTATCATATGATATGATATTGTATAATATGATATTGTATTATAAAATATGTCACTATATCATATTGTTTTATATAATATGTTACTATATCACATGATATTGTATCATATGACATGATATAATGTTGTATCAAATTATATTGTATCATATGATACAATATCAAATTATGTATCAAATATACAATATCACACAATACAATATCATACTATATAATACTATATAATATTATATGTTACAATATTTTGATGTATTATGTGATATTATATTGTATCATATAATACTACATTGTATCATATATTATATATTATGATATTGTTTGTGATCAAATACAATAATGTATAACATGATACGATGTCATATCATATGTTACAATATCATATTGCATCATTAGTTATTACAGTATCATATTGTATTATATGATATATATTGTAAGTATCATAGGATGCAATATCGTATTTTATATTATTGTATTGATAAACATCGTATCTTATAATACCGTATGATATGAATATATGATTATCGTACACTTTTTAAAAATATGATATACGTTATTGTGTCAAAACATTATCCATGAGTATCCAAGATCATTAACTATGATTTTCATATAATATGATAAAGGTGGTCTCATAAAGGTGATGCCTCATAAAGGTAATGCCTCGTTTCGGTGAGTTTTGTAATTTGTGATTACCTATGTTTTAAGAAAGAGAAAACTAAATGCATTTTTTACCAATAGATTTGCAAGTAACTGTACTAAAAAGATATGTTTTAAAAAAATAATTTACTTTTCCATTAGATTAAAATGTTAACTTCAAGAGGCGATATATTTGTTATTAATTATTTTTTTTTATATTTCCAAAGGGTAATCAATATCAATAAAGTGAAATTCATTTTTATCGGTATTTATTCTTTTAGGAATATAAATACTTTCATACATTATTCTTCGGGAATATAAATACGGGTTAGTCACGTGATCTAATCACTTAAAGCCTCAGGGAATATTGCAAATACATGTAATTTGGTTTCAGTCATAAAAATTCAATAAACATGAATAATCAATGTTGGTGTTTTGAATGATTTATCTGTGTCTTTTACCACATGCAAGTATCCATGTATGTATAAATATCAGCCGCTTAAATTATTGAAAACATGCTTTATTTTTCGAACCGATAAGTTGTCTTTGTCCAGGGCCGTCTGTCCTCTCCCGACATGATGAGAAAAAAAGACCCCAAAAAATGTTTTTAACAATTGGAGCCTCACCATTTCCTTAAAAAAAGAATAAATATATGCTGGTTTTTTATATTATTCTTAAAATGGGTTTAAATTATATTTCACAATTTTTTAGGAAAAAAGGGTATACCCCAAATCTCCATGCAATGCAAACCTTAAGCTACGAGAGTCAAATTTTTATCAAAATAGTTTCAAAATTACTAGGTCACTTTCGGGCATTTTTGAAATATAAAGTAATATCCTTAGACACCAATCCAAACTTGAAACAATGAATCGAAAGAGAGCAAACAATTTTATCAAAGGTGGCTTTACAACATACATGAACATGATCCACCAATTATGTAGATAACACGACGATTTATTTCGGGGGGGGGGGGGGGTAGTATTTAGCTAATATTAATGCTCATTCCAGATACAATTCTTATCGCATTTACTATTGAATTGGACAATATCTATCATGGATACCATCTAATAATAGCATCAATAATAGTTTATTTGCTACTATCAATACATTTATAGATTCGATCTGTATCCTTTTTACATTTTGTTACACGATTATTTATAAGTATAAGAAAAACCAACACACTGTATAATCTATTGGATTTTTTCCCCTTTTTGCAGCTCTCTAATGATGTCGAAACGCCCGAGAATAAATCAGAGCCATCAGTAATAAGGTTGCACAAATCAATGACAGGCAGGATTTGCCTGTTGAGTATGGACAGTGACAGACATATCGTGTTCTAAGGGAAGTACCATCAAACCAAATCGCCTATTCTGGTAAGTGGAGCAATAATTAATGTAGTGTTCCGGAAAAGATATAATTCACAAAAGTAAACAAAAAATATTGGATGATAATGACTAATGCGCACAATTTCAATATGACCAAATCTTTCAGCAATGTTTCCCTGATATTAAATTATTTTCTTTGCCAAGCATTTTAAAATAATATATATTTTAACAATAGTGAAAGTTTTAAATATATATGATTTATCAATTTTTTTTTTCAAAATCACCATTCCCTTTGTGTTTCTTTGAGTTTAGATTTTTATTCTTACAGAGAGAAATACAAAATTGTAATAAAATGCTCTGACTTTCAAAAATAACTCTTCAAATTTTTGTTTGTAGAAATATGACAAATTCTCTGTCCAGCAGATAAAAGCAGACTAAAGTTGTCTATTTTTTAATTTCGGTATACCATGTTTGGATAAAGAATAAAGAATACGAAAATAAAAGCTCGAAAATTTAACAGAAAAAGTAGTGTTCATGCATGGTTTAAAAAGGCATATAGTCAGGTGACGATATCAATTCTACAAAACGACAAGTAAACAGGGTCTTTTTAAAAGCATTATTTTCATTTAGCAGGCATTTGGAGATGGCTTAGGATATCTCTATGTGAAATCCTCTGTATATTGTGTATGCATGCTCAAATTGCTGATGAATTTTATTTTATACTAGAATGGAATTTTTTTTCTAATTAATATGAGAAAAAATATTTGGACAATTTGCAAAGACCTTATGTTTTTTAATGTGTAGAATTGTTAAGCACAAATTTTTTTTAAAAAGCCCAAACCCTCGTTAATCCTGAAAATCTAAAACGCTGTATGTCCAATTTGATCCTATCCAGTATGTTTTTTTAAACTCAGTTTAAAATTGAATTCTTCTGCCAAAAATTTCGTACTAATTACTAGCTTATTGTTGGGATAGTGCAATTAAAACGATAATCCTTTATATTTGGCTGCATCAACGGGACAAGTTTGGATGGGGAGGTATTCTTAATCTAATATTTTCTCCCATTAATTAGATCGATATACCATTACAGGCTAGCGTCAGTCCCTTTTTATTGGGCGGATGATGTTTCATATTCAATTATATTGCACCGACACTAACTTTTGTTAAGAGTTTTAAATGAGGTTTACTATAAACCAGTTGTCAAATTATAAATTATGTACGTAAAAAAACTAGTACTTCACTACTTGATATTGGCAAAAAATCTTTAGTTTCCATTTACAATTTTGCAAGTTTAGCAATTAGGACGTTCGAAATTAGGGCAAATGGGTGCATTATTTCAATATCAGCTGATATCGATTACGCGTTTTTAAATTTTATAAATTATACTATGCATTATATAGATCTATTACACGTATACTATTTCATTTACTGACGAGACTCTGTTATGTGTGAAATATTTAAATTATCGTATCCGGTTTCAATATTAACATTTTATTTTCATGAGAACCAATTCGTAAATAAGTCGTTAACTTGCTAAAAATATCCTCCCAAGGGTAGATGCGGGATAATATATCTCAATAAAAGCCAAGATTATGTCCCCTCAAAATGACCACTTTATTCAACTCTTTGGTAATCTTTCTATTGTAGTGTTGCAATAATTAGTGCATGAATAGTTTGTACAAGGAATTCCTTGCCTGGAATCATACTAACCCCTTCTATCATTTTATTAAGGCAATCGGTTTTTTACTGTTATTTACTAAAAACAATTCTTTTTTAAGAGATTAAAAATGAATTGAAAGCCTATCAAAAATTTAACCTCTATTTGACTTTGATAGCGAATTTCCGTTTATTTAACAATTTTTTTTTTTGGGGGGGGGGGGGGGGGGAGTAGGTTTCTCCAGTTCTCTCCCCCCCCCCCCCCTTTTCTTTTTTTTTTTTAGAAAATCGATTATACTTGCCTGGAATGGTCTTTTAAAAATGACGTAGATTCCAGGTGGTTGTAATGGGGGAATACACATCAAATATATATGGACATTACAAAAGTATGTCAATAAGTCAAGATTAGTTTATATGTCATAAACTCATAACAATCATGGACTTATTGAGAATTGAATTTTCGAGGGGGCCACTCAACATCCTCCCCCTTTTTGACCTTTGACACCCCCACCTTTGTCGTCTTTGTGACTTTGAAGCGCAACCAGTCAAAATGCTTTTTGAAACTCGCGTTATATTTTATGGGGATAGGAATAAAGGAAATAATTTAATTCAAAGTGGTTTTAAGAAGAAAGATATTATTGAGAACAAAAACGTTTCCTGTGTGTTCCCCGAGCATCTGTTAGCCATGGATTCCCCCAACTTGCCAAGTTACATACATTTTATTAATTACATACATGTAGTCCGCATTTACCCGTTCCCAGTTTCAAAGAAGTGAAATATGGGTATACATCGAAGATTTCCTTTATTAAAGCTGCATGGTGCGATTTTTTCGCTATTACAGTATCAAATAATTTTCCATACATACCAATTATCTCAGAAAGTTATAGACTTTCGCCTATTTACACCAGCAGAATCGGTCTCTCTTCAAAGTTAGAAATATTCAAAGTAAATAAAATAATTTCATTATGGGCATACAAAAAACCCCAAACCAAACTGTACCATGGGAATGTGTAGAAAAGGGAACCATTTGGTTTCGTCTCCCAAATAATTCGGTTTATTCGTGCAAAGATTGTAAACAAAGCAAACTTCAGAAATATTAGTGAACAAAATGTACACAGGTTTATTTTTGATTTGCCAAAACATTATGCCCTTTATTAATAGCGATGTCATAGTCGTAATACAATCACAGCTACTTCGACGCCAGGGGCGAATTTTAATATGAGGCGAAATAACACGGCACTCTTTCGTGTCGTTTGTTTTTAAACCAAATTTTGTACATCATTTTTTCATTGAAATATGACTGAATTGACTGTGGAAACTACTGCGATGTCTTTTATTATACACATAATAACCATCGCTTAAAAGCGGCCACAGGATTTCATATAAAATCGGACCAAGCAGCTTTAAAGAATGTACATGTACCATACACGTAAATAGTCAAAACCCATTTCTGATTCTTTCGAAGTCCTCCTTCTGCATGTTTTGGTTTGCAATATTGTAGAGTCTTATGGAAATATTCAAGTAAATCGTGTATTGTGACAAGATGATATCGTCTTTCGCAAGTTTATTATAAACAAATGTCAGATTTTTGGGAATACTAGGATAATAGCAGGGTAATAAACTACCCCACCCTGACAAACTGCACCGAATAATCCAATGTTTGCTGTTTACTTCAACAAAATGAATGATGTTACAGAACGATAGTTGATACTAAAACAATGTCATATCCGGCAATGGAATTATGGTTAACTTCACAGAGGCCATAGAAATCGTCGGAGTTGGCTTGATCAATGGAATGTGGCAAACCATACCAAGTGATAAGGGGTTTGTATCGGTCCAACGTCATCATGTTAATCCACGGCTACAGGTGGGGCAGAGCGACATCCGGCGACTTTGATTTTTCGATGTTTTCCAGGATTTGCCTCAGTGCTATGAGAAAACTAGGGCATGAACAAATTAGACAAATGCTATATATAGCGCCACATTACACTTGTGCCGTACCGGTAGTCATTCCCTATCTAAGTCAGTGCATTGAAAATATGTATCTTATCAATTTAAGCAACTTCCGCTATCTAGTCCGGAAGTAAAAAAAACTTAACAACTGATCATCTTAAAATGCAAATTATTTATTAAAATACAATGTACTAGTATCTTTTGAAACAAGCGGTTTAAACTTTTAAGCTTTTAAACACTTCAAGTCGAGATCAGGTGCCTAAAATGGCGACGATTTGCAGGCTAAGAGGGCTCGATGGTTGTGGCCATTTTAAAACTATTTTAATCTCCTTAAGAAGAAGAGCTCTATATAAAGATATAGAAAACAGTCAAATTTTAGAGCTAAAAATTTTGGAATTTTTCTCTTCTAAATGATAGTATATGACCAAAGATATCTAAAATATTAAGAAAGATCTGATGGATACTTTGTGACCATCCATCCTCCTTAAAGGTGTACCTTGTTCTTAGTGGTTAGATGGGAAACACTTTTTTGTTGTTGTGTGTGTTTTATATGTGTCACGTTGTCCGTTTGTTTGGGTGATCCCTTTATAGCTCGGTCATTCTACAATCGTGGCAAATATATATATAAACACGTGTATATTTATGTTTTATATGGTTACCACGCGGAAATCTGATTCGTTTAAGTCTGCGTGGTTTCATTCGTGAAAGATTAAGCTATCAAATTACAAGAGACCCCCGTTATATATGATGTACGTGTAAGAAGAGATCGGAGTCTTTGAATAAATGGAACTGTGGTATCATGAACTTTGGTATAATGAACTTTGGTATACCGATATTGCATCCAGTTGGCCGATGAACATTTTTGCCAGTTAACACTGTAACTATAGACTTTAATGCTCAACAGTGAAAGTTTGTTGCCTATGATTTTGCAGAAATTGTATACTGACTCCTCATTCATTTATTTGCTTCTTAAATTACATGTAAAACAATGATTCAATATTTGAAAATATAATTGATCTGATTTTATGTTACTGACAATTACGAATTAGTTATTTGTATGCCTCTTAACATTTTTGAAAAATAAAGCACAAAAAACAATAAAGCTCAGGTTAAAACATCAATACTATGTTATAAATTGTGTAAACCTATCTTGTCAATTTTCATTTTCAGATACAAGTTCTTTTTTTAAAAAATAAAGTAGTCACTTGATTGCTGCGTTGAGCTGGAAGACTCGTGTTACCTGTTGCCAAGGGGGTTAATAACAAAGGAAACAAAAACATGCTTGGTTGTTATTTTTAAGTCTATTGACATAACAGATGACTAATGAATTACTAGTAAATTGTGCACGTTTTTTGGGACATTTTGGCACACCATTTTCCAATTAATTCTTCCATATCATATGCTAAATGGAACCCATACACTGGTGATCTTAGCATAAACGTTATAACCATACTTCTTATTCACGTGATTACAGTCTCAATAGCGGTCACTATTCTTAATATGTGGTCTGGATAAAAAACCAGCATTTTTATATGATGTCTGTGATATAGCGTGTTCTTATCTATTCCTCAACTTCTTTCATCTAGAGAAGCAGGTGTTTTTCAAGGTGAAACTATAATTCACCCCTAGATCTTATTGCACCAGCCACGGATGTAGATTGATACCGTTTTCTTCGTTTATTATAGATGACCGGAGACACTGAATTCCACGCTGGTTATTCCTGTTTTTGTTTATAATATCCAACAGTCAATAGGTAAGTCAATAATGTTTACTTGTCACAATCTTTGCTCGGATCAATTTGTCTTGAAAACTAACCTACGGTTTTCAAATGAATTGGAAATTTGTCTGGAGGAAAAAAAAATGGGATCGTTAAATTGAAAAATAGTTTATCTTTACAATATGTGTTTAGAATACAATACGTAATTGTTTACATAATTCTTGACAGTGAATAAAAAGTGGTCGATCAGCACATTTACCGCATTCAACAAACAAAACATAATTTTCTGACAAAACCAGATTGAAATGGGGAAACTTTGCCGCAAACAGGACGAAATGTATGTCTTCCATAACTGATGCACGATCCGTCTCTAATTATACCGTTAAGGAGTGCCGGAAACCTGAATCCACTCTTCATAACCCTTAATGAAAACTCGCGACAAAAAACGGTTCAAATTGGTCCGTAAATTGTTCCTTGATAAAGAAACGGGTCGCCCAAAGGAGTAAAATGAATTTCTACTTGTGAGTAGCTGGTGGGGATCAGGGCGACTTTCATTAAAGATACATAGAGAAGCTATAATAATACATTTCTCGTATACATGTATTGTAATTGATGGATCCAGCTTCAGGAAACATGCCAGGCTCTATCGACGACTTGACACGCGACAAGTAATGCTACAGTAAAGGAATATACCGATATGAACCATAGACCTATGATACATGTTTGGTACATCAAATAGCATGCATCATGAAATATAACAATCTTGTACATGTATCATGATAGATCGTATAATATATACCGGTATCTTAACAGCCTAAATCCTTGGAAAGCATTAAGAATTACTGTTAATTTTTCTCTGAATTTTTCTTCAGTTGCTAGTATTCATATAATGTGAGCAAAGTATCTAAAATTTTGTTATTACTGTCCAGTTCGTTACATTAAAATAAAAAAAAATAGCCAATTAAATGTTTTACAAAATTCACTCATGATATACAAATTTTGTATGTGTGTATTTTCAATGTTTTTATTCTATTTTTAAAAAATTGGAAAAAAGTGAAAATTTAATGATAAAAAAAACTCGCATGTGTGGCACACGTTTTGTGCATAGAAATAAAATAGGGATGATATCACTTACGTTTTGATAAACTACATGTATATCAGAAAGCTTTTGTATGTGTCAAAATTTCTGTCAAAATATCGTCTTATTTTATAAAAACAAATAATTATAACGATGCTCGACAACCCAGACCCTATACAGCGTTTTCTGGGTTGTATTTATGTATTGGCAAAAAACCTGTGGCTCGGTCACCTTGGTTTTCGTAAAGATTGATATTTATATAGCGGAATTACAAGGTTTGACGACAATAAAACATTGCAAGCAGAAACTGGGTTAGTAAAATATTATCATCTCCAGAAACCAAACAGTTGTGATAAATTAAAGACCAATGACTTCGATTCGGTTCACAAAAGATCTAGTAACGTAACAAATGGCATCATATCTTAACGATAAAATTTGTTCGCTGCCCTTTAAAATTGATGGGTTGATACTGCAATAACATACAGCGTTCCTGTTCTCTATGTATGAACGTTTTCAGTTTTGGTTCATTAATTAAAGTGTTACCTAAATGGTAAAAGAAGCATAAAATCTGTTTATCAACAGAAATCGGATGTCCGACTTTACAGCAAAAAGCTATATGGACCACATAATGTTCGTACGCTTTGAATGATTTATATATAAAAAAAAACATTTTTAAGTTGGACATTACAACCGAGAGTTCGCTCTTTACCATAATCGTTTAACAAGCAAATGCACTTAACGTAATAAAGAAACAAATTGTTCCATATCGAATGATCATCCACAAGTTGCGTGGGTTTTTTGTGTCTGTTTCATTGACCAGAATTGATATGAAATATTAACAGCTCTCGGTTCGTGAAAACAGTGTAAGTGAAACTTCAACTCATTCATGGCTGACATATAGCCAAACAGCATGTTCCGAGGATCGTTTGGGCAAATGACGGAAATTCGGAAACAAATTGAAACAGTTGCATCCTTTTACTGGCATTTTAATACTTACTGGATTATCATATCCATCGTGATAATTACACTTAGTTATCTATTTGACAACGTAATTTATCTCATACGTGTGGTGTATACTACCCGTGTGATAAACCCTTGCTTTATCAAACGGGTGATGCTTTATCAAATACTTCCGGTCCGAACTATTTTTGACACAGCCCCTCGCTTCAACGCTTCAGTGACCTATTTTCGAATACTTTCTAGTATTTTCCATCTAACTATATCTACTACCAAAAATTGATTTAAATTGGATTTTGTCGAAGATTTAAATTACAAATATAAAGGAAAACACATAACTGTGAAGTTTATTAAACTGCAAATGACGTTAGCTATCAAGGAGTTCATTCTGACGACGCAAAGCAAACAGAACATTTTGGTTGTGTTTCTATACAAGAACTTACCGAAATAATGTCTCCAAAGACTTTTATTTCACCAGCAGTAAGCATCCTAATTCAATATTTTCAACTTCGAATCATTTGGCTGGTGTTCGTATTATAAAACATCAACAACTGTTCCTCGTTCGAGTCAATTCAAACTAACGAGCATTCGCAACTTTGTGTATGTCAACAAACTTGATTATTCAAGTCTTCTGATCAGCATTTCCATTTAATTAAGTGATTAAGCTCTAAGAAAAATTATTTACAGATAAACAATTATTTCAAGGCTTATTTCAGTGAAACTTTACATTAAAACAGTTATATTTATCTCCGAAATGACGTACTAAATTGTATTGCGCAAGGTCACAATAACCGCATTACACAACGTTGCATCATCGTTTAATCTTTGAAAAAATCAATTCGGGTCATATTATGGGCTGTCTCAAAAGCTTCATGATATAAATCAAATTGTATGAGATAAATAGAACATCTATAATTGTGTGATTTTATATTTGCTTTATCCAACTCGTTGAAATGGTTATATTCGCTCGGCAAGCCTCGCGAATATATACATCATTTCAACTCGTTGGATAAAGCAAATATAAAATCACACAATATAGATATCCTCTATAAAGCACACTGATGACGTCACAATCCTGACCGACAAAGTTCTCGGATCTTAAATTTCTGACACCCTATACTGATATCATTATAAGTTAGCGGGCGTTGATCCCACCCGATTCATACATTGACAGATATTATTTAATCAGATGGGGCTGTACCTTGGCTAGATATTGGCGCCGAAAATGCTGGTATTTCCTTATCATCTGAAAAGATAAAGAATATCATGGTATATAATCTTTAACGATTATCAACGGCAGACACCCTGTAGGTTTATCAATGGAAAAAATGGCGACTATCGCAAGATTCTAAAACAGTATTAGTGACAAACGACAGCTGCACTTTAGGTTTTGTATATTATCCATAATTAGAATATCTTCGAAAAATTCACCCAAGTCGTTTAAATATGTAACAAACTTTCTCACCATCGTTGGCTAAATATGGGCCACATTTCCATGTAGGATATAGTTTGGAGTTCTTCTGGAGTTATCTCATAAACATGGCTATATAAATATTACATGTATGCATACTTACTCTACCGAGTTCTTGGAACAATGTACTATTACACCAAATCATGGACGATGCCATTAGAATAATCAATTGAGACGTGTAAACCCAGACTAAATAGGAAGCTTGGTCGTTTTTCGGGTTTTGTTTTTGTTTTTCTTAGTTACTATTTTAGGTTCGGTTTTTTTGCGATGGAGGGGTTCGTTTTACTGCTGAAAATAAGAAATTATTAAGTACCAAGTTTCTATCACATTTCTAATAATAGTACCCCCACCACTCAAAAAAGAAGAAACCTAACAAAACCAACAACAAAGATATAAAATTATTTTCAACCTACTTAGTTGCAAATCCTTCAAGAAATATTAAATCGAGCTCATATTTGGCTTTGGACTGATATGTTTTGCCGGGTTGAAAAAGGGCATGCTAATGTCAACGTGGGCTCGTGACGTCAGAGGTGACATTCCTTTGATAATCGTTCAGAAGATGATCATGACGAAAGACTAAAAGTAACTGTTACCAGTCATTAATTATGTCTTCAACTGCATTTACATAAGTGTCCTCAACAATCTTATTCATGTTAAAATATCGAGAGAGAAATGGCAGTGTAACTTGAGTCACGGGCAATAATAAACATCGAAATTTGGAAGCTTGGCGACATGCGTTTTCTGTATTAAATCAGGAGAATTTAGTAGTATTTTTGCATTTTCAGAAATTTATTGATATGAAAGCAAATATGAAACAGTTTTAGCACCCGTTACAGTGTTTGAAGACACAATACATTGATATAAATTTATATATTGAAAATCCTATGAATTTATCAACTGTTGGTGACACTGCTAGGATTCAAATATTACAAATACATTAATGACTTAACGATATCAAAGTCGGTTTTTTTTTTCATTATAATGGCTACTAGGATATTGTTGAAAAAAACCTGATTAAAGGCTCATAAGTAATATCGGCTGTTTAAAAACCCTCACATCGCCCTTAAACTTTGTGCTCGGTTGATATGGCTTTTCCAAGAAGTCGATATCTCTTGACCCCCCTCATATCAATACTATTTTTGTACAATATAATTAATGTTTCAAATTTAATTCCAAAAGATAAAGGATATATTTAGATTGGCCAAAGCACGAAGGGTTGTAACGACCCACTTGAATAGAATCGAATCAGCAGAAGAAAAGCATGAAACCAATCTTCTGCTTTAAGCTGACGCATTGTCGAACTAACTAATAAAAGACACTATTCATTATATATATAGAGTTCCCGTTATAGCTCCGCTGAGCCTATCCAGAAAAGCGCCCAACCCTTCCACAGCTTATACAATTCAGAATAACTGTAAACAACAGCAACAATGTCTTGTCTTCAATTTTATATCAAGCTTTATTTTCATGGGAAAAAAATTAAACTTTCCAAAGAAAAAATGATTTATTTAATAATATTCCAGCATCTTCGAAATCCGAGGGCTTCCAATCCGAATAGTCCAGAAAAGCTATACTTGCGGAGATACTGCAATAATGTCAAAAAATTCTTTAAAGTTATAATGTATTTAAAAATCTGTTTGGCTAGTAACCTTTTTTTCTTATATAATTTTTTTATTTATATCAATGTTAAAGCACATGTAAACATAAATTAAGTACATAATTTCTGCTTTCACTATTTTGATTTAAGCACAGTATATAGTAGAGAAAAATTACATTAACAAAAATGATGCCTATCTAACACTATACAATACATATATGTATATCGCACAATATAAACATAGGCATGTATAACATCATTGTATATATACGTGCAATGAGATTAGGTTTTATGGAGAGGATAGATAAAGAAAGGGGGATATGAGTAAATGGGGGTGGGGAGGGGGAAGGGGTATATTGTTTTATCTTTATGCTAAAAAAAACTTTTGAACAAATATAGTTTTTGAAATATAATTTTTTTTTTAGGTGAAATATGTTAAGAATGTACTTCTTTGTGAGAAAAGGCTTACCTTTTTATATTTATAAGATAAATTTTCAAATAATAATAAAAATACAGTTAGAATATAATTATAGAGTAAACATTTTTAGAACAGGCAAAATTTATAACTGTTGAAAGGTGCACTGCAGGTTGAGTATTTTTTCTGCAATGCTAGCTACATTTATACCCGCATTAAATATCAAAGAAAGTCTAAGCCCTTCTATAGTTAAAACAAACGAATTCCGCGGTATTCTCATTTAAATAATGTATTTTCAAACTAACAGCGTATTAAATGTGAAAAAAAATATCCGTAGGTTGTATAAAAACTGAACGGAAATAAATATACATGTAAATAACTGTGCCAGATTATTATGCCAGTGCCTAGGTGGCATTTTTGCACCCGCTTAAGATACAGTTTCGTGAGAATTTATATATTTACCAAATGATAGACTATTACCAAGAGTGTATAAAACTACTTTTGTTTTTAATGTTTATCATCTGACAGGTGAGATATCAACCTTATATCAATTGAAAAATGGCAACAAATCCTTTAAGCAATGGTCAATCATATGACATATTTCAGTTTACCAAAACATGCATATTAAGCGGGTGCAAAATGCCACCTTGGAACTGGCATATTTATCCGGCACAGTGCTCTGTCAGAAAACAGTAACAATAGGTTTTAAGAGAGGCAAGGTTCAATGATATGTGCTTAAAACATGTAAAAGATTTCTGGGTAGCCGACGCACCCAGCCCCGGTGCCATAAGGCTTAGACGAGCTCACTTTTGATCTCAGTCTCACTTTTCGACTATATATTCCTTTTGTAAAAGTGAGACCGAGATCAAGAGTGAGTTAGTCTAAGTTATATGGCCCCGGAGCCAGATCCATAGAATTAAAAATATATGTGATCAAAGTTGGGCACCTCAACAAATATTCTATTGAATTTATCCTGAATTATGGACTTGAGTCCATCATTTAGAATACTTTTCTTGATATTTATTCCACAAAGCATTTGGATAGTTTACACAAATCATCTGAAAGGAAACAGCCCGCTTGTCAACATACACATCAGACGGACAGTTATCTTTATTTCAAAGACCAGATATACTTGACAATTCAGCCCGCAATATACTTTTGGAATATTATTTCACAGGGGAGATATTTACACTGGGATAAATCGCACATTATAACTATTTTCAAATTAAAAAGAGTAGATCCACAACCAACCACCCCCTCACCCCCAACTGGAGAAAATTGAATATGGTATTGGATTTACATATGAAGCATATATATCTTAAATGTATTCTATTGTTAGTAATCTTAGTCTAAATACAGCTTTTCTGTGGGACGTATTTTTATATTTTATTACATATTTTTTTAGGGGGGGGGGTGCTACTTTACTTTTACAAGACTGATACGTACACCAATGTGTGTCTGATAAATGGCTTGCTTATCTAAATCTTTTTCACAGCCTTTATCGCCATTTCTATTCTTTCATAAATGATGATACATTGGTGAATTCCTGTTCTTCCGTGTTTATCCTGCTAATATTTAGTAGAACAGGACCCCCTTGGCCTTTGTCATCAATTTGCAGATCCAAAAAACTAGGTCCTTGAACAAATTAATATTAGTTTTGGCAAGCATTTTCAATATCGCTAATGCAGCTTGAACGGTTAATGCCTTTCATTTTTTTTCTGCAGAGATGAAGTAGAAGATAATACACACAATACATTGGATAGCGAATTATGCAATTCACTGGCAACATATTGCAAATGTTTGATGTTGGAGTAACTGGGGGTAGAAGCTTTCACAAATCCTATTACACGTTCCCTGTGGACTAATCATTAATTATGCCCTGGGATTAATGGACTATTTTCTACTTGAGTGTGTTTGGGGGTGAAAAGTCAGCTGCTTCATTTAGACTTGGACCTACTTTTGTGTGGAATTCAAATCGGGATACTTGTAGTTGCATACAGTATTGTTCATAGAATCATAAAATGACGAACCCCAAAATTCTCAAAAATAATAGAGAGTGTTCGAGAACGTCTTCTGAACGCTTTCTCCTGTCAGTTCCTATTTTGGAGACTTTTCCCGAAGGTGACAATATATGGAGGTAAAATTCAGTTTACTTTGGTCACATGACAGCATAGCCATTAGATTTACGCAGATTATTGAATAAAAAGGTTATGAAAAAATTAAGCATTAAACAGATAAACCGTTTAATCCTTGGTATCCCTACAATGCAGAAATTTGCATTACCTAGGTTGCGTGTTCTAGAGCTAGTACGAGACTCTAGTTTTAATATAATACGAAAAAGGAAAGAAATTCATTTCGTAAAATGACACTGTCTTTATTTTTGGCGTTCTAGCAGAATTGAACAATACACACTCTGCATTGTTCGATATGTTTCTATCATAATTGAGAATCTCAGAATGGCCATAGTGTTACAGTCATTTAGGATGCTTGATGTGGCTTAACTTTATCTTCTAAAAAAAAAACACATTAAAAAGATATACTCTACTGACTCAACGAAGATCGTTCTTATTTTATTTTATTATTATGACAGCAGTAAAGCTACACTAATTACAGTCCTCTGCGCTTGCGTGATCATGAAACGAAAGGAAAAATCAATATTTTTGTGTATGGCCAAAAATAGTTCTATTGAGCTTCTTTTTAACCAGGTTTATTCGCTTTGACGATCGTAGTTTCTAAAAAGCTCGAAAGATGTTTGTTTTGAAACAGTGCATCTATTTGCATACGAGGGGCGTTCAATAAATAATGTCATCGTTGTTACAAAAATAACACTATTAGATATGTTTTGTTATATTTTCAATGGTTACCTTCAAAATACGATTTATCCAAGCTTTGAATGCATTCATATAATGTGTTTTGGGGAATGATATTCATGCACTTATAAATGGCAGAGCCCAAAGCATTCTTTGAAGCATATCTTCTTCCTGAGAAGTTCTTTTTTAATTTAGGAAAAAGAAAAAAGTCACACGGAGACAAGTCGGGTGAATAGGGAGGATGGGGCAAAACATGAACCTTTTCTTTTTCCAAAAATGATCTCACAATCTGGGATTTATGTGCTGGGGCGTTGTCATGAAGAAATCGAATTCCAGACTGTGGTCTCTTCCTTTCGTAGTGTTTCTTAACTTTTTTCAGCACATACTTTTTGTATACATGTCCGGTGATTGATCGGCCTTTTGGAATTGCAACTTCAGCTACATACGAAAGACGAAGAGGACTACATTAAAAAATATTTTTATCTCGTAATTACGAGAAAAGATCTCGTTATTACGTGTTAATTATCTCGTTATTGCGAGAAAAGATCTCGTTATTACGAGTTAATTATCTCGTTATTGCGAGAAAAGATCTCGTTATTACGAGATAATTACCTCGCTATTACGAGAACAGATTTCGTTATTACGAGAACAGATCTATATAAATAGTGCGTCTTATTGTTGTACTCTCATTTTATGTAAAATGGATGTACATAAGAAATTCATTAATTAAGTGAGAGAAATTTTAGAAGAAGGAGCAAAGCGACTGATAAATAAATTAATCAACCAATTTATTAATATGAAGGATAATTTGTTTTCAGACTCCAAAATGTTAATATACAAAAACAGTTAGTTTCAATGTAGGTTGTGTATGAATATATAAAACACGATTCGGGGTAAATCCCGTATATCCATGATTGAAACTGTATAGTCCTCTGTAACTGATAGAATTGTGTTTTTATGACTAGAACTACCTGGTTTTTTAGTCAACCACATCTTGTTTTTAATTTTCTACGGAAGCGTATTAGGGCCGCAGCAGTATTTTTTATTAATTTGTTTTAAAATTTATCAATTTGTTATAACAGATTAATAATTTATGATAACAAATTAGTAATTTGTTGTAACAAGTTAATAAATGTGACTAAAATTAATTTTTAGAAATTGATAATTTGTTAAAACAAATTAATTAAAAATACTGCTGCGGCCCTGATACGCTTCCGTAATTTTCCTCTGAGGTTCAAAATAATGTATCCATTATGCATGCTTCATCACCTGTAACAATTTCCAATAAACGTCGTCCATTGCAATTTTTGTACATTTTAAGTAGTATTCTACACATTTCAACCTGCAATCGTTTTTGTTTTTCTGTTAATAGATGAGATATCAATCTTGCACTAACCTTCCGGAGGCCAAGGTGCTTCTTAAAAATTGTAAACCCTATCCCCGATGAAATGCCTACTTAATTAGCTATTTGTTTAATGGTTAGTCGACCATCATTAGTAATGATATCGGTTCATTTTCAAATATTGCATCCGTTGAAGCCGTACGAGGTGCTCCAGGACGTTGTTTATCCTTAAGATCTGTTTGGCCATTTTTGAATTTGCTGACCCGCCTGTAAACTTGTCTCTATGACATACACCTGTTTCCACATCACACAGCTCTTTGAAAATTTCTTTCGAGTCTTTACCTTGTCTGACACATGCTTTTATGTAGCCTCTAATTTCAGCCTTATTGAATGATGACTTACCAGTCATATTTTCATACAGTGTGTCGAGTAGGGGTTATATATCAGCTTCTCAAAGGACTATTCGATGATGAAACGTGGTCAGATAAACGGCCATAAATAGAATATGTTTCAAATCATGCGTGAAAAGAAATTCAAAGGTCAATTGAACCCTGTATTTTAATACACGTACATGCCAAGATATACCAAAAATTGGTATAATTATAGTATACATGTATTAAATATTAGGATCCTGCCTCAAAGAGAGATATATATATATATATATATATATATATATATATATATATATATATACTCAAACTTGCTTATTTATTGGGTCTGCTTTGTATTTATGAATTATTGGGCCAAATGTTATTTGTTGACATGCGACGACGGGATCAGATGAATAATATCCAAATTCACGTCGGGAAGCTATGTATACCATAAAAACAAGACTAAATTGTTAACCAACTGTATATATACCTATTGCATTTAAACTGTGGAATTGGGTCTTGGACCCTATTGTTGAAAAACATATATATATTCCAAAATTAGTTGTTGGGTCTAATCAGTTATGATCGATTTATACTGGTATTTCCGTTAATTTGTGATGGCTTGGTCTTTCTGTCATTCTTGAAAGCTATGATTCTATTGTTATAAAAATATATCAATTAACAACTGTTTGAATAGTTTTGCAATTAGCTTATAGTAGTGTGTCGTTGACCCAATTATTAAAAATATATTAGCGGAAAAAGAAACTGTGCATTACTTTAAAAACATATAAGGTGCGCAATTATTACTTTCAATTTAAGCCTTATAGAATACTAGTAAAGAAGCTGTAGAGTTTTTTCCGATGACCAAGTTAACATTACGTAGTAAACCAATGAGAACCACATGTCGCTGTTGAATCGTATACACGTAGTAAACCGCCATGCTTTGCGATTCATTCAATTGATTGGAGAATGGGTTTGACGAAACATTGTCATGTGTTGAAAAGTGCTTTCCATAAAAGGTCGTGTACCTGATTTATCACAAGGAATAAACATGTGAAATATGAAAACCCTAGTACCAACCGTTTTAAAGTTATGTCCAAGGATAAAACTTCAAAAAAGAAGGTCAAACTCGAAGTTCAAATTGTTGGTACAGTAGAGAAGGTCTTGTTACAAGGAATATACATGTAAAGTATGAAAGCACTAGCAGCAACCATTCAAAAGTTATGGCCAATGTTAAAGTTTGGTAAAATTTTGCAAAAGTGGGACAAACTCTAAGGTCAAGGTCAACCGGTCAATATGTTAACACCCAAAGAAAGGTATTGTCACAAAGAATACACTAGTTTTTGCGGACAGACATACAGACGGATATACAGTCGAAAAAACTAAATGCCACAAAATTTTCGATAACTGGGTCATATATAACAATTGTAATTGTCAAATCAAGATGAAAATACCAGGTAACATTTTCATATAGTAGACAATGAGGGTACGTTGTAAAAATGTGTCATTTGGCGGATCCAGGATTGTCCAATTGCAAAATTACATGTAGTAATGTTTAGCAACCGAACAAATTTATTGTTTGGATTATCAGAAAATACCCCCAGACAATTATTGTTTTGAAACAACAGTACATGTACATGTATAAGGCATGTTCGTTTTCATATTCCGTTTTCCGTCATGCCGTGTACATAAATATACGGGTTTGAAGGACTTTGAGAAATCTTTTGTAATTAGTCCTGTATTTTCCGCATAGTTCAATTCATTTACAACAGCGTTGTTTGTATTGTTATGGGAAATTTTGTCAATACCTTATCTTCCCACAATACATGCAGTACAAGATAATTTTTTACTTTGGCTTGAGAAAACATTAATAACTTTCGCTCCTTGGTATCACGGTGATATAATAACGCACCTTTAAGAACAATACTTCAGCTAATGATCGGAGAATGTCAAGTTTACAACATTTTTTCCTATCTTTTCACCATATATAAACAAAGCTGTTATTACCACAGTGACAAACGGGATAGATAATTCTTATAAACACTTCCAGAACTTGATTAAATTTTCCAATTTATTTTAATGTTAAATTCTTGTTTCTACTCTGAATTCTCCCCTCTCTTTTACAAGTAATATCTGCATGTACATGTCAAAATGCATAAGGAAATAAATTTGAAAAAGTCCAATCTATTTCTGAGTATATTTATTAAAGCAAAACTCCTTGTAGGAGTGCATATATGATCAGTTTTAATATTTTTGTCATCAAAATAATTTGAAGTTAATCTGGAACAATCTTGATATTTCAAACTTATTACACAATAAGTGCTTCAAAACTTATTAACTAATATATTGCATCAAAATGGTTCATACAGTTATGTGTGAACACTGAATTTGATATCAATATGCTAGAAAAAGTGATGATTTTTTTTTTATTTACTAGGAAGTATTATTACATTATCGTATATCAATATATTTCGGTCAAATAAACAAAAAAACCTGCATGAGTTTATTTATGAAGTATGTATTGGGTTTTTATTGTTTTGACCAAAAAGAAAATTCACTTTTTAAAATTGTATTATGGGCTGAATACCTTACGATAGTAATAAACAAACCACAAACAACCATAGAACAGGGCAAATTGATTAACTATCAATCTTTTAATATTATGAATGTCAAATTCATATCATGAATGTCAAAATAATATATCACCGTAACAATGGTGAAAATGCTCACCCGAGCAACCATAGCCATAAAAAATCAGCTTTATAAAATTCTGGACAATGTAGTTTAAAAGATTCTGTATAAAAAGTTTCAGTATAATTTTTTTTTCATTATAACAATACCACATATTAAGCACCGCAGTTCTCAAGAAGATCTTAGCAATTGTATATAAATATATTTACCTACATCAGATTTTGAACCTTTGCGGGGCCCCAATAATTGTCCACGGGCAACAACCTAAACAATTGAGAATTAACAGTATGTCAAGAAGCTTGCATATAAGTAATACCATTTATCTATTTTAATATTTATTGCACTTTAGTTTTGAAAATAATTGAATCCTCCCCCCCCCCCCCTGTATAAAATTTGACTTCCTCCATTGTGGCCCCACCATACCCCCTGGAATCACGATTTGAACAAACTTTTTTTTATTCCATTTCAAACTCTACTTGAGGATGCTTCTACTCTGAAAATGCTTCCGAATTGTGGCCTCTACCCTACCCCAGGGGATCATGGCTTGAACAAACTTAAATCTACACTACCCGAGTATGCTTCTACCATACATAAATTTAAGCTTTTCAAAGCATATGTTTTTAAAGGTTTTTATTTTATAAATTACCTACAAATTTCCAATAATTCTTAATTAATCACACAGACAGACGGACACTGAACAAAAATTGATCAGAAAAGCTCATTTGAGCTTTCATCTCAGGTGAACTAAAAAATACAAAAATCCATATAAACAAGAACTGTTCAAAAAGGATAAATACCCTCTGTGGGCCCTCATTTTGGATAAGTGCCAATTTGATAACCTGACAATGGTCATAGCCACTGACTTGTCCCCAAAAATCATCTTTAAAAAATTATGGATCAGAATGAAAGTTGGAAGGACAAATGGAATGAGAAATAAACTGAATGATACGTGTAAATGAATTGGATAAACAGACACTATAGTTTTATTACCAATATGTTCCCCCTACATCTTCACATACATCTTTTGAGACAATATTGTAAAAATTTTCTTAAAAAGATAAAGTCTTTGTTTTAAAAAAAAAACACCTGTTAACAAAAGCATACACACTGCATTGGTTTCTTAGAACTTATTTTATAGATAACATTGCCTACAGATGGACAGACATTGCAAAATACAATCTTCAAATTGTGTTTGCTGATGCATAAAATAATAAAGATATTTAAAATAAGGAAAAATAAACTTCAACAATTTGATTTCCCCAGTTTTATATTATTTAATTTTGCCCTTAATTGTGGCAATGTCCTTGTTGAGCATATCTTTTGGGCCTCCTTCAATTCCGATTGATGAACACTTTTCTGAATCCCGGATAAGTATCCTTTAAATTTCTTTCTAAGACAATCCGTTTCTTCCTTTGTCCATTGCCGCTTAGTACCTCGTTTTCCTAAAAAAGGAGAATCATCCATATGACAGATTATTTCTATTTTATATTAAATCATCTTTTTAATAATGATGTTTGTAATGTAAATAAAGGTACAAGTTACTAATGCAATTTACTTTGGTAAGACCTATTCAAGTCAATCACGTCACTTCCAGCTCCGATTCACGCTCTAAGCATCAAGACCAAAAACTCAAAATAAACCTCGCTTTAGAGAAGAAAGTCTGACGGTTTAATCGTCTGACGACAGATCTGATAGAATGAATCACTGAGCAGCCTACTGTGAATAAAAGGCAGCTGTGATGGATGAAACAAACACAAGAGATTTGCTCATTCAAAAGACTGATGCTTTGCCATGCTTGGGCATCCAGGATTGAAGCATAAAGAAGAGGCCCATGGGCCACATCGCTCACCTGAGCAACAATAGCGAACTACTTTAACTTAAAACACTTTAAATAATTAAGAACAGTAAAATTTAATACTGTTGTAAGACTCAATATTCTATAGAGGGGTGGAGGTGAAAATATGTTGCGATATATATATTATATGTAACACCGGAATATTATTTCCTGCAGTTTTTGCACATATGTAAAGTATTATCTCTTCATAGATAAAAAAATTTCATACATTTTCTGAGAATTATATCAGTTTAAAAATCAGCACCCATTGTGAATCTACTTTATCGTGTGTAATCATAATTTGAACATGTTGAATCTACACAATTAAAGGATGCCAACATTTTATTTTATTAATAATTTGTCTAAGAGGTCATGTTATACATATCTAGTTTATATGATGAAAATACAGAGGGCCCCGCTTAATATAATACCCGTTTAATATTATAGTTCGGTTAATATAATAGTTTTTCAAAACACAAAACCATTTCTTAATAAATCATTGTATTTTACATCGGTTATTAAAATAGCTTAAAATGTGCACCCCGCTTAATATAATAGAAAGATCACGCCTGTCAATTGAGTTTCACACCTTTTTCACGAGCTAGCCCCTCATGAGAAGCTTGTATAAACACTCTGACTCCCCAAATCACCTTGAAATTTACCGACAGTGCTGGCCAGACGGGATTAGTCACGCCACACTGCACGTGGCTTGGGTACTTTACCTCTGCACCTGTCAAGTGACATCGCTGTATATACTGAAGTTCTTTACAGTTTGAATAAGTGAATGCCTCTTATTTTTGTAAAATAATTTATAACAAATGGGATATTTTACATGGCTGAGCATTGTACATGATGTTCCATTTGACGATTTGTACTGCAGTTAAGTGGTGACAAAATCTTTTTTAAATATGCCTTTATTCTATAGGAAGAATGGGCTAAATAATTCAAAGGAAATAAGAAAATTCTGCACAGCTTTGTGGATTATTTGATTTTTAATGAAAGAAGTTATTAAAAACGAATTGTCTCATGAATGCCTTATTAGATTTAGTCAAAACCGGAAGTACAGGCAGAAAACAAAATGAAAGAATGTCAACCCATCGGAAGCATATTGGTGGATCTTGCAATTTTCCCAGCTTGTAATAGTTAACTTTATCCATGAAATTAACTTTTTTGAAGCATTAAAAGTAAAGTTTTAGAAGAAATCATCAATTATTGTGGAAATTACATTGTCTAGAAATAGATAGTAATAAAACATGACGTGAATAGGTACATATCATACTTGTACACATTGAATTTAGCAAGTTTTGGTTATTATTATAGTCCGGTTAATATAATAATTTTTCCTGACAAAATAACTATTATATTAAGCGGGGTCCACTGTACTGGAAAAGGTGGTTTACTTGACATATACCTGCAATATTTTTTGTTTGGTGTATTGGTATTTATGAAAAAAAAATTGAACTTAAATAAGTGTATTTTTAAGTGAATAATTTTTGTGTTTATTTAAGATGCTAAGCTCTATGAATATACCATGCCGATGAGATACATTTCATTTTCACAACTTTTATCTCATATGTGAAAGTTAACAAAGATTGATGGACATAAATCGCCAGATAGTCTGGAAGCAGGGTTTGAAATTTAACAGTCCCCCACTCGCCATTTGCAACTAAGTTTTCGTGTGGGCGATTTGAAAATGCAATTCCAGGGGCCCACATGGCGATTAAACAATTCCTGATGCCAACACATCTTTTTTTCAAATTTGTCCGAATGTTTCGTATTTTCATTTAGGTTGATCACTCAGACGCTTATCTTTACCTATCTTCACTGTGAAGCCTAAACGTCTTCATGATCAAGACTACTGATGGTCTTCATCAGTCAAGCGTTTCACAATATATCAAGAAACATTACTTTCAAAGCGTCTAACTGATTTCAGCATTGTTCAAATATTTCGATTTATGGCAATGGTTGTATCAGCCAGCCAAAAGAAAAGGATTTTTATTTGTAATAGGAGATGGATTAACCAATACAGATGTAAAGGAACAACAAGACATGTGGTTGAATGAGAGAGAGAGAGAGAGAGAATTGATTAAATCATAGGTGGTGCCCATGAAGAAATCATCACTAGTTATAAACTGGCAAACAAATTAATTAAGATTTATATATTACATGTATATCCTTTGTTGGTGTAACATTAAAGCGTTTTAAAAAATGATTGTGAAAACTTCTTTGGTCGTCGACAACAGTATCTTCATACACATAACTAACCAACCAAATTTTCTGGCATAGAGTCCAAGAAAACGGGCATTAAATATTTTGAATATTAGTTATGAATTTAGATTCAGTGAAACAGAAAGGCAACGCAGGCGGATGTTCAGTGCAAAAATAAAACAATGGCGGACAAATTCGTCCTTAGGTAAAGGCAAATTGAGTAACCATGAAGAAAGATTTTAAACAAAGTAAAGTTACAACCTATGTGTAATTCCAGGAAGATTCGGCATACTTTTATTTGAATACTAACGGTAACACTTGTAAAGAAAACATTTTCTTAAATATTCGTACAGTTTTGATGTTTGACATTACTTTAACCATTATCTATATATAGACATCGTGATTCCCCGGTTAAAGAATTTCAAAACATTTCAAAGTTACATAAATTTATCATCAAGTCACGAGCGTAATGTCTCAACTCCGCCTACTAATCTACTGATCTGATTGGACAAAGGTCAGTCAAAACATTATGTAGAAACTTTTCTGGAGTTACACTCATTAAACGCTTAGAGACGTAGTTTGCTGTATCAGTTTTGTACTAAGGCCCATCAATTGTTTTCATCTTTCCTCAAAAACAACAAATGGCTACAAACCAAGATGATTTTCTTAAAAATAATGATAATGCAGATATCCTCATAATAATACTGTGTCAGAACTGTTTAAAAGACGTTGTTTTTACATGCTCGTTTGAAAACTACCAAAATTGTTGCAGATTAATTCATCAAATGAGAAGGGACCAAACAAAGTAGTTATAGCACATCATCCTTTTGATTTTTCTGTATACAAATTATTCAATGTTTAGTAAGACAAATTTTATGTCTCAACAAACATTTCAGTGAAATTTCAAGAATTATAATCAACTTTTGAAAACTTATTCAATTTATTAATTTTTTTTAATGTATTCATATATTATATATACAAAATGTTTTGTAATTGAGTTTGCCAAGTGACATGCACAAAATCAATTTATGCACTTCTGTGTATTTTGGAGGCATTAATCCTACCCTATGACCCAATTACAACATTTTAATTATGAAGATGATTGTCATTTTTTCATGTAAACAAATGATTAGTTACCAACTAATTGTAATATCAACACGAAATGTAATAAATATCGGTTGTAATTTTCAATGCTCGGTATGTGTTTGCATCACCGGTATCTATAATCTCTACAGATTAGACAGTCACAACAGGGTTTAACTGAAAATGTGAAAGCGCCTTTCTAATTACATAAACATCGTTTTAATGTCTTTGGAGTTAATTTACACATTCATGAACTCGAAATTACATGGCACAATTTATTTTTAAAATATCTCCATCAACGAAAATAATGTCCGTTTAAAATAAATAGCCTCGAGAAAATGCTACGCATTTTAACAAAGCTTTTTGAATTAATCACCATTGTGACCCCTAAACTGAATTACCAATTGAATGAAATGTCTTTATGTTACTAATGCATCAGATTTTATCATTTTGTCAGGTAAACAATCAAGTGCCTATTTACCAAAATCTATGTTTGACTCTTTGCGTAAAAATTCCAAATACCTGAATACTGAATACAGGCAATCGTTCCCAAAGTTAAAAGCAAACTGAAACAACAATCAAAACAAGCTAAAACCATCGTCAAAAGTGAAGATGACAACGCGTTGAAATATTTAACCTCAATTTACTTCACATTAATCCGCACCAATGTATCTTCCATGTTTCAAAGATTATAATTGCACAAGAACTGTTTCTGTTGCACAACAAACATATTGATCTTTGTAAGATTGACAACATGCATCCAAAATGGCTGCTTCAAATGGAGATACGGTAAACTCTGTTTCTATTGTACGATAGACTGGCAATGCCTGTTACAGGATCAGTCTATATTGTACAAAATTGCCAGTCTACAAGATATGAAATAATGAGCCCGCTTTGTAAGTATTTTTGTAATTAGCTCAAATTTGAAACATTATTAGCCCTTAAGTTTTGCAATTTATATTTTCCTTTTCATAAGGATGATTTATGCAAAATGACGTTAAGATTAACTAGGTTGTTCTTGAGAAGAAGATTTATTAAAATGCACCCCCTTTTTTAACAGTTTCGAGATTTTCTCCGCTTTGAATATAATCTGGCCTTTTATTTTTGCAATTTATATTCACCTTCTTACATGGATGCTTTGTGCCAAATTTGGTTGAATTTGGCCAAGTGGTTTTAGAGAAGAAGTTCAAAATGTAAAAAGTTTACAGACGAATGGACAAACGGATGGACAGACGAATGGACTGACAAACGGACAACGGGTGATCAGAAAAGCTCACATGAGCTTTCAGCTCAGGTGAGCTAAAAACCACTTTAAAGTAAGTTTTTCTATGTTGTTTTTAAGTGATATACAATTGCAAATTCTTGAAACCAAATACCATACGTGTTAACCTTCAGTGATGAAAAAGAGGTAGATTTAAAACCCCAAAGAATATAGGTAAAATTACGGGGGTCTTTTTCGCATACATTTTAAAATGCTTACATATGTAGATATAGATTAATAATTAAGGATATCAACTACAAAAGGCCCAGGGGCCACATTACTTACCTAAACAACAATAGCCAATTGACAAATTTTTAATCCAAACAGTTGAAAAAGTCAAAAAGAAAATATCAGTATATTTCAAAATAAGCGAAATATGTTTTGTTTAAATTTTTTAATATCAATTTTTTTAAACATATTTAACATCGAGGCCCGTTTAAAGATAAAGATTTAAATTATTTTTCTCTTTAATTTCCTATGCCAAATTTAATCCCGCATTGTGGCCCAAATTTAATCCCGCATTGTGGCCCAAACCCCCACAGGATCACGATTTGAACAAACATTTGATTTGAATCTACACTACCCCAGGATGCTTCCAAACAAGATAGAGCTTTTTGGCTCATTGGGTTTTGTGAAAATATTTTAAAAAGATTTTTCTCTACATATTCCTAGTATGTAAAAATTCGACCCCCCCCCCATTGTGGACCCACCCTATTCCCAGGGGTCATGATTTGAACAAACTTGAATTTACATGCACTTCCATACAAGTTTTTCAGGCCAATTGGTTTTAGAGAAGAAGATTTTAAAGATTTTTCTCTATATTCCATAGTAAGATTTAAATACCCCCCCCCCCCCCCATTTCGGCCCCACCTTATCCCCGGGGGTTATGATTTGAACAAACTTGAATCTACACACCTCAAGTGCTTTCAAACAAGATAGAGGTTCCCAGGGCAATCGGTTTTTGATAAGATTTTAAAGACTATCTACATATTCCAATGTAAAATTTGCCCCCTCCAATTTGTGGTCCCATCCTACCCCCAGGGACCATGATTTGAACAAACTTGAATATATACTACCTGAGGATGCTTTCACACAAGTTACAACTTTTCTGGCAAATTGGTTTTTGAGAAGATTTCTAAAAGCTTTTTGCTATTTATTCCTATGTTAAAATTTGAACCCCTCATTGTGACCCCATCTAACCCCCCGGGAACCATGATTTAAACAAATTTGAATCTACACTAATTGGGGATCCTTCACCACACGTTACAACTTTTCTAGCAAATTCATGTTTGAAAAGAAGATTTTAGAAGACTTAACTCTATATATTCCTATCTTAAAATTTGAGCCCCCATTGCGGCCTCACCCTACCCCTGAGGACCATGATTTGAAGAAACTTGAATCTTCACTACCTGAGGCTGCTTCACCACAAGTTTTTAGACTTTCATGGTAGAGTTAAAATGTATGCAAAAACTTTCTTACCTTTTGATCTAATATACTGTGGCTGTTCACTATCTGAATTTGAGGGCAGTTCATGATCTGAACAAGATGGCTTACTAGTATCTGCTGTTGAACTAGATTGGTCCTCCTTCCGTGCCAGTTCATAATCAATATCATCATCTTTTGGTAAAGGTTCAGGAAGTTCTGTGAATTGAGGGAAAAATTATAATTTTACATATTATTATGCATTATATCATATATTGCAAAGACAGATAGTGAAAACTGAAAAATCAAATTGTCTTGGAGGTATCAATGGAAGTTCATTTTCATAGTCCTTTAGTTTTTTTACGTTACTCAAGTCAGAGGACAACCTTTATTAATTAAATTATCAATCATCAGAGTAATAAAAAGCATTTGTATGCCATTAGCTGCAATAATGTAGCCTTATCCAATTTTTTTATATCTGATGTTTACTGGAGAGGGCTCCAATTCTGAAGGATCTCCATAATGGAAAAATTATTTTTTTTAATGCGACTGACTTTGGCCTTAAAAGATTGTTTTTATGTTTTACTTCCTTTAGATAAGATGATTTTTTTTAATTCAGGTTGAAAAAACTAACCATATATTTAATATCAAAACCAGATAAAACACATTAGCATGTTTACCAGTCGTCTTTTCCAGCAGCCATGACAGTTCACGCGTGATTTAATGGGATTTACACTTGGAGTTTTGATGAGCTTGATAACTTGAATGTCAGTGTTAATAAGCGATCTTACCTCATTCGATCACTAAAACATCATTTAAGAAAATGGTATATATCATGAAAAATTCATATTTACCATGTTAATTATGTTTAAATAGGGGATTTTCTATATTCAGTTAAGATCTGCTTCTGAATTCTCATTGGCTGTCCCAAAATAAAACCGATCAAGGTCAGTAAACATGGCAGACAAATTCAACTTGCGTTGTTGACATACACGAAAAAAAGATATCGATATATGGATTATACTTGATATTTTTGGATTAATTCATGCAATACACAGCTACAATGCTTGAATTCAGGTAAGAAATGCAAATGTTATTGTCATTTATATTCGATTTGAGCTAAAATCGTTGCGGGAGAGAATCACTCCCACACTTGCAGCATTACTGAGATCTAATGAAGAAGTAGCCCCCCCCCCCCAAAAAAAAAAATCAGGAGAGGGTTCAATTATTGCAGCTAGTATGCCATCGATTCAAATCATGCACTAATTTCAAACAAACAAATTTTTTTTTTACCACTATGGCTACCCATTTATTAAAGCAATGAAACTTTGTAGAAAAGCAGTGGATTTTTGAAAAAAAGCAGTAGGTGGAAGACAGAGTGAATAACTTATAGACTTTGGCAGAAGAGTTAAAATGTATGCAAAGACTTACTTACCTTTTGATCTTATATACTGTGGCTGTTCACTATCTGAATTTGAGGGCTGTTCATGATCTGAACAAGATGGCTTACTAGTATCTGCTGTTGAACTAGATTGGTCCTCCTTCCGTGCCAGTTCATAATCAATATCATCATCTTTTGGTAAAGGTTCAGGAAGTTCTGTGAATTGAGGGAAAAATTATAATTTTACATATTATTATGCATTATATCATATATTGCAAAGACAGATAGTGAAAACTGAAAAATCAAATTGTCTTGGAAATAGATGTATCAATGGAAGTTCATTTTCATAGTCCTTCAGTTTTTTTTATGTTACTCATGTTAGAGGACTACCTTTATTAATTGAGTCTCACAGAGTGCAAAATGTTCATAAGGTTTGAATATGCATAGAAAGTAGAAATGAATTCCTAAATAAGGCCATTGCGAAATACTTTGGTTTGCAACACACATTTTTCCCCAAAGATGCATCAACTGATCAAGATGGCTCAAGGCCACACAGTGTGCAAGAAACGGTATGATCTTGACCATGCTGACTCTGACAAATCATAGTCTTACAATTCCAAACTGAGGCCAGTGACTCAATTAATTTTAGTTGTGACAAATCTCCCCCAAAATATGCATCTTGGAGACCTTGTCAAACAGCATTCAAATTCCCTAAATACTTTCTGAAACTAATTAACCTTCTAATCATGTGTGAATTCAAGTCATAACATTGGTACTTACTAGTAAATAAAAAACTGTATCTCCATAGCCTGTTGTCAAGTAAATGAATATCCAAAAAATGCATTCTCTTATGTTGGTAATGTGAGGGGGGAAAAGCTTAAGTTTGAAGCACATATTTCTTGATATCAAAGCCATTCAGCTCACAAAAAAATTTACAGATGAAAAATTCATCAAATTTAAAAAAGCACAAAAAATCTACTCCATAAGCACAAAAGTCCAGAACATCCAAATTAAAATCAGAACAAAAGGAGCATGCTTCAGAAAATTGAAAATTGTCATTAAAGGCAAGGAAACCAAATGCAAACTCATCTGCCATCATATGGGAATATTTTTGGATGATTAAATATGGCTGATAACTTCCTTCCTGCACATGTGCAAAACAGTTTTTTCAAATTATTGGGTCAAAATAGTATACATAAATTAAACATACAAATACCAAATTGTAGGGTTGATTTCAATGTAAACTTCAAATGAATAGAAATCTTGTATATGTGTGTACATTTCACATACTCAAAAAATTAAGATCTTTCAAAACAAAGGAACCTTCTTCTCATTACAATATTTTTTTTCTTTTGTGTCCAACACTATTAATTAAATTTGCTTTTTTAGCATTTTACAACATTTTTTTTCCTGATGGAGCAAATTCAGAAAAAATGACTGAACTTAAAGTGTTGATTGCACTTAACTTGCTGTTTGGATCTTTTTAACCAGTACAAACATGTAAAACCATATTTAAGAAAAGTTAAAACTAAAATGGAACATAGAAAATTCAAACAATCTTGACCATCTTAGCCGATAAACCTACATCCTGTATATTGAACCCAGGGGCCATGAATTTCATAATTTTGGTAAAGCCCCTACTCCTTTAAAAAATAAATGTCTAAATATCTTTAAAAAAAACTTTTTTGTTATTCATTTAATTACTTGCCACATCTTTCTGTGCATCATCTTGAACAATTTAACAAAGAGACATAAATGATATTATGTATGCCTATGATTAAGCATAATATTGATACCACATGGACATTATTCATTTTTCCGATGGAACATAATATTCATACCATGTTTGAATTATCTGGCTCCCATTACGGATAGATTCAACTATAATTGCAATTATTAAAGGCAATTATTGCCTCAAACTGATCCAATCACGGACCATTATAATTAAAAGCAGAATTAGGTAGTACTCTCAAATTCAGTATAGTATTTTGCAATAGTTTATCCCTTGGGGCTCAAATAATGATTGTTGCCCTCAATCCCAGTCAATATTTTTGAATTATTTATTACAAATTTAAGCCGCTAAAGTAACTAAAACAAGAAATGTTTGTGAAACACTTATGCCCCCCTCCTTGGAAACATCCACAGAGAAAATGAACGTAAACTGCAAATAACTGAAATTTTTCGATGTCCAAGAGCCATAACTCTGCAGAAAATTGCTCAATCTTTCCCAATATCGACCTTGACCTAGATATAATCATGATAAACCTATATACCAAATTTCATTTCAATATGTTCATCCTCTGCAAAGAAAATGAACGGAAACTGCAAATAACTGGAATTTTTCTATGTCCAAGGGCCATAACTCTGTTGAAAATAGCTCGATAGTACCCAATATCAAACTTGACCTAGATATTATCGTGATAAACCTGTATACCAAATTTCATTTTAATATGTTCATCCTCTGCGAAGAAAATGAACGGAAACTGTTGGTGGACCGACCGACAGACAGCAGCAAAGCAATATGCCCTCCCTTCTTCGAAGGGGGGCATTAATAAACTTTTTTGTGAGTTTTCATCCATGTAAGAATTGTTCCTAGACTTTACTAATTTCATAACCCGTAAATTTGGCATAAAATTGAACTTTCCTGAGACCACTTTACAATTACCATAGGCAACCAGAAAGCATAATTCAAAGCTTCTACTTCTGAATTAACAGTAATAAAGTAATCATCTTCCTGGACTCTTTAGTACACAAAAATAAAATAGGGATCCATCCCCATAGATTATTTCCACTGGATAGTCCTTAGTAAATAAAGACAAGAAGGTATGAAAAAATAAAACTGTTCACAAAATAATTACGGTACCTTCCAACTGTATGTCTTTCATTTTCTTTCCTGCCCATGCATTGACTTGACCATTCTCCACAGCATAAAGCATCCGAGCAACCTAAAACATTTAAAGATGCATGTATTTCATAAGGACCTTGCAAGAGATTAATTAATGACCTATAACTTATCAACATTGTCAAAATACATGCTCTTTTAATTATATACATGTAAGCTACCACTAAAGTATGATTAATTATTCCATATTAGCCATCACTCTTTTTGATCTTCCAATTCCATAATCTTCTAGGATAGAGCTTCTGCTCTACAGGATTACCTTTTTTTCATTTGGGAAGCTTGACCTTAAATGACTCTTGTATACAGTTCTTTTTACCCCCCCCCCCCCCCCTTTTTTTTTATTTCCACCCATTCACAGCTATAAACAATTTGAGTACCTATTACACAATAATATGTAACGGTATGTATGCTGCACAGGTTTTAGTTTTTCTGTACAGGGGACCTTTATAATTCTACCACCTACGTGAACTTTTCATTTGTTGGTAAAATTCTAAGAGATTAACACTCTAGCACATGGTGAAAATTACAAATATGCAAATGAGTTCTTTAAATGTTGTCACAACTAAAACACTTCTAACCTTGGATAGCTCAAGCACAGATGATGACAACTGATAGTATTCCTTGTGTGTTTTTACATCATGTCCCAGATGTTTAGCAAGTAATTTTAGTTCTCCCTGTGTCATATCCAATATCTATTGAAAAAAATCATTTTAATTAAATGAATCATATTATTAGGAATAATCATAATAGATTAATTTACCTAACTGCATGGAGAAAGCAAGAAAAAAAGAGACATATAGTATTTCATGAGGACACCTAGTGCTAATCGTACTTACTTGGGATACAGTTGCAATGTATTTTCTCAATGATGTTGATGTTATATTTTCAGGATTTTTTAATCCTTCACATTTTCCCAATAATTCCTTCATTGCTGTTGTCCCAGATAATGGTGTATTGGCATGCAGTCTTGCAAACATGTATTTGTTTGTTGGGCGAACTCCAACAGCAGATCTGTATCTTGTGAGAACTTCTAATGCTCTTTTCGAATCAGGGGTCAAAAGAATATACGCCTTCATATTTTTTTTTGATTTCCCAAAACCTTCGACTAAATCCATCCTGCAAGAATAAAAAGATTATTAATAACCTATGTTCAAAAATAAAAATCTCTGTATACAATTGTTATCTGCTTTGGCTACTCCTTACAAATATCACAAATACACTGTAGACAAAGTCCGATGTTGCTTACATTTCACAATCTCGAAGTATAAGATATAAACGGGTGGCAAAACTAAAAATATGTCCATAAGACTTGAATGCCTGGAGGGTATATAAGTAATGCAACATGATAATTTGTATAAGTGTATGAAGTTTGATGAGAACATCTGAATAGTTTCTTTAAAATTTACAATTAAAATTTTAAAAATTGGATATAAGGCCTAACAAAAAAAAATGGTTTGTTCCCGCTTTCATGCTGAAAAAAAGTAGGGTCGGTCGGTCAGAAATTTTTTTTATTTTTTCAAATATTTTTTTTCCCTTTAATATTGCAGTATCCATACATGCCGGTTAGATACTGACACTGCTGAATGGTATAAAATGAGAAATACTTTTAATATCATTCCTGACTATTAAGCTGGTCTTAAGAAAACACAAAAATGATATTATATATCAGATACTTCCTCTGCCAACGATGAGAGCATTATTAAAATCTACAACACATGGAAACATACAGGAATTTTGAAACAAAATGTTTGAGTTACACTGATGTGAGAAGAGTAACTGCTTCAAACATTTTTGTGACCAAAATTTTGAGTAATTTTTTTCCAAATCGGATAAATAAACGTTTTTCCATAAAAAATCCTTAAAGTTTTGAGTCGGGGGGTAAAAGCTAGGGTCGGTCGGGAAAGCTGAAACAAACAATTTTTTTTCTTAAGCCTAACGGTAGATGAAAAATTATCACCAAATTATGCATAAGTGCATAAGCGTACAAAAAAATGATCTTATTACAAACTAAGGAAAATGCAGATTTAAAGAAAAGTGAGGTCAACTCCATTTTGTGTGCAAAATATAGCTGTATCTAACTTATAAACTATAATTAGTCTTTCTTTTATAATAATGCATCTGTGTAAAATTGAATTACCAATTTGATTGTGACCTAAGTTTGTACTGTGATAAATTAAAGAATTTAGATTAATTAAAAAAAAATTATCAGATTCCCCCCTACCTTTTAGCAAAGATTTTCTCCATATCTGTCAGAGACTCTTCAAATTCCTCACTTAAAGTCCATTTGGGACGTTTCTGAAAGTCCTCCACAGGTAAATCTTCCACTTCTGCAACCCTTCGTTTGTTGAAAAGTATTAAACGGCACATAGTGGCCTTTGCAAGCCGATTCCATGCTAAATGATCTTGAGTACTTTCCACAATTTGCTCAGATTCTTTCATTTCAAAGATGAGGAAATCCCTGAATTTTACCAAGTCGCCCGTGCTAGGTATTTTGGAAGGTTTGTTTAAATTGGCCACTCTCTTTCTTTTCCTTGATGGTGCATTGACTCTATAACCCCATTCAGAATCAAAGAGATGCTTAAAGTTTTTTGATGCATTCAACATTGTCTCGTCATTTTTCCTTACTGCATAGCCATTTTTAACCATTATACAATGACCTATAAGATGACCAAGTCTTGGGCCAAGAGATGGCACCTCAGAAGAGAGCTGACTTGCATACTTCACAATTTTATCAAAATGTTCTGGGGACAGTAGCTTATTCAATGATGGCAGTGGTATGTCCTTACGGGCCATGATTACTAAACGTGCAAGGGTTCTGCAATTTGAACTCACTCTATGCATGTCATTTTTTTTCTGAATTCTTTCTTCTCCCAAAGCTTGAACTTGAATTGAAGCAAAGTTTTTAATTATAAGATCCTTCTTAATGATTTCTTTTTCTTCTCCATCATTCATTCTCTCTAACAAAAGTGTAATATTACTTTCATTTTCATCAAAGAGTGAACCATATAGTAATGTTCTTCCTTTCCTAACAAAAGATTTTCCCAACTTTTCATCCTCATCATCTTCATCGTTTTTTATGGAACCTAATTTGCAAGTTTTTGCATGGTGCCACAAAAGATTCTTCAAGAAGAAACCCTTACAAAACTCACAAGGAAGATATTCATCAGGTGAATGATTTAACGAATCTGGACTTTCTCGTCTTGCTGTTATAAATATACCACCATTTTTCAAAACTTCAATGTTATGTTTATAGTTTCCCTCATTGATCAATTCTAAGAATAGCATCCCTCTCTTCTTCGACTTTTTTGGTAGCATCTGAATTTCCATTATTTTCAGTTCATTCTTATGGGTAAGCAAATGTCTGGATATTTTAGAATGCATTTCCTTGTGGCAGAAAGTACAGAAGTTAATCTTGTCATATCTTTTCTTGTACCCAGGCTTCGGCAATGATTTGAGATGCAAATGAATTCCTAAAAAGAAATTGTATATCTTATTGTATCTATCTATTTTCTGTAGAAAACTTATCTTCAGCCTACATATTTTGACTCCAACTACAAGATCTGTGATGCATGTCAACATACACATTTCAAACCTTTTTAAAAAAAACAGTAGCATCAAGTTAAACTGTTATACTGTTATACAAGAAAAATAGGGATTAACTTGCAGGAATGGCTTGGGTCAAGCTTAAGACACACCTGCAGGTAAGAAAGTCTTCCTATGAAGTATGAATTTGTCAAATGATTCTCCATTTAAATGAATAAGCCTAGGCAAATATGTACTTTTTCTGCCAGTGAAAATAAACTTGCAGAAATGACCTTGTGTCAAGATCGAGAAGCACCTCATGGCATAAACAATCTTTGTACCAAGAATGAGCTTCCAATGATTCCCCCATCAAAAGTTCTAGCTGTACAAGACTGAACAGACGGACATTACAGGGCCCTAATTGGCAATTGAGCCGCACAGGCAGATCTTGCTACAGGTGAATCTTGTTAACTCGAACTTCAGGGGACCATGATTAAACTTCAAGATATCAAATGTTCAAGAGATCGAAAGTTTTAAATCCGTAAATTTTTGTTATGGTAGTTTTGGTTCTAAAATTATAGTGGCCGGAAGTTTATATTTATAACATGTAAGGATAATCTATCATGATTTCATTCGTATTTTCACCTTAAAAACATTAAAGTATATTATGTTTTCTTAATCACAAAATATTCTAAGTAAAGAGCGGTTTAATATACGTAACTTTCACCAGTTTCAAATTACTTCTCTACCCTTTGAAGGAAGCAAGGTGTAGTGTCACTTACGTAATCAACCAATTAACACTCAGTGTTTTCCCCAGAAAATTGATGCATGGGGGGAATTTTTTCAGAGTAAGTGTGCGGTGCGGCATTAAAGCATCCAAGCCGGCTCAAAATCACTGCTCCTAATCATGATATAATGATATGATGAAACGTACAACATGATATGTTCTATAATTGATGCATTTTCATGAAATCTATATCAACAAGTATCATTTCAATTCATAATTATATTTTAATATCTGTGTAAATTCAATATAGAATTTTTCTGGGTTTTTTTCTGGCAAAACCAAAAGCATTTTTTTTTCAAAATCAGTTTTTCAAGAGATTGGTTCTCACAAGTTTTCACAAAACACAAGAAATATAAATTCACAAGGCAGTTCAACATCAACTTCTGTCCTACTCCTTCTTCTATATATTATATATAGGAGATTTTTTTAGAGGGGTGTTGAACAAAAAATATGCAGAACAAATCCATACAATTACAGTAAACTTGAATCAACTTATTCTGGGCAGTTAATATTTCTTGTTTAAATTGGGGGCTTATATGAAAGTATCAGTGATATCTTGACACCAGTCCCCTTCCCCGTTTACATGTATGTAATCATTTTCATAGGCATACAATATACGATGTTTCTATTCATGTCACTGCGGGTGCAAGTGGTTTTATGAAGTTTGAGAGCGGAGAAACAACAATTTTATATCTACTAATTACAGTTAAGATGTTTCATAAATGGAAAAAGAATTTTGCTTTGAAATAAACATGCATAGCGGGAAGCATGGCGGGGGATCTTCAATGCATGGCTGTACCGCCAGGCAAAAATGGCCTGGGGAAAACACTGAACACTACCACGCTAGCCCCAAGGCATTCACTCGACCATCCAGGTAAGTCCATAATTATAAGCTTGATCGTCTGCGTGTGTACACAGCAACCACTTCGAGTTATTAAGAGTGAAAAACAATGCGATATGTATAACGGGACCCACGTTTTACTTTGAAAGATCAAGAACTTTGAGAGATCGGAGTTCCAGAGATCAAGAGTAAATTTGTTTAGTTATATAGAGAAAGAAATCGAGACTATGATTTCACTTCGTATGGTGTTTAATTAAAAGTAAAATACAATTGTTTTCTACAGCCTGTAACATTTTTACAATCATAATGTAATGTCACTTCTGTTTAATCCATTGATTATATTTCATTTTAATTGTAGTGCAAAATGAACATTTCCTATTTTAGGTCATAAACATACTCAAGGTTGAAATATACATATTATTATCAAATAGATAAAACATTTTGATATATGATAAAAGGACAAGTGGTTAGAACTTCATACATGTAGGTGTCACATAAGAAGAGTAGTCAGTTTTTTTCTCACCTCGCATATACTGCACCATGCAGTCCCAAATTCAGATATCATAACTAAAGATTCATAAAAAAAAGATAATGACAACATACATGTATTTGAGATACAAAGATAAGACAGTACCTTCACTTGATGCTTCTTCATTTATTTGGACACTGTCCTCAGATTGACCTTCACTTGACAATTCTTCATTTATCTGCACACTTTCCTTGGAATGATCTACTGATTTGGAACCATTTGTAAAATGACTCCTCTCCTTGGACATTTCTAGTTTAAGTTTCTTTTTACTCCTTAATGAAAGCTTTTTACCTAAAATCACATAAATACATTGCTTCATTGAAAAAGATTGTTAACCACACCACAAATACAGAAACATTTTTAAAAACATGGATAAAAGTTGCAATTTGAATCTATAGTCTTTGTTACTGTACAGCAATCATGCTAAACACTTGAGCTTACATTTGATTAATTCCTCATTCTCTGGGTACAGAACAGAGTCTGAAGAGCTAGAATAATAGGCTTCGGAATCTGGAACGTATGACTTATCATCATCATCATCACTTGGGTACATCTCAATATCTAAAAAAATATGTGTCTGTTATGGGACAAATAACATTGAAAACAATCACTGTGTTGAAAGCATAAGAAATGCCAAGATCCCTTTTGGGACCTCATTTGTGGTGTCTTCATGAACAATAGCTCATCATTGCTAAGCTGTTTTCATTCTTCTTAAAATTGAGTATTTATTCCAAGCTATGGGGTATACAAAGCTCACATGAAGGTCATAAAATATGTTGATTTCCGAATTTTCTTTTTTTTATGTAAATTTTCAATCATTCTATAGCACATTTTTATTTTTGCTTGCCTACCTACAAAATTTATTTATTTCATGCACCAGTATCAGATGCTTTTTGTGCATAAAAATCTCAAGCAAGCTTGTGCTCTCTTTATCACAAAGTGTAAAGTATCTCAAATTTGACAAAATTCCAACAGAATTGATGAAATTTTGAAAAAATTAGCCACCCTATTGTGGCCTCTCTGTATTCTTTGAATCAAAATATTGCTGATTTTAAAACAAGTAGCATTTAAAGATCCTATCTGCAAACTTTTATAGATACAGATATACTGTCAGCAAGTAAAACAATATGAGTCAAGTTTTGCAATAAAAAAGAGTCTAGAACATGTATCTGAACTATTGGGTCACACATGTCACACCACACTATAGGGCCTACATTTACATTTATCAAATACCAATACTACTCCAATCTGTCAAGAACATGGACCCTACAATATGGGGTTACATTTAAGACACAACCAATTGTTAAGCATCAACACATGGACATTTTTTGCTGAAAATAATGGCATAATAGTTAGACAATATTGTAAATCATACGAATGTATCAAATACATTACCATTTCCAAGATCCTCAATGAATGTTTTATTGGTTGTCCTAGAGCCATCACTATCTTTCTCGGTGTAGAGCCCAGGCTCTCCTGTGCAGGTTGCTGAAACATATCTTTGGTTTTCCTCACTGATGCTGAAAACTCCTTGGTCACCCCGAGTTTCATTAGTTCTCATTTCTACAATACATAATCGTATTCCAAATACAGATATACTGTCTGCAAGTTAAAACAAAATGAGTCAAGTTTTGCAATAAAAAAGAGTCTAGAACATGTATCTGAACTATTGGGTCACACATGTCACACAACATTATAGGGCCTACATTTACATTTATCAATTATGAATTCCATTCTAATCTATCAAGAACATGGACCCTATAATATGGGGTTACATTTAAGACAAACCAATTGCTAAGCATCAACACATGGACATTTTTGCTGAAAATAATGGCCTATTAGTTAAACAATATTGTGAATCTTATGAATGTATCAAATACATTACCATTGCCAGGATCCTCAATGAATGTTTCATTGGTTGTCTTGGAGCCATTACTATCTCTCTCTGTGTAGAGCCCAGGCTCACCTGAGTAGGTTGCTGAAACATATCTTTGGTTTTCCTCACTGATGCTGAAAACTCCTTGGTCACCCTGAGTTTCATCAGTTCTCACTTCTACAATACATAATCATATCCCAAATACAGATAAAATTTCAGCAAGTTTGAAAAATGAGTCAAGTTTTGCAATAAAAAAGAGTCTAGAACATGTATCTGAACTATAGGGTCACACATGTCACACCACACTATAGGGCCTACATTTACATTTATCAAATACCAATACTACTCCAATCTGTCAAGAACATGGACCCTATAATATGGGGTTACATTTAAGTCACAACCAATTGCTTAGCATCAACACATGGACGTTTTTGCTGATCTTAATGGCCTAATAGTTAAACAATATTGTAAATCATATGAACGTATCAAATACATTACCATTGCCAAGATCCTCAATGAATGTTCCATTGGTTGTCCTAGAGCCATCACTATCTCTCTCTGTGTAGAGCCCAGGCTCTCCTGTGCAGGTTGCTGAAACATATCTTTGGTTTTCCTCACTGATGCTGAAAACTCCTTGGTCACCCCGAGTTTCATCAGTTCTCATTTCTACAATACATAATCATATTCCAAATACAGATATACTGTCAGCAAGTTTGAAAAATGAGTCAAGTTTTGCAATTAAAAAGAGTCTAGAACATGTATCTGAACTATTGGGTCACACATGTCACACCACACTATAGGGCCTACATTTATCAAATACCAATACTACTCCAAACTGTCAAGAACATGGACCCTATAATATGGGGTTACATTTAAGTCACAACCAATTGCTTAGCATCAACACATGGACATTTTTGCTGATCTTAATGGCCTAATAGTTAAACAATATTGTAAATAATATGAACGTTTCAAATATTTACCATTGCCAAGATCCTCAATGAATGTTTCATTGGTTGTCCTAGAGCCATCACTATCTCTCTCTGTGTAGAGCCCAGGCTCTCCTGTGCAGGTTGCTGAAACATATCTTTGGTTTTCCTCACTGATGCTGAAAACTCCTTGGTCACCCTGAGTTTCATCAGTTCTCATTTCTACAATACATAATCATATTCCAAATACAGATATACTGTCAGCAAGTTTGAAAAATGAGTCAAGTTTTGCAATTAAAAAGAGTCTAGAACATGTATCTGAACTATTGGGTCACACATGTCACACCACACTATAGGGCCTACATTTATCAAATACCAATACTACTCCAAACTGTCAAGAACATGGACCCTATAATATGGGGTTACATTTAAGTCACAACCAATTGCTTAGCATCAACACATGGACATTTTTGCTGATCTTAATGGCCTAATAGTTAAACAATATTGTAAATAATATGAACGTTTCAAATATATTACCATTGCCAAGATCCTCAATGAATGTTTCATTGGTTGTCCTAGAGCCATCACTATCTCTCTCTGTGTAGAGCCCAGGCTCTCCTGTGCAGGTTGCTGAAACATATCTTTGGTTTTCCTCACTGATGCTGAAAACTCCTTGGTCACCCTGAGTTTCATCAGTTCTCACTTCTACAATACATAATCATATCCCAAATACAGATAAAATTTCAGCAAGTTTGAAAAATGAGTCAAGTTTTGCAATAAAAAAGAGTCTAGAACATGTATCTGAACTATAGGGTCACACATGTCACACCACACTATAGGGCCTACATTTACATTTATCAAATACCAATACTACTCCAATCTGTCAAGAACATGGACCCTATAATATGGGGTTACATTTAAGTCACAACCAATTGCTTAGCATCAACACATGGACGTTTTTGCTGATCTTAATGGCCTAATAGTTAAACAATATTGTAAATCATATGAACGTATCAAATACATTACCATTGCCAAGATCCTCAATGAATGTTCCATTGGTTGTCCTAGAGCCATCACTATCTCTCTCTGTGTAGAGCCCAGGCTCTCCTGTGCAGGTTGCTGAAACATATCTTTGGTTTTCCTCACTGATGCTGAAAACTCCTTGGTCACCCCGAGTTTCATCAGTTCTCATTTCTACAATACATAATCATATTCCAAATACAGATATACTGTCAGCAAGTTTGAAAAATGAGTCAAGTTTTGCAATTAAAAAGAGTCTAGAACATGTATCTGAACTATTGGGTCACACATGTCACACCACACTATAGGGCCTACATTTATCAAATACCAATACTACTCCAAACTGTCAAGAACATGGACCCTATAATATGGGGTTACATTTAAGTCACAACCAATTGCTTAGCATCAACACATGGACATTTTTGCTGATCTTAATGGCCTAATAGTTAAACAATATTGTAAATAATATGAACGTTTCAAATATTTACCATTGCCAAGATCCTCAATGAATGTTTCATTGGTTGTCCTAGAGCCATCACTATCTCTCTCTGTGTAGAGCCCAGGCTCTCCTGTGCAGGTTGCTGAAACATATCTTTGGTTTTCCTCACTGATGCTGAAAACTCCTTGGTCACCCTGAGTTTCATCAGTTCTCATTTCTACAATACATAATCATATTCCAAATACAGATATACTGTCAGCAAGTTTGAAAAATGAGTCAAGTTTTGCAATTAAAAAGAGTCTAGAACATGTATCTGAACTATTGGGTCACACATGTCACACCACACTATAGGGCCTACATTTATCAAATACCAATACTACTCCAAACTGTCAAGAACATGGACCCTATAATATGGGGTTACATTTAAGTCACAACCAATTGCTTAGCATCAACACATGGACATTTTTGCTGATCTTAATGGCCTAATAGTTAAACAATATTGTAAATAATATGAACGTTTCAAATATATTACCATTGCCAAGATCCTCAATGAATGTTTCATTGGTTGTCCTAGAGCCATCACTATCTCTCTCTGTGTAGAGCCCAGGCTCTCCTGTGCAGGTTGCTGAAACATATCTTTGGTTTTCCTCACTGATGCTGAAAACTCCTTGGTCACCCTGAGTTTCATCAGTTCTCATTTCTACAATACATAATCATATCCCAAATACAGATATACTGTCAGCAAGTTTGAAAAATGAGTCAAGTTTTGCAATTAAAAAGAGTCTAGAACATGTATCTGAACTATTGGGTCACACATGTCACACCACACTATAGGGCCTACATTTATCAAATACCAATACTACTCCAAGCTGTCAAGAACATGGATCCTATAATATGGGGCTACATTTAAGTCACAACCAATTGCTTAGCATCAACATGTGGACATTTTTTGCTGAAAATAATGGCATAATAGTTAAACAATATTGTAAATCATATGAATGTATCAAATACATTACCATTGCTAAGATCCTCAATGAATGTTTCATTGGTTGTCCTAGAGCCATCACTATCTCTCTCTGTGTAGAGCCCAGGCTCACCTGAGTAGGTTGCTGAAACATATCTTTGGTTTTCCTCACTGATGCTGAAAACTCCTTGGTCACCCTGAGTTTTATCAGTTCTCATTTCTACAATACATAATCATATCCCAAATACAGATAAAATTTCAGCAAGTTTGAAAGATAAGTCAAGTTTTGCAATAAAAAGAGTCTAGAACATGTATCTGAACTATAGGGTCACACATGTCACACCACACTATAGGGCCTACATTTACATTTATCAAATACCAATACTACTCCATTCTGTCAAGAACACGGATCCTATAATATGGGGTTACATTTAAGACACAACCAATTGCTTAGCATCAACACCTGGACATTTTTGCTGATTTTACTGGCCTAATAGTTAAACAATATTGTAAATCATATGAACATATCAAATACATTACCATTGCCAAGATCCTCAATGAATGTTCCATTGGTTGTCCTAGAGCCATGACTATCTCTCTCTGTGTAGAGCCCAGGCTCTCCTGTGCAGGTTGCTGAAACATATCTTTGGTTTTCCTCACTGATGCTGAAAACTCCTTGGTCACCCTGAGTTTCATCAGTTCTCATTTCTACAATACATAATCATATCCCAAATACAGATAAAATTTCAGCAAGTTTGAAAAATAAGTCAAGTTTTGCAATAAAAAAGAGTCTAGAACATGTATCAGAACTATAGGGTCACACATGTCACACCACACTATAGGGCCTACATTTACATTTATCAAATACCAATACTACTCCATTCTGTCAAGAACACGGATCCTATAATATGGGGTTACATTTAAGACACAACCAATTGCTTAGCATCAACACCTGGACATTTTCGCTGATTTTACTGGCCTAATAGTTAAACAATATTGTAAATCATATGAACGTATCAAATACATTACCATTGCCAAGATCCTCAATGAATGTTCCATTGGTTGTCCTAGAGCCATGACTATCTCTCTCTGTGTAGAGCCCAGGCTCTCCTGTGCAGGTTGCTGAAACATATCTTTGGTTTTCCTCACTGATGCTGAAAACTCCTTGGTCACCCTGAGTTTCATCAGTTCTCATTTCTACAATACATAATCATATCCCAAATACAGATAAAATTTCAGCAAGTTTGAAAAATAAGTCAAGTTTTGCAATAAAAAAGAGTCTAGAACATGTATCTGAACTATAGGGTCACACATGTCACACCACACTATAGGGCCTACATTTACATTTATCAAATACCAATACTACTCCATTCTGTCAAGAACACGGATCCTATAATATGGGGTTACATTTAAGTCACAACCAATTGCTTAGCATCAACACCTGGACATTTTCGCTGATTTTACTGGCCTAATAGTTAAACAATATTGTAAATCATATGAACGTATCAAATACATTACCATTGCCAAGATCCTCAATGAATGTTTCATTGGTTGTCCTAGAGCCATCACTATCTTTCTTGGTGTAGAGCCCAGGCTCTCCTGTGCAGGTTGCTGAAACATATCTTTGGTTTTCCTCACTGATGCTGAAAACTCCTTGGTCACCCTGAGTTTCATCAGTTCTCATTTCTACAATACATAATCATATTCCAAATACAGATATACGGTCAGCAAGTTAAAACAAAATGAGTCAAGTTTTGCAATAAAAAAGAGTCTAGAACATGTATCTGAACTATTGGGTCACACATGTCACACCACATTATAGGGCCTATATTTACATTTATCAATTATGAATTCCATTCTAATCTATCAAGAACATGGACCCTATAATATGGGGCTACATTTAAGACAAACCAATTGCTAAGCATCAACACATGGACATTTTTGCTGAAAATAATGGCCTATTAGTTAAACAATATTGTGAATCTTATGAATGTATCAAATACATTACCATTGCTAAGATCCTCAATGAATGTTTCATTGGTTGTCTTGGAGCCATTACTATCTCTCTCTGTGTAGAGCCCAGGCTCACCTGAGTAGGTTGCTGAAACATATCTTTGGTTTTCCTCACTGATGCTGAAAACTCCTTGGTCACCCTGAGTTTCATCAGTTCTCATTTCTACAATACATAATCATATCCCAAATACAGATAAAATTTCAGCAAGTTTGAAAAATAAGTCAAGTTTTGCAATAAAAAAGAGTCTAGAACATGTATCAGAACTATAGGGTCACACATGTCACACCACACTATAGGGCCTACATTTACATTTATCAAATACCAATACTACTCCATTCTGTCAAGAACACGGATCCTATAATATGGGGTTACATTTAAGACACAACCAATTGCTTAGCATCAACACCTGGACATTTTCGCTGATTTTACTGGCCTAATAGTTAAACAATATTGTAAATCATATGAACGTATCAAATACATTACCATTGCCAAGATCCTCAATGAATGTTCCATTGGTTGTCCTAGAGCCATGACTATCTCTCTCTGTGTAGAGCCCAGGCTCTCCTGTGCAGGTTGCTGAAACATATCTTTGGTTTTCCTCACTGATGCTGAAAACTCCTTGGTCACCCTGAGTTTCATCAGTTCTCATTTCTACAATACATAATCATATCCCAAATACAGATAAAATTTCAGCAAGTTTGAAAAATAAGTCAAGTTTTGCAATAAAAAAGAGTCTAGAACATGTATCTGAACTATAGGGTCACACATGTCACACCACACTATAGGGCCTACATTTATCAAATACCAATACTACTCCAAACTGTCAAGAACATGGACCCTATAATATGGGGTTACATTTAAGTCACAACCAATTGCTTAGCATCAACACATGGACATTTTTGCTGATCTTAATGGCCTAATAGTTAAACAATATTGTAAATAATATGAACGTTTCAAATATATTACCATTGCCAAGATCCTCAATGAATGTTTCATTGGTTGTCCTAGAGCCATCACTATCTCTCTCTGTGTAGAGCCCAGGCTCTCCTGTGCAGGTTGCTGAAACATATCTTTGGTTTTCCTCACTGATGCTGAAAACTCCTTGGTCACCCTGAGTTTCATCAGTTCTCATTTCTACAATACATAATCATATCCCAAATACAGATAAAATTTCAGCAAGTTTGAAAAATGAGTCAAGTTTTGCAATTAAAAAGAGTCTAGAACATGTATCTGAACTATTGGGTCAAACATGTCACACCACACTATAGGACCTACATTTATCAAATACCAATACTACTCCAAGCTGTCAAGAACATGGACCCTATAATATGGGGTTACATTTAAGTCACAACCAATTGCTTAGCATCAACATGTGGACATTTTTTGCTGAAAATAATGGCATAATAGTTAGACAATATTGTAAATCATACGAATGTATCAAATACATTACCATTTCCAAGATCCTCAATGAATGTTTCATTGATTGTCCTAGAGCCATCACTATCTTTCTCGGTGTAGAGCCCAGGCTCTCCTGTGCAGGTTGCTGAAACATATCTTTGGTTTTCCTCACTGATGCTGAAAACTCCTTGGTCACCCTGAGTTTCATCAGTTCTCATTTCTACAATACATAATCATATTCCAAATACAGATATACTGTCATCAAGTTAAAACAAATGAGTCAGGTTTTGCAATTAAAAAAATTCTAGAACATGTATCTGAACTATTGGGTCACACATGTCACACCACACTATAGGGCCTACATTTATCAATACCAATACAGAGGGTTCCACTTAATCTGATAGCGGTTAATCTGATAATTCGGTTAATCTGATATAATACCAAAACACCAAACCATTTCTTATATATCCCTTTATATTTTTTCCTGATAATCTGATATGAAAAAATGTCATTTTCGGTTAATCTGATAGGATTGTGACAGTGTAATATTGATTCCCCACCCTTTTACACCTGTATACACCTATGTTTTTTTGGTTGACACCCCTCTTGTGTACACAATAACTCTTTCCATGGCATTAGTTACACTTCAACGCACACAAGGGGCTCCTTTCTTCGCAAGATGAAAGCTACCGACATCGGTAATTGTTTCGGATGACTGCACACAGGACTGTCCTTACCTGTGTACAATTTTAATTGTTTGTTTACTTACCAATCGCATGTGTTAATTTCATGCTGGGCTTGCACCATTAAGAAGTATTTATACGTAATTTCTGAATCAAAAATGACAGGCTTTGGAACATGTGACACCGAGGAAATTCTGACTACTTTCAATTTTACATCGTGGTAGAAAACTTATAAATAAAATCAAATATTTTTTTATCATGCATAATTAATTATTTAAGAGCATTTTATAACAGAAAAAGAATTAAAATAAATAGTTCAATTGAAAAGAGGTACTGTTCAGACAGCCATTTCCTCTTATTACTTCCTGTCAAAATGGCGGCCACTTTAAAACCATCGTAATGTAGAGAAACATTTCTTTTGGGCATTTACAAGCAAAATAAAGACTTTCATGCTATTTCATTGCTATTGCAAGGTAAATTATTTCATTTTAAACTGTTGACATACAAATTATATCCTTTCATTGATAAATTATGTCTTGAAACAATTTATATTTAATTCTATACCAAAATCAAAGACCACAAAACCGCTAAATCGGTTATTCTGATTTTCGGTTAATCTGATAATTTTTCCCTGACAAATTGTCTATCAGATTAAGCGGAACCCTCTGTACTACTCCATTCTGTCAAGAACATGGACCCTACAATATGGGGTTACATTTAAGACACAACCAATTGTTAAGCATCAACACATGGCCATTTTTTGCTGAAAATAATGGCATAATAGTTAGACAATATTGTAAATCATATGAACATATCAAATACATTACCATTGCCAAGATCCTCAATGAATGTTTCATTGGTTGTCCTAGAGCCATCACTATCTTTCTCGGTGTAGAGCCCAGGCTCTCCTGTGCAGGCTGCTGAAACATATCTTTGGTTTTCCTCACTGATGCTGAAAACACCTTGGTCACCCTGAGTTTCATCAGTTCTCATTTCTACAATACATAATCATATTCCAAATACAGATATACTGTCATCAAGTTAAAACAAATGAGTCAGGTTTTGCAATTAAAAAAATTCTAGAACATGTATCTGAACTATTGGGTCACACATGTCACACCACACTATAGGGCCTACATTTATCAATACCAATACAGAGGGTTCCACTTAATCTGATAGCGGTTAATCTGATAATTCGGTTAATCTGATATAATACCAAAACACCAAACCATTTCTTATATATCCCTTTATATTTTTTCCTGATAATCTGATATGAAAAAATGTCATTTTCGGTTAATCTGATAGGATTGTGACAGTGTAATATTGATTCCCCACCCTTTTATACCTGTATACACCTATGTTTTTTTGGTTGACACCCCTCTTGTGTACACAATAACTCTTTCCATGGCATTAGTTACACTTCAACGCACACAAGGGGCTCCTTTCTTCGCAAGATGAAAGCTACCGACATCGGTAATTGTTTCGGATGACTGCACACAGGACTGTCCTTACCTGTGTACAATTTTAATTGTTTGTTTACTTACCAATCGCATGTGCTAATTTCATGCTGGGCTTGCACCATTAAGAAGTATTTATACGTAATTTCTGAATCAAAAATGACAGGCTTTGGAACATGTGACACCGAGGAAATTCTGACTACTTTCAATTTTACATCGTGGTAGAAAACTTATAAATAAAATCAAATATTTTTTTATCATGCATAATTAATTATTTAAGAGCATTTTATAACAGAAAAAGAATTAAAATAAATAGTTCAATTGAAAAGAGGTACTGTTCAGACAGCCATTTCCTCTTATTACTTCCTGTCAAAATGGCGGCCACTTTAAAACCATCGTAATGTAGAGAAACATTTCTTTTGGGCATTTACAAGCAAAATAAAGACTTTCATGCTATTTCATTGCTATTGCAAGGTAAATTATTTCATTTTAAACTGTTGACATACAAATTATATCCTTTCATTGATAAATTATGTCTTGAAACAATTTATATTTAATTCTATACCAAAATCAAAGACCACAAAACCGCTAAATCGGTTATTCTGATTTTCGGTTAATCTGATAATTTTTCCCTGACAAATTGTCTATCAGATTAAGCGGAACCCTCTGTACTACTCCATTCTGTCAAGAACATGGACCCTACAATATGGGGTTACATTTAAGACACAACCAATTGTTAAGCATCAACACATGGCCATTTTTTGCTGAAAATAATGGCATAATAGTTAGACAATATTGTAAATCATATGAACATATCAAATACATTACCATTGCCAAGATCCTCAATGAATGTTTCATTGGTTGTCCTAGAGCCATCACTATCTTTCTCGGTGTAGAGCCCAGGCTCTCCTGTGCAGGCTGCTGAAACATATCTTTGGTTTTCCTCACTGATGCTGAAAACACCTTGGTCACCCTGAGTTTCATCAGTTCTCATTTCTACAATACATAATCATATCCCAAATACAGATATACTGTCAGCAAGTAAAAACAAGATGAGTCAAGTTTTGCAATAAAAAAGAGTCTAGAACATGTATCTGAAATATTGGGTCACACATCTCAAACCACACTATAGGGCCTTTCACATCAACCATCCTACTTTATCATATCAAGAACATGGATGTTATGTTATGGTTTTACAATAATTATCAACTAATTACTGTGCACCAATAAATAGATTCCTTTTCAACCCATTTTAAAATTGTTATTCCCCCTGGACCAAGAACTTTGGGTTAAAGAATGAGCAAGTATGTGGTCAGTATATTATTAAATTTTTCTTGTAAAAAATGTATTATTACATACAATTGTATTAAATATATCACCTTTAGTGGAATCCTCTGCAAGTGTTTCATTGGTTGTCCTAGAGCCATGACTATCTTTCTCGGTGTAGAGCCCAGGCTCTCCTGTGCAGGTTGCTGATACATATCTTTGGTTTTCCTCACTGATGCTGAAAACTCCTTGGTCACCCTGTCTTTCGTCAGATCTTATTTCTACATTATGGATTGAATCATTTTTAGTCAACAAAAGTAAAAAAATGGATCCGGTTCTTAAGGCACTGATCAAGAACACTATAGCTTTCCACTTGTGTTTCATCAATTATCATTTGTGCACTAGATAAATAGTTATATTCTACAGTTTAAATTTCTTAGCATGCTTTTAAACCTCAAGTTTCTAAAATCTGAAGAAACCTTCACCACACATTAACAAATAAATTTCAAATTTAAACAGAACAGCCCTTTGTAAATTATTTCATTTACCATAAAAATGCAAATGTATTGAAAGCCTTCTTATTGTTGAGATAAAAGATCACTGACTTACTTCTCGAGAATAAATACTATGTATTGTAATTTCGTGCGAAGCTCTACTCCTATAATTAAATTACATTCTTTTAAATTTAATGGCCCTGAAATCCACGTAAAAGCTTTAGATCAACTATCATTCTTGCCGTTAGGCATCTAGGGATCATTTCACGATATTATGTACTCAAGTATAAAAAAAAAATCTACAGTAATAATTGACAAATTTTTCATATATAATGCTATAGATGATTACAAGTAAACATAAAAGATAAATAGCTAGTAAATTTAATATGGCAACTGTGTTGGTCATTGCTTTTTAGTCCCCTACCGGTTTTCATTGGAGGGGACTATAGCTTTCCTCTGTGTCTGTCAGTCCGTCTGTCCCATTTCAGTTTTCCACACTTTTTTTCTTTATGCGTTTGAGGAATAATATGAAATTTGCTGAACAGCTTCAAAATGTCAAACTACAGATCAGGTTTACACTTTTGTAGCACTTGGTTGACATATTTTCTAGAAAATTAATTTTTTGATATTCCAATTTTTTAATGGTCAGGTTCGTTATCGTGCTAGGTATCAAATAAACGAGGAAAGTATGTTGTCAGTAATGATAATTAATATCGTGCATTACTTGGACCATTCCTTTTATTGTTTCTGACAAACAAATACGTTCTGTAAAATAGTGTCAAGCATTGTGCTGTAAATTTAATCGACAGGGTTATTTTTATTATTGCAATCGGGTTCGCTATCGGGTTGGTCTGTTGAGACGGTAAGAAATGATATTCTGCATAACAGTGCATTGTTTTCACAAATGTCTACAAACCGGTAGGGGACATGTATTGCTTATGCAATACTCTCAGAATGCTTGTTGAATGTTTTCAAAACTGATGCATGTATTTCTAAAAAATTATTTCTTCTTTGTCTAACGAGGCTGCCTTAATTATAAAATATCAGAGATTTCTTTATTACTTAATGATATTTTTAGTGATACCTGTATCTGCCAAGGAACTGGACAAGAGAAGAGTATATCTAACAAGATGCAAAACTACATGTTTAAAAAATATCTCACTTGTCCTTTCCAAAGTTCAAGCTTTCAGACATTTTGCATTTTTGCGAGGCTACAACGAACTAAACCAAAATTTCAACAGTAATATACAAGTCATTACCTTTACCCGATCTTAAAAATCTCTGTAAAATATTCAAACACTATTGAGTGAAACCTATATATATATAATTTATTCTTGCATCTACTGTGCAAATTCTGTTTCTTTGAATTCTTATCTGCTACAAGATTTTGTTTTAAACATCCTGGTTTCAGACATTTATGATTATGCTAAGTTTCCTTTTACATTAATGAAGCTAAAATTAGAAATCTAAATAAATAAGCATACTTGAAATTTTGTTTGACTTGTTTGGACTTCATTAAATATATGTGACTTTTTGCAGCCTAATTTGGATATGAAGGATAAATTTTAACTACCTTTTTTCGCCAAGAAAAGTCAATGTTCTTTCCATAGTTGTATCTGATTTCTTCACCAGCTTTTATGTCATTAACAGCAAAAATACAAAGATGGGGCTCTGCAAACCCCTCATGAAGCACCTTCATATTAGCATTAGGACTTATATGTTCATCATTTATGAGTCTTGCCATGGAGCCGTCATCTTCCGAGGCATCAATCCTGAGAAAGAAAACTTGCATATACACACTAAGTTAAAAACCGATATTAAAATTGATCCTACTGGAAAATGTGTATGTTGTAAGAAATTAAGTCCTCTGCAAAAAGTAAGGTTGAGATTTTGACATTCAATCTTTTCAGTCTTCTAGGATTCATGTTAATAGAATTTCATGATAATTTTCTGCCTGTTGAGTCGTTTATGTTAAATGTTATACCCTTCCGAAATGTTATTCATGTCATTTAATGCACCTGTCTATTAAAAATTCATCCGCAACAACTATTATATTTTTCTTATGTTAATTTTTAACAACTAACAAGTTAACAACCATTCAATAGAACATTTCAAGGAAAAGGCACACAAATTTGGCATGAAATGATTAATTCACACCTTTTGTTGGAGACAGACTGATCCAATAGTATAGAAAAATAGAATCAAAGGCCTGAAGGGCCTAAGAGTCGACTCGCTGTGTGAACATGTTGTCAATATTTTGATGTATTTGTTTTTATTACATTGTAAGTAATACATAAAAAATTTCTGTCTTTTGTAAATAAATTAAACATAGGTGAACAAAGATTACAGGGCTCATTGTGGCAGACATCACCTTTATAAGACCAGCTTTATCATATTATAATATATTATAATAATATTTAGATATCCTATTTATCTAAAATATCATCTTTCACAATTCATGATTTCAACTTATCTTTGATATGTTGTAGCCAGTGATAATAAGATACTTCTATACTTAATTCATGATTATTTCAAATTCTGCGAGTTGAAAGCAGAAAAGAGTCAATAAATGTCTGATTCCTGAATCATCAACTTGTGTCAGTACTTTCAGTACTTTGATTCAATACGTTCTGTTGACATTTCAATGATAGACTGGCAATGCCTGCCAGACTGGCAATGCATAATATCGTAGGATAGATACAAAGGACCAGTATATTTCAATGACGAAGAAATATGAGCTATTTGCATTATATCACACATTATCAATTCACGTTTGTGCTCAAAATCCACTTCAAGAGATCGATGACAGCAAGGGTCCTCTCGCTTTGCGAGCTGGGTTTTTCTAAAAATAGATTTTACGCTTAATATGGAACAAGGTTTTCCCCGTGTAAGTTGTCGAATTCATGGGCAGCGATTGAACAAAAACTACTTTGATTTGTTTTATTTTTTAAACATTAAGAAAAACTTCATAAATATCTGTGTAAAAAAAGATAAGATTGTTTAACCATTTCAAATTGGCAATCACGCAAACAAAAGAGGTTAATGCATGCATTATTTTCATTAGCGCATGAATAATGTCGTGAAAAATTTTCGCAGAAACGGCTATGATAACAAGGACACGCTGGCTTCGCTAGCCGACTCAAAAAAAGGTAACACGGACATGTCACTCCGTATAGGGAATATGCATGCGAAAAGGATAAGAAAGTAACACATCAATATTTTGCATCAGTAAAATTGTTTCTGCTAACTGTTGTTAAAATGCATATAACAATCTGCACACACAAAATTTAGTTGTCTAGCTTTCAATCTTTAGTTTCACACTATAGAAAAAGTTATCCTTAACTTGTCTGATGCTCTAGGCAATTATGTGAAAAAACATCAGATGAACATTAGGGCATGGAAAAGCATTCAGATGCATAGACAGAATACTAAGACATTTAATAATGATACATATACCTTTCTTTACTGCATGTCTGTATTCCATGAAAGGAATAACCTTGTCCACCTCACACTAACATAGAAGATAACTACACAAATGAAAAGCAAGAAAATGGATGATATTATTTCCGTTACAAGGAGAGTTACAAGGAGATTTTCTTCTTCCATTTTCTTTTTCATGCCACTTCCTGTCACATGTTTATGACCCAATAATACTGTGATACATACACATATCCAAGAGTCTTAGACCCAACGGCAATATATATTTCTAGACCCAACATTTTCATTATCTACTTTTGAGAAAAAAAAGTCTTCATCAGTCCTCAATATTACCAGTAACTGATCATGAAATATATCCACTTGTCCATCCATCAAGTTTCCAACCCCATTAATGTAACGTTACTTGTCAGAATTCCTAATTAACTTGCCCATATCTGAACATATATAAGGAATTATAGTGCTAAAAAATATATCGATATTGTTATTTAACATTAATTTGTAAATCAAAACAATTAGGGAATAAATCTTCTCATTTGCTGTTGGCAACCATTAATGTTGATTTAACAGTCGCAAACCGAGTTTTATCGGCAAGTGGAGCCCATAAAACAGATGTTTTAGATTCTAACTTTAGTGCAAATTATGCATTTTGTTTGATGTTAACACCTTCTTTTGTTGAGTTTCTTTTTTAAGAAATATGTCAATAAAGTTTGTGTTTTAACGTCATTCTTTTTTTTATGACACGTACAATCAAAAGCTTTCACTCTCGTTAATGCTTGTTTAACTCCATAAAAAATTAGTGCATTAGCTAATCAAAATGCTTTTACTAAACAATTGGCAAACACAGTATTACTGTATGCAACTTAGTCTTGATCACCATTGTCAATTAACAATATCTATAGTGAAAAGAGACTGAACCTTTTTGAACTCTGATGGCAGCATTTCAAAACTATGACAGCTAGTGGCTAAAAATTCTGTGGAATACTAATTTTAAAAAAATAATATTCACAATATTCTATATAGGTAAAAAGATTCTCTTGCTGATCAGACAAGTGTGCCTGGAAATCGACCTGCCTAATCACAAAATGAACTAGACACAGACAATCATGAGACACATGCCCTAGACATTAGGGCTAGTGGACTTGCGCATCATGTCTCCCTGATCTTCTAGACTTCTTTCTAATTTGCTTTGAAAGAAAAGTGAAGTGTCACTACATTTTGGGTCTAGGTTAGTCCCTGAAAGTATTCATGATATTGTGTGAATTTTAATTTTGAACATGGGCACCATAAGCGTAGAATCCCTTCACAAGAGAACATTGAACCTCATGTCAATCATTACTTCTGTTACACATGGACAAACTTTCTTACTTTAAAACACAAGTTACTCGATCCTTTCCACTTTGTTGCGAAGAAAATTAACATACATGATTTGAAAAGGAAAATTTAAATGAGTGCACATTATCAAAGTAGTGATAAACATTGTTTTTTTTACAGTCTACAGGGCAATTTGTCAGCCATTTACTGCCTCAAAAAAAACAAACTCAGCATCTATATTGACCTACTAGTACACAACTGACTTACCAGTACTTGGTCTTCTTGTTAAAAAACTCATATTTGTACGCACTCTCTTTAGGTTCTTCTAAGCATAATTTTCCTCTGTATTCTGCAATAAAATCCCCTTTACATAGAGGTTTTTCTGTTACAACTCCCCAGTCTGCAAAAAATAAAGAATTCTAACATCAGAGATTAACAAACGTTTCAGAATCTAAGAAGCAGGTGGTGATTATTTTCATTTCTACTACAGCTATTGCCAAGATCAAAGAAATGCTGCAGACATTATTCACTAGGGCTGGGACGATACTGTACTTAGCCGATTCGGTACATGTCATGATACATGAGATGTGATACGATACATATCACGATACGTTGCAACTAAATGAAAACATGAATAATGGTTTAAAATTTATTCAATCTGTCGATGTATTACTGCATGTCCAAAGTTGTTTTATTATATTTAAAATGAGCGTTGCACAATTTACAAATTACTATAGTCTCGTATACATTACTTTTTCAAAAACAAGTAATCCAAAAGTTTTCAACACCCCAGATTTAGCTTCCTAACAGTTTTGACAACTTTACAAAATTGCAACTATTTCTTAAATCTAAATAGAAGTGAAACAACTCACTACTGTATCAATTCACCATGTCTATAGTTTCAGTAGTGTTTACATTAATAGCAAACAAACAAGTATTTTTGTAATGTTTATATTAAGAAAAATGTGTTTATGTAACTAGGAGCAACTGGGGCAAAATATCAACACTTCATTCACCAGAGTTTTATTAATTAATGCAAAGAATACCTAAGAAAAAATGATTAATATAAACCAGGAGCAACCCATGTGCATGAAACTTACAGGTAAAAAATTACATGTACTTACGTATCTCATCACTAATCCAAACTTTTTTTAGGAATTCTATATCCCTTTTTCTTTCAATGCATTCTTTGGCCACCATTAGAGGCTTTTTACGTTTGTTGTTTCTTCTGAAAGCAGAAGAAAAAAGTGTGTGTTGATCAGCTGATAGAAAACAAAGCTATTATATGCTTGTGCCCCCTCAATAATAACATCTGATGACCTTCTTTTTTGGGGGGTTAATTTTTTTTTTTTTTCATTTTCAAAATGTATGGTTGTGCCCCCTCCCCCCCCCCCCCCCCCCCCCCCCCCCCCCAACAGAGCTGTGGAAAATTGTGGAAAATTGCGGCAAGACCGGCTTAATTTAGCAAAGACCGACATAAATTGGTTAAATGTTGGACCGGCTGACTGTATCCGATGTTGTTTGCCCTGTCACAGTCAGCATAAGGCAAAATTAAAAAAAACGCAAAATGCAATCGCTGTAAATGTGTCGTTTCTTGATGCATCAGTATTCCTCAGACAACTTCCCTAATGTGCGAGTACCAGTTATTGCCGAAAAATACACAAGTTTTCTTTATTACTCTCTTCATGTAAGCTGTCATTTAAAAATTTCTAGGCAAATCTCTGCACTGTTCATTTATTTAATTTGAGGAATCATTTTTATTTTATTCTCATCAATATCAACTTACTTCTGGCTAAAATTAAACCCTGTCCATGACCTTCGATTTACAGGAAGTTCGAGTACCCATTATTGCTGCTCATATCTTTTCGTTATTTTTCCAGTAATTAATCGGTAAAAGGTCAAAATGTAAAAGAATCTAACGATATAAGATAAAATGTAAGAATATAACATAAAAAATTATGTCATAAACGCACCTACAGTATGTGTTTTTAAATTTTTTTTTAGTTTTCCAAACATTATTTTAACTGTTGGTATTCGGACAGGCATAATTCATTCGGACAGGCAAAGTTTATTGACATGTCTGTCCGAATGACTGACTTCCAAGAAAATATTTCCACAGCTCTGCAAACGTGAAATTGCTTCCTACGGACATGGTTCGGTTCATACAGGCACTACACTCGAGTGTTAAAAAGAATAGAGAATATAACCTTGACACTTTTAAAATCCTTAATTGTTTCTGTACTTATTAGGTATAGTCAAGTCAATTCAGTTTCGCAGAGGAATTTCGAACTCTAATAAAAACGAAAGTTTCTCCAGCATTGTACCTTTCAAACATTGATCAATCTTTGATAGTGCTCATATTTATATAACAAAATTAATTCCAATGGACCCTATTAAAGCAGTGTAAATGTAAAAATGTATATATACCTCTGCATCGTGGTTAAAACCACTTCGTGGGTCTTCGGTGAATTTCGGTTCATTCCGCCTCCAATTTCGCGCCATTTTCACGCGACTTCTGATTGGACAATGACAATATGTGACCCTCACGGGAAATTAAGGCCCAACAGTTCAGGTTTCAGACAAACAGTTAAATTTACACATTTTTCCGATTGTAAGGAAATAGAACTACGATTAATTGTTGGGTCTATTATTGTTGGGTCGATGACCCGACAGCTCAAAAAAGACCCGACAATTAAACAAAGACCCAACAACAAGCTCATAAATTTGCAGTTGACCAGACAATTGACCAAGTTTAAAACTATATATATATATATATATATATATATATATATATATATATATATATATAATATGTAGTTCATACGTATATGAAAAGACAGAAATATACGCAATCCAACGCTTTATACTTTTGCTGCTTACTTTGTTTGGATTATATCTTGATCCATCGAAACTAAAGCTGCATTAAGAGCACGAACTCCACAGACTTGCACTAGCATTGGAGAAAACACTAAAATAAGTTTAAACACATTTCTTATAAACGAATATAAAACACCATATACTGTGGAATCATTAGATTTTGTGGTGGCCCAATTTTCGTGGAGTTCGTGGGTACCTCTCAACCACGAATTAATATATTAGGGTTATAAAGTCATATTTCCTTTTGTATGTATAAGAAAATACACAAAATTACGTGCCCACGAACCTATACAATTTCAGCAATCCACGAAAATTGCCCCCACCCCCCACGAATTTTAATGATTCCACGGTATGCACGTTTCCGTCGTTTGGACAATGATTATTATAAAATTAATGGTTAGCTATCAAATCTTGTGTATCATTGTACTTCACTATCGGTTTTACTTTCATTACACGTATCAAAGTTGTATTACCTTGTGCATTTGTATATATTTGTATTCTTGTTCACAAAATCAATTGAATTAGGAAGTTATTCAGTATTCCAAATAAATCGTATGCTAGGTTATGATATATATTCTGGTGACCTTCAATGCCCGCGGGCCTTTCGTTTCTAGATATCAGATGCATGGCTAGACATTGTATGGCTGATGGCAATGTCTTTGAGGACACCTCATGTGATTGGTTGGATATTCATTACAATTAATCAAAAGATATGAATCACGAATTCGAAGCTCTTGAAATTAAAGAGTTGTGATTTGAATGAGTTTCTTGTTGGAATTTTCATATGCTCTAAAAAAAAAAAGATAAGAACACAAATCTATTTGCTTCTCTTGATTAAATTCTGACTATTGATGTTACGGTTCGAGAACTGGAGGCATCAGGGACAGCATTACGTGTTGATACTTTTCTCTGTTCTTTTACACCGTGTCACTTGATACTTGGTACATGAACTTTGGTATTATCTGAGACTCGGTGTAAATTCCTTTACCAAAACAACAAAGTGAGTAGTTTTCTCATTACATTAATGATTTCGTAATTTCTAATCTATATTTATCACCTAAGAAAGAAGAGCTCTATGTTAAGTTAAAGGGGAAAAATCAGATTTTAAAGCTAAAACATTTGGATTTTTTCTTTACTAAATATAACTGTTTGGTCGAAATATCTAATTTAATTCCAAAATATATCTGCTGAGTGATTTTTTGTTCGTCCAGCCATCACTCAAGTCGACATATATTCACTACATGTATTTTGATTTTTTAATGCTCGGCTTTGCATTTGTTAATAAACATAATCTGTAAAAAAAAAAAAAGTCGGCCTTTAATGATAAATGACTAATAACTTATTTGTCTATTAGTATTATAAAATGATAATTAATATATTTAAGAAGATAACGGTCATACAACATGATAAGCTTAGCATGCCTTGGTAAGTAATTTTCCAGATATGTGACTTGCATGTGTCTAATGAACAATCCTTTTGAAAGTGAAGAGGATATCTATTAACGGACATCAAAGAGTTAACGCTTCGTGACGCAACCGGAACTATATCATCCTCTTTATGTTGATTAGATTTTAAGAGGATGGTATGTTTTTGTTGCGTTACAATAATATCAATGTTAAAACTATTATAATATATTTACGTTTATTCCCTTAAACTTGAGGTTTCATTGCTATATCTTTATTGTTGCAAATATTGAACTAAATGTTGGACTATTTTGAATTTACCGGGTGTTGCCATGTTGTAAATTTTGTATAATAAATTGCTGCCATCCGTCAAATTCAAAATTTACAACACGACACTAGAATAAATTACAAAAATATAATAGATACAAAAGTCCAAAACTAGCGTTTATTGAGCGCAAGAAGTTGCAAGGATTTTGCCAGTACGTAACAGTAGCTCTACGATCTTTTAAAACCCATCTTTTCCTATAAAAACTACAGCTCTGCAGCTCAAGTTCTTGTGAGGATGTCGTTGTGACTTATTCACAAGGGTGTTGTCACGTACAATTGTGCGAGGGATGGCATTAATTTTGCTCTCCAGTGTCAAAGTATACACTGAGAAAGAATCAAACTTGAAATATTGTGATCAAAATGAATATGGGTCGTGCTAATTTTTGTTTTGTTTACGTCGATTGAAAGTGCGAAAAGTTCATGCAATTCGGGGGGGGGGGGGGGGGGGGTTAAAAGAAAAGCTCCTTTTATGGATACTGTTTGGTGTTTTGTAATCATTTTTGAGATCGCGTGCCATTCCAAAGGTCAGATCTGAAAACAGAAAATGGATCAGAAAGGTTGTCCACATGTTTAATTATGTATTTCTACAGATCTTTGTCACCAATCCCTCTTGATTTACACGTACGACATGATTTTTTTTTATTCCGGTTAGAATAATTATATTTTGGTTGGGGTTTTGTCGGACCTTGGGTCTTAAAGGTGATACTGGTTTAAATGAAATATTTTTGAAAGATTACCTTGGTGATTTTGGATTAATTTGTCATCGACATAGCCCTTGACAAGTTCTCTATGTACTCTAGGCCTCGTCATCCGTTTAACACGTCAACATCATTCCGTTATGCGCAAAGAGTGCGGTACGCAGAACACTGAAAGTCGCATTTGTTCTGCGCCATTTGAAAACATATTGGTTTGACTGTTTGCATAAAAAATGTGGCACATAAAAAATCAATCCCCTTTACGATTCACTTATTTTTTCAATGCTAGTATGCTATACCATTTGTCCATTTTTTTTACCCACTGACAGTGTAATAAATCTATTCTAATCCAGTATTACTTCTAGCTGTTCTAATCCAGTATTACTTCTAGCTATTCGGGGCTATATCTGTTTTTGTTTCGTCGTCCTGATACAAATGCACACCAGTTATTGGCTGCGTTCAAATGTTGTATTTAATAATTTCCGGATTTTTGAGTCTTTTGATCTGGAATATTATCTCTAATGGACAAGATGAAAACAGTTTAGATACGGCGTAAAGTTGTGTAGAGCTCATTGACAAATAATCTCTTGGTAGAAGGAAAATGTCGACGATCAAAACTTCCGTCGGTTCACTTTGTAGGCTGTAAAAACCGAGCTGACTTGCAGAACTTTTCTCGTTTAATGAACTAGAACCCCAACTCCAAATGCCAGAATAATTAAGGCGTGACTCATTGATTTTAGTTTAACAATCAGTGAATGAAAAATTTCATGTAACAAAAGTTTCAACGAACCAGAATACCTTATATCAATAAGAAGTTTACAGTAGAAATCGATGATCTATAAATCCACTTGGAATATGGTACAATGTAACAATAAATGTGCCGATTAAAGCGTTAATCCAGGAATACAGTCAGATATTGAGTCATCCCAAGGATAATATGTTTTCATAAGAATTTCTGTCGCGACATGGATTACCATTCGATGCGAGGTCATTCTGCTCTGTCTCGATATAACTATTAAGAAAATTAGATTTGATAATGCATCGGAATAAACAAAGATTGAACAAGCAGATTTGCCTAAGATTATAACGTAGAAACTAATAGACTTGTGAGTAGGTTTTATAATTATTGTGCTTTGTTAAAAGGTCGGCAATCTCTGGTATGATTGATAGATCAGAAATAAAATAGTATTGTTAAATAGTCATGAGTTGATCAATTACTTTAAGATTTTGGCCTTTCAATGCAAAAATAAAATATTTTGACAACATTTTACATAATTTAAAATAAACAATGATAGGGTGGATTTATGGCTGTGTGACGTAAATACCAACGGTAATCAAGCGTCAGATGTTTGCGCCATGTTTGCTAATTAATCAAAGCCATGGCACCAAGCTTCTCTGATCACCGTGTTCAACTATTGGTAGAAAAAGTTAAAATACCCAAAATAAATCGTAGCAATGACATGCAACACGCACGACCGACGAGGAACCCGCACGTGTTCGAGGAGGAATGGTCAAGCACTTTAACCTAATTTCGTTAAACCTTGTTGGATTGATAGAAGCTTGTTTTAAAAAGGAGCATAGATCGAACTTAAGTTAATATCCTGTGTGCCCTGAATAGCAGCAATCCGTCAGATAACTAGGTAATTGTTTGGGTCTTTTTCCCCTTCATTTCCTTGCCGTAATGAGTAGACTCCTATGGCTATATGTGTCTCCCCCTTATGTTAGATAAGAATCAGCGGGAAGGAAACAAGTTAGATTTCAGTATTCTTCTCTCGCACATCTAACAAAGCAGTTTTGGAACATGCCCCCAAAACACACGTGTTCTAGTTTGTAACAACGTCTCTGGAAATAGGAAATAGGTCAGGTGAGACTGTTTATTTTTTTATGCACGTGTTACACTGTAAATGTTGCTTTGGGAAAAACAAATAAACTGTAAGCTAAACCGCTGATTTTTTCATCAAAGTAAAACTTGACAGCAACGTTCATAATGAAAGAAGAAATACCTTTATAAAATTTATATCCCCCCCCCAAAAAAAAATCTCTTTGAAAAAAAGAAGAAAGATATTTTGATTCCAAATTAATAGGTGTACCTGATGCCATCAAATCTGATAGAACAAAGAAAATTTGGCAGCGATGATGAAAAGGTATAAAACACTAATCATCGATCGATAATCAAGTGCTTCATATAAATTCACTCTGCAAATTGTGAGACACAATACACACTGTGGTGTTCTGATGGTGTAAGCTGCACGCGCGCCATAAACCAATAATAGATTTTGTAGGATGTAACGGTGATATGTCAACAGTAAAATATTTATCGATATCATAAGCTAAACAAGGCTTTTATGTGATAAAAAGGACTAAATTATTCATTCGTTAATTTGTTTGCATAATGCGAACTAGTATCCACACTCTGCTATTTAACTTGGTGTGCTGTGTCTGTGTGGACCTTACTCAGGCTTGGAAGTTTCCAGGTACAGTAGATACCTACCTCTAACTCTTACTCTTACCTGTACATGTACCTGTCCTAATCTATGGATTAATGGATTTACTAGTAGCAAATCTCATTTATAATTATTTATTGATATAAATATATAAAGATTAACCGATACATGATAAACTTTAGTTAAAAATTGTTTGTATTTATACTTTAAAAAAAAGGAATAATCTTCGACTCGAGTAGGGATTCAGTATAACTGTACAATACTATCAATGTTGAACTGATAAACTTGTTATGAGCTTGGTCGACGGAAACTTGGACCCAAGACCCAAATCTGAAAACAGACTCAACTGAAAACTCTAAATAACCTTAAAAGCTGTACATGTAAAAAAGAAAAAAAAAATGATTTTTTTATCTTTTGTTTTTTTTTTCATTAATACTTTATAATTTTTTGCTGTTAAGGTTAGAGCAATTTACTCATTTTCATTGTTTTTAATTTTTTTTTATGGAATTTGATTAGTTGTGTTCATATTTCATGCACTTTTTGTACTGGCGCAAACAATTGTAAGTGCAGTACCAATATGACGGAGTACTAGTCTAATATGAATATATAACATTGCAAAAAACCAGAACACGCGAAGTTAAGTTTATATTTGAAAGACAGTGGGTAATTATTTATTGAAGAACCAAAGAGATCCAGACGTAAAGGAGCTAGAATTCCTCTTTGAACTTTTACCAATCAAGTACATGTATGTCTCAAACATAAAATCAGAAATTTTAGCACCATTACTCTCAGATATCATGCTTGTACGTGTCCCAAGTGATCATTACTTATTCCAACCACTTTATATTTCGTCATCTTCACGTCCGGTTCGATCGTAAAGTGATATGTAATTACTACGTACTGTTGTAAAATCACCGTGATTTAGCGAAATTCGAACGTGCTCCCTCTTTGGACCTAATAATGGTTAAAATTGGCGTTTGATAGAGGATACCAAACTCTACTCTAAAAAACAAACCAATAATTATTCAGAGATCTCTATTTCATCCATAATAGTTATCTTTGGTTATCTCTTCATTTATATAAGTCAACTAAGCTCACCGAGATCAATTAAAGTCGGGTAGCGTATGTTTTAGAGCAGGCCCCTTAAGCTTAGTTATAATAACTGGTCAAATTTGCTAAAATAGTGCACCTATGTGGGTACTTATAAGGACTTACCATACAGTACGTGGATGCTGAATCTGATTCATAAATTTCAGATGATAGATGAGATTAGTTTTTTTTTTTTTTGGAGCATGTTAATTATTTCTGAAGCAGGTGCCCTGTGATGGCCATATCTAAATAATTACTGGTCCTAACTTCATCGAACTTGGATAAATGATGCTAGTTGTGACACTGACGCACTAAACAGATTTGGATGCTGTAAAGTGACTCCGAACAGGATCTTTTTATATCTTGTATAGCGTAATATGATAAAAGTTTTTTATATGTATATCACATTATATCGTTAGGTATGATATTTCATAAAAGTAGTAATATTTCAATGTGTAATAGTATTTCATCATATTATACATATAAATGATATGAAATAATATCGATTTTTATATTATTTGGTATTGATTCGTGATGTTGCAATATCAAATGATATTAAATGAACTCGTATCATATGATATAATACAAAATTAAAATACATGTATAGTGTTTATTACATCGTATTATGTAATATTATTTCTAAATGAAATACATGCAATGTCCTATTTCCCCTAATTTGGAACTATTAGCATTTTTCATTTAACCAGCACAGATGTAACATATTTTCAGCCAATTAAAAGGACGTTTCCGTTGTAATTTTTGGTTAAATATTGTGAAAATACACCAATTTTTAACTCTATAAACCAGGCAATGGATGGACATGTAATCACCTAAAGTCGCATACTAGGCTTTGTCTTCGAAAGTTATTTTCATCGGAAATACTACATGTAATTTATGCAATAAATATCCTAAAATATTCTATTACATGTACCTCCAAAGTAGATGGATTACGTGCAGAGTTTCATGGGCATATAAAATAAAATATTAATTGAACACTCAATTCCTTATCTCGCTGAACGAGGTCAAATTTTATGCAGGTGTATGTTGCAATAATTTAAGTTACTTAACTGCGACAACGAGTGGGCCAATCAACAACCGCAAATTAAATTAAGATAAAGACATCCTATCAGTTTAAGAATATCAGTGAAACAAGAAACGTACCTAAGACCCACGAAAATTTACAGGGAAAAAGAATTTTAAAAAAATCCATAAACTGACGCTGCTGTTTTTTTTTTTAATTTTACATCTCAGCTGTTTCAAACACGATTCTGGTAAAAAGTAATATAAAATTCTAGAAATAGATGACTCAAGACAAGTATACCTGATGTTCTATCCTTATTTGGAAAACAACTAAATGTAACATTAACGCCCTTTTAATTTGACCAATTTCTGGTGGGAGTGTACGTGGCTGTGTTGATTTCACGCCTACATTTCTTCTATCTTTTCTAGTAATTCATTTCTCTTATGAAATTTTAGAAGTGTCAGTATTCGTGTAATATGAAATATATTTTATGATGGGAAGGGGGGGGGGGGGATAAGAGTTATCTCACTTTAGTACAAGAGAGTACTGTTCAGTGGTTTAGCATAAATGAAGCTACATTGTAATTGAAAATTTTGAAAATCGGAGGTGATACATAGTTACAACGATTTTTTCTCTTAGGTATCGGCTTAGTATTAATTGTCGATCAACTTTAATGCATATTTTACGAGAGAGAGAGAGAGAGAGAGAGAGAGAGAGAGAGAGAGAGAGAGAGAGAGAGAGAGAGAGAGAGATTATAGGTGTATATGTATATGTAGGTACTTATTATGATGTGTTATAATTATATAATTATGGTTACAAGTCAATGATAGGTTCTTCATCAAGTGCATGTAACAAAGCCGTTAATATAATAACACTAACATGTTGCAAATGCATGCATATTAGTAGTCAAGAGAGAACAACAATAGGTGCAGGTGTAAATTACAAATTCACAGGTGTTCATATGGTAATGAAAAAAGTGTGCGATAAATGATACAAAAGCGAGAAAATCTTGTCAAACAAGTGATATATGTAATCACAGGTGATGTCAGACAATTTCTTTGCTAATTTTATTCGTTAATGATAACTGCTACACTTAAAACGGGAATAAATTCTTAATAAGGAGTGTTCATTGTGCTGTATTTTAAATTCTTTAATACCGTTAATGTGTTCTGCTACTAATGTACGTGTGTTCACAATTCTTATGGTCTTGTGTTCATTTGCAGGGGTAGGATACCCGCACAGTGGCAGCATGAGCGGCGATAACGTCACAAACGACAGCGTGGCCATGGATCCAGACAAAGAGTTCTACGAGCTGGCAGTCTTCATCAATGGAGAGATCCTGTATCCATGTATATGTATTCCGGGATTACTCGGGAACATCCTCACCCTTGTGGTTCTATCCAAGGCGAACATGCTGTCCTCGACCAATGCTTTCCTCAGCGCTTTAGCCGTGTCGGACATGGTCAGTCTAATCAACGATATAATCTACTTCTCGGTCATGGTGCTGTCCAATTCAAGTCCAGAAATGGCTTACCACATTTACGTTCACTTCTATCCTTTCGCACATTTTGTGTTCAACATAGCGAATTCTGTATCGTCCTGGCTTACCGTTTCTGTTGCCATAGAACGCTTTCTGCTGGTTTGTTTTCCCGCCAAATCTCGAACAATGTGCACGAGACCACGAGCTATTGCTGGAGCTGTCATTATTAACGTTGTCATGTTAACTGTATCACTGCCATATGCCTTCCGATACAAAACAGTCCAAGTTTTCGACGATTTGAACAACCAAACCTCTTTAAAGCTCAATTTGACAAGTTTATGGCAGGGCGATACTTTTTCTGTGTACTATTCATGGAGTATAAACTTTCTCAGGTGCAACATTCCACTTACTCTATTGATCATCCTGAATGCCTGCATTATCAAAGCACTTCTTAAACTTCGTGCCAAAAACAGATCGCGATACATTCATCGACAAAGGGTGACATTCATGCTGGTGATCATAATCATGAAGTTTCTCCTCTGTACCACCCCGGACGCCATTTTGTCGACGTTTTACCAATACGGTTACACAGAGGACAATTTCAAAGTTCGCGGAATCCGAGAGTTCACGGATATGCTGCTAGCTTTCAACGCGGCGACTAATTTTGTTGTCTATTGCGTTTTAAGCATGACATTTCGGATGAATTGCAGAAAACTGTTTTGTCACAAGGAAGTCCCAGTCGGCGATGGCGGCGATAAGAGATCCGTGTACAAGCTATTGTCGGACAGATCAATATTTTGGAAACAAAACAAAAAAAGCAGTTGCAGCCTTTGAGGTTGGGACAGGGCTCATGCCAATGTCCTATAAAGTGATAGGTGGCTCTTTGTTTTCATTGAACTATTTGTTCCATTCTCGCATATTCTAAAATCTATTCCAAGCCAGGACTTTGTTTCGTGGGGAGAAAACAATTTCATCAATAAAGGATGAATGATGAAACTGAAAGTATGAATGTTTACTCTCTCTACACATGCATTTTCAAAAGGATACAAATGAATATTCATTTCATACGTATATGGCCATGGAAATGTTTGCCAGTTAATTAATAAAACAGTTATCAAATGTCAGATTATGATTAAAGTTTAAAATCAGTAATATGGTACTGAATGCAATATGCAGTTCTAGCGGTACCGTTATACTGTAAACGTATCAAGATTTAGCTTGAACGATATTTTGGAGATTGATTTTTGAACAAGTCGTTGTCGATTCGATAGCATTATACATGGCACATTGCAATGTATTTGGTGCAGTGCGGAACAGCTGTTTGCCAAAAACTTTTTAATAAGTGCATAACATTTTTAAATATGTTGACAGTATTCAATGGATTCAGTTATCAGTTTTTCCTATGCCCAGTGTGTCAAATATTTTAAATCCTTGCATTAATACCCCCCAAAAATGAAAAAAATGATTCTCAAATTAAAATCCTTCAGGGACAATATATATCCCTTTATATGATGTGTCTTTCTCAAGCTGTTGTGGATATATCGTTGTAACACATAATGTTCAATGGTTGAAAATAAATATTGAATGTGAAGTAAACTTGTATATTTTCAAATAAAACGTGGAATAATTCCGCTGTCGTGTTTCTATACATGTTTATATGAGTTTGGCCAAAAAGTATACACGAAGACATTATAGCACCCTCAAATCAAAACGCAACATCATTGCATGTATATCATTAATTCACCTCCGCTAAAGTAAGACCACAAGAAACATGATACGAAACTTGTAAGTTTATATGCAATTACTGCATACTTACTGCATAGCTATGCCCCCCCCCCCCCTTTTGTCCTGCCTCGTTTTCAGTATCCCAAAACCTTAACCTTTTGCAACAGCTTCGCAATTAGACATGTTGTAGTAAGTAAAATCCCTAAAGCTGACATGAATTCATAACTACGCTGTAATTCCCCGTTGGCAACCGCCATAATAGATGCACGCTTATTCTCCGCTGCATTTAAGTATTTTACGTAACGGTAGTTTAGTAAAACCGCGTATTTGGAGATAAAATTATAGCCAACGCACTGGTAGGAAATACTAGTGTCCAATTAAATATTGAAGGTAATTTAACAGACTGAATCTTGGGCTCCTATATTTCAAAAATCAACATTACACAACGTTTCTCCATGTTGTAACGCTATGACGTTGCACGTGCACAAGACATTAACTGTAAATTTGATTTTCGACCCTATGGAGCTTCCATACCTTCGATCTAGAAACTTTTGAATACCATCATTCACAATTCAAGTCTTTTATCTACAACCTAAGAAAAATTGAGCTGTATATCTCTCATCTCTTTAGACTAGAAAAAAAACCTCTTTTATCGAGGCAAGAAATGACGTCATCAGCAACAAAAATTTTCCGATAGCTTTGATTGTCATAGCTGATGATTATCAGGCAAAGCTGAAGGACCATTCCGAGAACTTGTGTGTGCAAAATCGGTCGCAAAATAATATAAGGAAATGTTGAAAACGGGAGACCCCAATTAAGAGAATATTTCTGTCATTTGACAACAAAATAATATTCAGAAGAACTTGTTATATCGATTTATGAAAAAAAAACGTGGCTACCGAAGGGCTGCCCCCAAATATGAAATAACAAAGAGCAGATGAATGACGGTCCAAATATGGCAAATATCATACACTGGGTTAAAGCAAATGCGTGAACGTCATAAATAGTATTAAGTAATTGAAATAATTATTTGAAATATGCAATAATTATGAAGTAATTAAAGACCAATAAAGTCAATGTCAATATTAAGGTAAATATGTGCTACAAGTTGAATGTTGTGCAAACAAATAGTTAAGGGCACTCCTCCATATGCGTTGAGGTGCGACGATTTACGATCAACAAGCACCACCGACATCACAGAGGAAAGATCCATTACAACAATACAAAATAAAATCTAAGCAAACAGCAGTATACACTCTAAATATCGGAAGAGGGTGGGCGGGCTTTTGAATTGAAATTTTCGGACTTTGTTAGAGCTTAAATTTTAATGACCTTACCATGCGAAGGAGGATTCTAGAGGGAAAGATGCGGAGATTCTATTTGTATGATTTTACTATTCCCGGATTCCCGGGATAAAGTGAAATGGACCAAATTTTTCCGGGATAAAAGATACAAAGTACAATATATGCGACGGCTAGATATTAACATATCTACATAGCTCATATATACGGTTTTATTTTTGACGATTTTCCAATTGTTATTTATAGAAGTATTAAAATTCTATAGGATTGGTTGATTTAACAAAAATTAAAAATAAAAGCGTGTCATTAAAGTACTAGTAATGTTTTCAAGGTGCGCTTTAAAAAAGGAAGAGACGATTGAATTATTGATGTAAAAAAGGATTTAATTTGTAATATGGATAAGATATAATCAATGTTTAAACATGAATATTTACATTCAGTGTATATTTCCCCTTATGTTTCCATTGGAAATCTGCGACGTTCAATTTCCTGTAATACACTATTTCTTTTCACGTCATCATGCGTTTTGAAGATATTTATTATTGTAAGATTAATCGAAACGTTCAAACTTACATAACGAATTTGATAATTATGTACTTGAAATCGTTAAATCAAATCTGTTTGTTAATAAAAAAAAAAAAATTTCTCGACAAAGTTTCTGGCACTATATTTTTAGTCGCGGAAGCGAACTAAATAACACGTAAATAAGGCTGTCCAAACAAATTATCATACCACGCTAACGCGCAGTATTCAATTTGTCTGCACAGCCTTGGTGTGTTATAGGACCGACGCCGCATCCAAAAATAAGCATTCGATTCTTAAATGTATTATATTTATCTTTACAATTATGCCCGTGTTCGATAAAAAAATAATTTTAGAATTCTAAGGTTTAAACAATATTTTATTTCGAAATGAAATAGGATCGGACAGCAGACATAGCCTATTTATGTCCTCTCCTTACAAACAAGGTCATGATAACATTGTGTGATTAGATAATACTACAAGTATGATGCATGAAAATAAATGATGTACAAACAGAACAATCAAAGACAACAAGAATTAATGAATGAAAACGGAAAAATACAAAAAAGAAAATAATGAAGAAACAAAATAGACAAAAGAACAAAACACTTCTTCATATAAGTGTGCATTTGAGTTACTTTCTCTGTTTCTCAATTGACAATGTATAATATTTTCGCTTCTGGGTCCATAGTCAGTTTGTTTTTCTTTGGGAGATTTTTGTTGAGCTTTGATTTAAATGAGGCAACTGAAGAACAATCTTTAGTGTCTTGTGGTAATTCGTTCCAAGCTTTGATAGTAGATCGTAAAAAGCTGTTATAGTGTGGTGTTGTTCCTAAAATAGGAATTCTATACTTTTATATTACTTGATCTCAAATTATGATTATTTTGAAAGTACATACAAGGTTCAACCACATCTCTAAGATACTGAGGTCAATATCCAAATATAATTTTATAAAATAAGACTAATTTATATTTTTACGACGTTCACTCAAAAGTTTTTTATATAATTTTGATCTTGAAGAGCTACATCTGATGCCTGTAATAATTCTTTCAGATTCAATCTGGACATCTTTTAATACATGTAATTTACTACATGTACTTTGATCAGAACAATTATCCCAAACAATGTCTCCATATTTTAAGACTGGTCCCTAAATATCCCTAAATGTCAATGTGAATGTTCATTACGAATTATAGGACCATATACCAAGTGTTATATTAGGAAAAATTATATTTTTCTTAGTAAAATCAACGTTCACTGTTTTGCTTTTATCAAAATCTACAACCCACTTCTTTGACCATAAATTAACTTTAAGTCAATTACTAAAGAAGTGGTTGCTTGATCAACATTGTTATCAACCATTACAAATAATGAAGAATCACTAGCAAATAATCTTATATCTTTCGTAATTTTCCAACCATATACCAGTTTTTAGTAGTTAGAGATTAAAAAGTTTAGTGAGAGGGTTTTTTTATAGAACAGGATAAGTGTCAAAGAACTCTAGGAGATATTCCATCAGGTCCAGATGATTTATTAATATTAAGAATTTGTATTTGATCTACCACCTCTTGCTCTGTAATAATGATATTGTTCAATTTAAATAGTGGGGGTCCAGGGCCTTGAGGTGGTAGATCAGGTTCATTGTCTAGTGTAGATATTTTAATACTAAAGAACTCATTGATGACATTGGCTTTGTTTCTGGGGGTGGAAATATATTCTTCCATGTGCTTTGATAGGTGGTGTGGGTTCTTGCTTTTTTAAAAGTTTAGCTAGTGATTTAGCAATTCTCCACCATTTTCCCAGTGGTCTGAGAACACATTTTTTGGTTTCATTGGATTTCCTGATAAGACTGATGACCTTGTTTCTGAGTTCCCTGTACCTCTGCCAGTGTGAAGGATTTTGTGTTCTCTTAGCTTTGTAATGCATTCTGTTTCTTTGACCCATGTGTAACCTTATTGCTTGTTCGTGAATGGCTTGTCTTTAAGACAGATTTATATATTATAACCTTTTTAGGTATATGCTTGTCTAGTGTGTGTGGTTAAGAGTGTATGTAAATTTTGTGTAAACTTTGTCTATGTTACCAGCAGCAAATACATATGTGTCCCGATAAATGCTTAAAAGTTCTGCATTTAAGTCGCCATAATTACATAATTTTAGAAGAGGTAAGTGTCAATGTACATGGAAACTATGAACTTGTATGTTCATTATTCTAAAATGGAAATAGATAAATATACGTTTAATGTCAGGTCTAGTCTACTTTAAAGCAACATAGAATGTGTTACCTTTGTTTTATGGGTGGTTTTGAACGCGAATTTCAGTTGTTGAATTTCTACAATTCTCCAATTCTACAAAATTATCATGTATACAGTACATGTTATTGCACATGGAATTATGGAATTGCATGTTTCATTGTTTTATGTTCTGGTATCATAGAGTCTATAATTTACGCAATATTGTTATACACTGGTTTACCCTTAACATGAATGCCTCAAAGTCATGTAATAAACTCTGATTCTAGTAACAATAAATGATAAAAACTTAAGCTATCAAAACCGACACAATTGTCCCACTAGAGGTGTTTCAAACAACTACAAGACATTAAAGATAGATCCCCACATTAAGGCTTACATTTTTTACGACAATGTCAAGAGATAGCGATCTAAATGTTTTCTGACATTGTTTGTATCGATCGATTGGATTCAGTTCACTTCAGTTCAGTTTATTATCACATAAAAAAAACCCATAATTATAATGGTATATGAGGTACATGAACAAAAACATATATTTACATATATACAATATGGTTGTAAAGGTAAAAAAAAGTAAATGGGGTGAATAAACAATTTGATTAATTTTTGTAATAAACAAACACAATTTTCTTAATATCGTGTAGTTATTTGAAGTCCTAATTTCATAAAACATTTTAGTGTTGGGAGAAGAACTGAAGAACAGTAGTCTGTAGCTAGAAACTGACTTCGAAAGTTACATAATGCCTTACATTCTAAAATAAAATGAAATTCACCGCCAATTTTGTTACAATTACACAAATTACAATAACGTTCACTTCTTTCAACACTACTCCACCTTCCTACCTCTACAGAAAGTTGATGACTTGTAGTTCTTGATTTAACTAATATTTTTCTTAATTTCCCGAATAACAAAAATAAGTAGCGTTCACATTCAAAATTTGTTTTATTAATTTTATTTATAACCCCCTTAGTCGATTCCTGAATATCATCATGCCATTTTTGTAAAATTTGATCTCTTAACCTTTGGTTGATAGTTGTCTTTATATAATTGGTGTTATAATGATATGAATCGTGAATCATACCACATATTTGAATGTCTACAATTTTCTAAAATGTTTTTTAAGAGTATACCCATGGATTAAGTATTTGTCCTTCATCAAAAAGTATGCGTACATACATATATGTATTCTTGCTCAACTCATTTTCACTGATATTCATAATGTCGTAAAGTTAGTTGAAGTCATAATTTCACAACACTTTTTTAAGTAAAGACATATTTGGGTTGACGACCTTTAGAAAATACAACAATTTTTGTTTTACTAATACTCACAGTGAGTTTCCACTTCACACAATATTTAAAAAATTCGTTTAAAGCAAACTGTAATTCATTTGCAGACTCAGCTAAAATAACAGTGTCGTCTGCATAGAATAGGATAAACGTTTTTTTTTTTAAAGTTCTTTTTCAATTCCCTCAGTAATTGTATACAGACCAGTTACGTTTTTATCTAACAAATAATCTTTTAGATCATTAAGATACAAGGAAAACAAGAATGGGGAGAAATTTTCTCCTTGTCGTACACCAACATTACAAATAAAAAGCATTAATGCATATATTTGATTTTGTATCTTTGTACATATTTTTTATTTATGTAAAACATTTAACATTAATTCCACTTTAAGAAGTTAATGTCAGAGCCCATTCCTCCATATTGTATCGAAAGCTTGTTTGAAATCTACAATTGCACAGAATAGTTTCTTTTTACTGTTGAAAAGTGTTTGTGTTAAAAACTGCAGGACTTAGATATCATCAAGTGTGGAAAACCCTTTCCTAGAAAATCCCGCCTGACTTTCGTTAATAAGTCAAATATTTTCTGCAAAATGTTCAATGCGTGTACCTAAAATATAAGTAAATTCTTTCCCTAAGCAACTTAATAAAGTGATCAGTCTATAATTTTCTGGCTTTGATGGGTCACCTTTGTTCTTATATATTGGTCTAATAATGCCTATGAACCATTCCTCTGGGACAATGCAAGTATCAACAATAATATTAAACACGTTTTCATACAATGGTAAAAAATAGACATACGAAGCCTAAAATCTCAATTATTTATTGATAAATTAGAATAAATTAAAAAAAAAAAGGCCATTGATTAGGATTAATTGATAAAGTATGTCTTTAAAATTTGGTAGAAATATGACGTAAAGTAACAACGCTATCACAAAAGTCTTCGTATTTTTTGATTGTTTGTTGTCTTTACTGTATTACTTCGTCAGTGATCCATTCGGCGGTCCGGTAGAGTGATCTAATTTTTCACGGAAAACATCAGCTTTGTTTGCAGACCATAATTTCATGGCTGGTTGGTTTTAATTTTTAGCAGGTAAAGGGCTAACTGTAGAAGCGTTGATATTTGTCTTGATAGAAAAAGACATAGGCTTACGTACATCAAAAAATAAATTACAGAAGTCTAAAACTTGAAAATTGCATAGATACTGAAACAGCTCTAGACTACATAAAACATAATCTACGGTACTAATGGTTTTGCATGTGAGTGCACCAACACCAATATCATTACGAAGTCGACCATTTGCGATAAAAGAAATGTTATTTTTGCAAAAATTTATCATTTTATAACCAAAGTTATTACAAACGGTATCCATGGCAGCTCTATAAAGAGAGATACCAAAGGATTCAAAAAAGCGTTAATCATTTTCAGTAACAACATTAAATTGTTTTACGTTTGTTAAAATATAATCAGGTTCTACAAAATCGTTAAGACGACCAATCTGATAGTTAAAATATCCCATGAAACAAAAATAATTCGAGTCTTTAGAAAAATTAGAAAGCTCTTGTTCTATTTCCATAAATCTGTCATTAGATGAATATTTGCTAGCCTATGGAGGTATCTAAACAACTCCACATATTACATCTTTATCAGTGTTGAATAAAACCTTGCTTAACTTCAGCCACATAATAAATTTACAGTTAGTATCAATTACTTTAATGTATTTCGCAATTGATAGCTACAATTATCCCGCCCGATCTAATGTTTGAAAGTTTATGTCTATTTTTCATATAGGTTACAAAGCCAGGTATTTGCATAGAATCAGTATCATCTGCTTCGGTTTCTGGGAAACTTAAAATATCATATTCAATAATAATATTTACAAATTCATCGTATTTAAGCCCATTTTTAAGTCCACATACATTTAATGATAAGTGTACACTGAGTCTTGAGGTATCACATGGGTAATCGTCCAATCCAAATGAACTTACAATCAAACTGTAGTTCCATATATATTTCAGAATTAATATTTTTCCTTGACTAAATCTTTACATTTTCCTTTAATCAGTTTTAAAAACATTTGTACCAGAGAAGGATATTTCATGTATTTTGTAAGATGGTGATCATTTTTCATAGGGACTTCTTCTTTCAAGGTACATGCAGCAGCTTCCTTGGGAGTGTGCAGTTTGTTCACATACAAACGGAAAACACGTGGTTTTGAGGGAAACTAGATATTTTGAGAAAATGCCGTATCGTGTGCTTTTTTTTTGGTGTTAGCTGATGAGATAGGTAACAAATAACATTTCTTTCAAATATTTTCTCAAGAGAAATACAAACTGATTTGTAAGAATTTTTCCCCTCTATTGCGTTATATAGTGAAAAAACTATTACAGGTGTGATACCTTGAGACACTGGGTCTGCTCCCTCGCGCATTCCTAGCGTCTGTTGTGATCAGGGGTTGACCCATAACGCGCTCTCTGTTACCGTTATCCGTGATTGTGGGTGTCAGATTCTAGGGGTGCGTTGTACTTCTCGCCATCTATAAATTGGGTGTCTCGGACTAATTTTTCTTATTGGTCCTTTTAGGGGTGTTGCATAACAGGATACAGTTTCTTCCTTCTATTCTCGATTTCTTGCGGGAATTGTTCATTTACCAAAACGTGTGTACCGTTTAGTTTTCTTGTGGCATTCTTTTAATATATTCTCTATTTTTAGAGCACATGTATGTGAATTTCGCCACGATGTTTCTGGACCTTTTGCTGAATTCATTCATTTTCCCCATTCTATGTACACGCTTAAATGTTATGTTTCATTCGGGCTTGAACTTCCGCTGTATCAGATTTAGATCACGGTCTCTGCATCCTCCCTTTTCTCCTCTGGGATCCCCAAAAATATGAGATTGTCCCTCATGGATGTGGCCTGGAGGTCAGTCACGGATTCTCCTAGACCTAGTTCTGATGATCCTTAGTTCTAATGAAATTTTCTCATCAGCTCTTTTCTGTGACATGACACACAGTTCCAGGTTTTTTTCGAACGAGTTCCCCTGTCTTTTTATTCAACTCTGCCGTTACCGTGTCAAACAATTTTCCTAAGTCTCTAACGTTGTCTTCAAGTTTTTGGAATTCATTTTTCAATTCATTTGACATCAGAGCGAAGTTTGTCCGCAGTTGATCTAAGTTCATTCACTGATTCTTTAATAAATTCCAGAGACCCTATTTTCCTTTCAATTTCACTTAATCTTGTTTCAAATGTATCACTTTTAGGTTCAATACTCGACAATTTTATGTTCATTTGAATACGTAGTGCATGTATTGTTGATAGCGAAATTCTGCTCTCATCATGTTGTCCGAAGAGAACAGAATGACTCTGCTCTAGGAGTTGGTGGTTTTGGTCACTGACATTCTAATCGGTAAAAACAGGTATAATTCAAGGAGAACACAATGTAAAACATTTATTCTATGTCTGTTCAGAAGTCAAATCACATATGGGAGAACCGGTCTCGCCATCGCCATAAGAAATATGAGTTGTTCTCATTGGCGTTTGATTTTTTTTTTTATTAAAATGTACAAACATTATATATATATATATATATATATATATATATATATATATATATATATATATATATATATTGATATTGATATTGATATTATTAATAATGGATACATTGTTTGTTTCAGAGACATCCTCCACTGATGAATTTCAAGAACAACAAATCTGCTCTTGACAATGTTGAATTCGTAGAACAATCTATTAAAGATCTTTTAGAAAGCGGTTGTATAGAAAAAGTTCCTTTTCAGCCTTTTGTTGTCAGTCAACTCAGTGTTGCACATAACAAAGGTTCAAGTAAAAAGAGACGAATATTAGATTTGAGCGAATTAAACAATTTTGTAAATAAGATAAAAGTCAAGTTTGAGGACTGGAATGTTGCTTTAAATTTTTTCAACAAAGAATGTTTTTTATTCCAGATTGTTTTAAAATCCGGTTACCATCACATTGATATTTGCAGAAAACAACTTACTTATTTTGAGTTTTATTGGAAGGGTCAGTATTATTGTTTCAACGTTTTAGTTTTTGGCTTGACTTCAGCTCCGTATATTTTTACAAAATGCTTGAGGCCATTGGTTAAACATTGGAGAACCCAAGGCAGAGATATTGTCTTATATCTGCACAATGGTCTCGGGTTTGGTAAAGTTTATGAAAACACACAAAGCTTCAAACTTTGTTCACAATTCTCTAATGCAAGCTGGGTTATTGATAAATAAAGAAAAGTCAAATTTTCAGCCCATGCACTCCATAGAGTGGTTTGCTTGGTTTGTTGTGGGACTCAAAGATCTATTCTTTATTCATTCCGAACAGAAGAATAGAAAAAGTTCAGTCGACTTTGAATTTACTGGTTAATTCTTCTCCTTTTATACAGCTCGAGAACTAGCAAAGTTTGCTGGACAGGTTATTTCATTGTCTCCTGTTTGTGGTTGATAATGACGAGAAATATTTATTTAGCTGTAGAGAGCCGTGGTCATTGGGATCATCTAATGAATCTTGAATTTCCAGATTTGATTAAAACAGAGTAAGAATTCTGGACAAATACATGTAACTTGGTAAAAATGAATCACAAACGTTTGATTGCAGAATCTTTGCCTTCTGTGTTAGTGTTTTCAGATGCTAGCAATGTTGCAGCGGGAGCATATACGGTTGAAGTAGACGAAAAAATCGTACACCATACATTGTTAAAATCTGATTCATTGATGAGCTCTACGTGCAGAGAGTTAAAAGCAATTATTTTAGCATTGAATTACTTGGTAGCTTCTTTATCAGGAAACCAGTACGGTGGCACACAGATAACCAAAACTGTGTCATAATTGTTCAAAAAGGTATACGTAGTACAAAGCCTCATTTACAGAGTTTAGCTTTTAACATATTCTACAAGTGTGTCGAGTTTGCTATTTCATTAAGCATAATTTGGATTCCAAGAGAGGACAATACAAAAGCTGATTAATAATCAAATGTTATCGATTTTGATGATTGGCAAACTACTGATGAGTTTTTTGAATTTATAGATTGCATGTGGGGTCCACACACAGTGGACCGATTTGCTAGCGCTCAGAGTGCTAAATTACAGAGATTTAATTCATTGTTTTGGTATCCAAATTCCGAAGCTGTCGATGCATTTTCACAGTCTTGGCATTTTGAAAATAATTGGTTATTTCCTCTAATTAATTTAGTAAGCAGAGTGATTAAGCATATATTATACTGCAGAGCTAATGGAACTCTTATTGTGCCGAAGTGGCCCTCTGCTCCTTTCTGGACACTGCTTTTCGATGCAAAAATGAAATGTATAGAGTATGTTACTGACGTATTATAATTTGCGCCACACCAAAACGTGTTTTGTCATGGAGTTAAGGTAGTCCATCCATAACTATCATATTTCATATTTAATAGATTGCAAGTTCGATCACTAAAATCTTAGTGTGATTTTAAGGGGATTATTAAATAATAAAGATTCATCTTTGAAATTTTTAAAAATGTTGAACATTACTAAAATTATTACATATTGAAGTTAACATTGAAGTCAATGGAAAAAATGCATTTTTAAATATATTTTTTTAGTACAAGTAATTTTCTCACAAATCTCTTGGTAAAATGTTTCAAAAGCTCTCCCTTTCATTGAAAATGCCAAAAAAGAAAATTCATAGTTTACCATACATATTTTGAAAAAACGAATTTTCCTAATTTTTGTAAAGGGCAGACAAATCTTTTTAAAAATTTTAAGTGCAAAAAGTTCATTCAATTGACTTTATACATACTCCCGAGTTTGGTTTATGTCAGCCTCATAATAATTTTGAAATAAGTATTTAATGATATTTAGATCAATCAAAATTGTTAAATTCCCCTCAGTTATGGATGGACTACCTTAATAATAAAAATCATTTATTTAGTTCAGATCATTTCAATTCTAAAGTTTTGGCAATAAGGCTTTGCGCTGAACAGTTGTAGTCATGCCCTTTCAAGATGTTTTATCTTGATAAAGCTGGCGCGGTCTATTATGATTGTTTTATATCTGATGCTATGTTGAAACTGTATTGATTTATCATAGACGTGATTGCTGACATGGCCCTTTCAAGACTTGTGTCTTGATGAAGCTGGCATGTTCTAGTATGTATTCATACATGGCCATTTCAGGATCATATATATTCTTGATAAAGCTTGCACGGTCTGTTTTTGTTTATTTACAGATTAACATTTTAAGACTTGTAATTGTCTTGAAGAAGTCGGCACGGTCCGATATGTTTCAGACATTGGCCTTACACGTGTTGTATTTATCTTGTTGGAGTCGGCAAGACGACGTAAAATTATTGTAAATGATTGTATAGTTGAGTTTTTATTTCTGATCATTCTATTTTTTATATATCTGATTTCATCGTTATTATAGATGTTACGGCAAACTAAATACACGGTTAAAGCGGGTTAGAACTGTTCAATTTATTTAGTAATTTGAATGAAATATTTTAAAGAATAAGATTTAGAGACCTGACGATTATAGTTGAGGCTACCTGATTTTGATTTTGAGTTTTATTTTCAAGTTTTTCAGATATCTTTAATCAAGGGAAATGGGCTTCTTCCGCGGAACTCTAATTAGAGGCATTGGCTAACAGACTTCCGGAAACTTGTTTAAAATCAAAAGCTGAGAATACACGCACGAAGTACAGCGGACATTGAATAGATTCTGTAAGTGGTGTTCACGTTATAACATTTCTTCACTGCCAGCCTCAGACTATAACGTTTCCTTATATTTGATTCATTTCAGCGATAATTGTAACTCAGTAGCAACAATAGAAGAAGCTGTTTATGCTATAAGTTGGACACATAAATTGTCTGGATTTCCCGATCCTTGTACTTCATTCCTTCCTGCTTCAACAAGGGGAGGATGCCACAGATCAATTGGACACCGAGGGATAAACAAAAAGGAACCTATTTCTCCAGACATTCTTAGAAATATTTGTCTAATGTATGGTAACAACAGCTGTAATTTACTTGATCTTAGAATTGCTTGTACATGTATGTGCTTTTTTAGTTTTTCCGGATTTTTAAGGTTTTCAGAGCTTGTAAATCTTAGAAGGTCTGACATTCAAATTTTTGATGATTATTTGACTCTTTATGTTCAGAAAAGTAAAACTGATCGATACAAGAAAGGTAGAACTGTTTACATTTCCAGTACTGGACAGGTTACATGTCCCATTATAATCACTACGAGGTATTTAAAAAAGACTTATATTAGTACATGTTTAGATGAGTTTATATTCAGATCTATTTTATTTTTATAAAAGCTCTCAATCATACACATACTGAAGGGTCATAAAAGTTTGTCTTATAAGAGCTAGAGAAATTCTTTTATCTACACTTGAATCTAGTGGACTAGATAAACGTCAGTTTGGATTACATAGTCTCCGAGCCGGTGGCGTTACTGCTGCGGCAAATGCTGGTATTTGTGTTAGACTGTTCAAAAACACGGTCGCTGGCGTCAGAATCAGCTAAAGATGACTATGTTAAAGAAAATTTAGAGCAACATTTAATTGTTACCAAACATTTTGGGATATAGGGGTTGGTTGTTTATATCATTGATCATTATTGCTTTCTTTATTGTCGAAGTCTGTTGCATTCGCGCATGCGAGCTCATCCTATAACTTATGTGTTTGGGTTTTATTTCATAAATAATTTATGTTCGGTTGAATGGTAAATAAGAACATAAGTCGATTTCTATTGTCCTACTCATCGCTACACACCCCCTATATAAGACCGACAGCACTATTCATGCTTCACCGCATTCGGGTATTTCATTCACCTAATGGCACTGGAAGCTATTAAAAATATATTGTATGTGCACGTATAAAAAAGGAAGAGTAGGACACTTTTTTGGGGGCAAAATCGGGTTTGACGAATTCTGGGCGTTCCTCAAACGAAATGTCGAGATGAATCGTTCAAATATACTTTACTTACGATATATTTACTGTAAATTCCTTATTTAACGCGAGTACTTAATTCCGCGATTCCGCTGATTTGAATCAAATCACGATAATATAAAATCGCGAGCATTCTTTTTTGTTATAATTTCCCATAGTTCAAAACTGTCTGAAAAATAAAAGCGATATCTTTAAATCCGCGAAGGTTGCTTCTCGCGATTTTACGCGGATATTAATTCCTCGCGTTTAATAAAGAATCTACAGTATAGATTCGTTCCGCTCCAATGCTCTTTCACCGAAGAAAAAAGTGTTTTTATACATCCAAGTACCTTAGTATGTCGCTAGACTGGTTTACATCCGGTTTAATCGCAGTTAATCGAAAGGGTATTCAAAAAGATGCAGACGCCATGCACTCTGAATGAACGACACATGTTCGATGAGCATGCTGGGATAGCCAGTAAGATAACACTATTTATGCAAAATAATTCGGATACCTTGAAAGTTCTTTCTAAGAATAAATATATTTTGTGTTTTATTGATTGTAGTATCAATTATTCTTTTTTAAAACATTTTACAACAATGTGTAGTTCATGCATTTAGAAGTCCGTGCAGCCTGAATGCCTCGATCGGAAAGCGACCGACAGTTACTTTCTTGACCGGTATATATACCCCAGTGATAGTTGAGAAATGATGTGTTTATGAATTTATGTCAGCTTTAATGTATCGTGCTTGTAACCAAAGATTCCCAGTTCAAATCCGCCCGATGCGTAATGTTTATATTTACTGAATTGAATTTTAGAAAATCATGTACCCAAAACTTTATATTTCTCGCCTATTTGACTTAGATATACTTCGAATGCATCAAGCTATCTCCTGTTCTGCTACTCTAAGAAACTATTTTAAAGTGACACGGTGACTCAAAATACATGTTTTACTTTTTTTATTATGACAACGGAAATCAGAAGAAATATACTAAATTTCATCATACGGAAGGTTCCACGCATCATAAGTCATCATTTATCAGTATACAAGTCAATGAAACTCATCCGGAAAATGCACATGTAAACACAACGAGTTGTATTGGACATTGATTTTAGTGCCACGTGATTGCGATTGCTGTCTTAAAATAGTTACAGTGGGATTGACACACTGAGAAAAGAATTTGAATGTGAAGCTATTCGATGTCTGTGGTAAGAAATATGCATTCACAGAGAGTGCATCTTAATATATATATTATTAAGACATCAGGTTTCAATGAGAGTCTACTAGCTCATGATATATGCCACGCTGCATTATTTACATTCCCCTGCGCTTGCGTGGCTATGAAGCGGAAGGGAAACTCAATATTTTTGTGTTGGCCCAACGCTTAATTCTATTCTTATCTTTTTTTATTTGAATTTATTTACTTTTGAACACTATATTTTTTCAAAAGTTCACCCTCTCATATGATAAATAAAAAATGTGGAAATCGTGTAAAAATTCGATATTTACTAAACCATGGGTTTGTGCGTCACCATGTCTCTTTAAGTTACAGTGAGTCAACTTTACCTAACCCTGTGGTGTTGTTTTGAACAGATCTAGTATTTCGTATCTCTAGACAGCTTTTCTCCCCTACAAATAAGGTAGTGAATCTGTTTATCGGTATTGATGTTTATTGACATGACTGAATTATTAATAATCCCCTGCTCCCTTTTCTCTACGCACCAATAAAACATGTTTTCTAAGGCACGTACGATTTCTAAATTTCTCATAATCGATATTAAATACAAATGAAACAAAATATGTTAGAAGTAGGCTATTCACTCATATACAGTGATTTCAGTGCAGGATAATAATTCATTATTCAATTTTTAATTTTAATTACTTTTGGCATAACAAAAACCTCATCGACACACATTTTCAAACACCATTTCGATTTTTAAAAAGTATGTCTAATTTAAATTTTAACAACCCTGGGAAACAAAGCCTCTAGGATACAAAAGTGGAATTTCAAAGTGTTTCACTTAGATTTTTATTTTTAACTGTAAAGTACTTTAGAGTCGAGTTTTCCTGAGGGTTGGGGTAGGAGGAAGGGGGATCCCCATGAGAAAAATGTTTGAATCTGCGAATTATGCTTGGCATTATACATACAAAATATATCCATCGCTAGAACAATGTATTTCCCCCCCCCCCCCCCCCCCCCCCATTAACTTACATTTTGAGGTGAATATGGTCCAGAATATGTATACCCTGGATAGAATACTCTTGATATATTCATCAAAAATTTAAATAAAAAAACTCTAGAAACCTAATGAAAATGGTTCTGTAATGTTAACGAAAAGGAAAAAGAGAGGTACATCTACTTATATATATATTGTTTTGTCTCAGACGAAATTAAATTTCGTTTACACATTTGATTCACTTAATACGTCCGCACAAATAATAAAGCTCCTTCTGTAACACCGTTAGGATAAGTGACGTCAGAGGACGATCGGATTACTGATATAAAAGTAACAAGAGGCCTATGTGCCACATTGCTTACCTGAGCAATAATTAGCCATAATAAATAACACGTGAGATTTTGAGAATAAATTAAATTTTATTCCTATGCAAATTGTAATCCCCTCCATTGTAGCCCCATCCTACCCCCGGAGATCATGATTTGAACAAACTTGAATCTACACTATCTGAGGATGTTTGCACACAAGTTACAACTTTTCGGTTCCATCAGTATTACAGAAAATGAAAGTAGGGTGTTGCAAAAAAGCGGGATTATTACCTAACGTGGAAAGGACCTTTAAATTGCTTTTATTGCTTGAAAAGTCATATCTAAATTGACACATTACCTAGACGACTATATTTGAATAGCGGATATGTTCCGAATGCAGGCAAAATACACAAACATTTTTACGCGAATTTCTATCGAATACGGCAACCACCTTTTGATTTCATAAATACAGTTAGGAATATTCTGTGTTTTAATGTTAACATATATCAATTTGATTTCTACTGTCCAGCGTATTTAGAATATCACATGTCACATGAATAAATCTTATTCTGGCTCTCAAAACCGTCAGAGTTGTAATTATAATCATTGCATGTTTCTATAGTATCTAGATAAGCGCCTAGTCTAGAGGTGGAACAAATTTATCCGTATATATTTTCATTTACCTATTGCTTCATCACCGATTCATACATTTTTTTAAATGATTTGCTTTTAACAACCTGTACATGTATCTTTAAAAACGGCATACCCGGTTATTTAATTTAAAAAAAAGGGAAACCCCAACTTTCCACATTGTTGCGTACATTGTTTTAAAACCCTTTGTTCAGAAGAAAATGTGTATAATTCAAGTTTATAACGGGGACTTTACACATTATAATTAAGTAATGTTGAAAAAAATTAAGCACGCATGCAAAATATTACATTGACAATCGTTTAAATAACTTAATTCTGTCATTCTTAAATAATCTATATACATTACCTTTTCATGCGATTTAGAGAAATATGTATAAACAAAATTCCAATTACTGTTCCGGGATTCGAACCCATTAAAAAAAAGACTGAGTCGATTGCAATCGGGGAAATTTATCACACTGTTCTTAGATTTGAAAGGTATCAATCATTTTTCCCAAAAGTTGGATGTTTTAAAAATATACCTCTTTCAAGAAATTGTTGGACTTTTAACGTTAAGATTAAATTAATTTTGTTTCAAGGAGGCGGTTTTGACAACAATGAGGATTCCCCTTTTAAAAAGCGTGAAATCTGCCACATTTGTCGGTGTAACCATTCAAATTAATTTCGTGGTCTTATTAAAGTTAATACAAACTTTAATGATAAAATTCGACACTGTCTTATGTACAACGTTGCATGCAAAAAAAGACTTACATCGAATTTTGTAACTTTGATTTTTCCATTTTATCTGCAACTCCTTGAGGTAGAAATAGCATAGGAACTGCAACACCCTCTTTATTTTTTAACGTTCAGCTATGTTAAAGAGATCTAGACAGTTTTAACATTGTATAAAATTTGATATAAAACTTATGTTACAGAAGTTGTGCCCAATCCTATTGTTTATACCATCTTAACAATAAAATATTTTCAAACCAAACCAAACCTTTCAGGCCAAATGGTTTTTGAGGAAAATTTTACAGATTTTCTCTATATATTTCTATATATATGTAAAAAAAAAAAAATTCGAAAAGGTGAGTCAAAAAGTACCTTGTGCGTTTCTGCTGATCTATAAAGCACATCTAGTTCAACCAGACGCTTGGTCAACCTATTTTTATTCTGAAAGAGCGCGTGGTTGAACTGGACCAATTTAGAAAGTGTTATTTTGAAAAATGATTAAAAAAGTAAAATGTATTAGTCAAATAAAAAGAATTGTGTTTTTTGCATTTTAATCATTTTCAAAAACAATAAGTTGACGTACAGGGCTTTGTCTATATGATTTGAGTGGATTTTTGTGAGATGCAAAAACTCGTTATTTTTTTTTTCATTTCAAATATTGATTGTTGAGAAAAACAAATGATTTGCGGTCGTTCTTTTGACGCTTGTGTCACATTTTTTCTCGTTTGAAATGATGTTCATAATTGTGGTTAGAGAAAGCTGTTCAGCGATAAATGTTTGACAAGGTTACATGTAGTAACCATTTTTAAAAATTGTACATACTTAGTATAATAATTGTTTTTAGCAAAGGTAAGTCAGTACAATACTGATACCTGGAATATTGTCTCCGGAACAATTAAAAATTATAGGTGTAATTTACACACTTACTTTAGTTGTCTATATATATTGGTCTAAAGGCAGGCGTTGAGCGGCGACCAGATTTAACTTTATTATACATGTACAAACATTTTGAGAGTATTGCATAAGCAATACATGTCCCCTACCGATAATCCCCAATTTGAAGCAAATATGTAAGGAGAAAATTCGGTTAAAAATATATTTTAAAGGATAAATCCGATTAGTAGTAAAAGACGAGTCGGGTAAAATTTGGGTTTCATTTGGATCCATTCGAGTAAATAAACGCATCGTCGTAGCATTAATCAGATCATGGATACGAGAGATTTTCAAAAAAAGAAGTGAACATACATTCAGAAATTATATAATTTATATATATTATTAAAATGTGAAAATATTCATATTTTACACGATTTCCACATTTTTTATTTATCATATGAAAAAGTGACTTTTGAAAAATTACAGTGATCAAATGTAAATAAATCAAATTATAAAAAAGAGAAAAATAGAATTAGATGTTGGGCCAACACAAAAATATTGATTTTCCCTTCCGCTTCATAGCCACGCAAGCGCAGGGGAATGTAAATAATGCAGCGTGACATATATCATGAGCTAGTGGACTCTCATTGAAACCTGATGTTTTCAAGAACTATAGATTTATTAAGATGCACTCTCTATGAATGCATATTTTTTTACCACAGATATCGAATAGCTTCACCTTCAAATTCTTTTCTCAGTGTGTCAATCCCACTGTAACTATTTTTAGACAGTAGTCGCAATCACGTGACACTAAAATCAATGTCCAACACAACTCGGTGTGTTTACATGTGCATTTTCCGGATGAGTTTTATTAACTTGTTAACTGATAGATGATAACTTACGATGCGTAAAACATTCCGTGTGATGAAATTTAGTATATTTCTTCTGATTTCCGTTGTCATAATAAAAAAGTAAAACATGAATTTTGAGTCACCGTGTCACTTTAATTATAGGGCATTATTATAAAGCTACACAGGAAGTTTGAAATCAATTCACAGAACCATAACGATTTTATTTTGGAAAACCAAGTGAAGACGAAATGACTGACATGCATTGACTGACAAACCGCGATAAAGACTATATAATAGCTCCCACCTCCCCGGTTTTACTGGTAGGGGACTAACAACCTACATTAACTTTGGCTGTCTTGTAACTTCATAAAACTTCCCTCTGAACCTTGTAATCAAATATTGCCAACAAGTCCAATGTGTACCCCCCCCCCCATCTAGTCGAGAAAAAATGCTAGAAAATCCCTGCTAATCGCCAGCTCCCGGCTTGACCACCGTAATGCTACCATATTTTGGTGAGGCAAAGAGGGCATAAAATTTCGAGAGATTTTCTTAAGTAAGAAAACTAATTTATGCAACCCTCATATTGATATGGTTGAAGATCCTGTCAAGCCGTCTTTTGAGGGGTTTGTTCAATTTGCTATGGGCGGAATAAGAGTACATGTAACGTATCTACTTATCATAAAATTATATATCCTTATGTCTAGGGGTGGGAGTTACATCAGGTACACGGATTGCATAGGAGCAACACGTGCATGCTTTAAGAGTAAGGTTTACTCCTTTGATATGGGAAATACCATATATTGGCTTAATTTGCAAAAGGCGTTGCAAGCCTTTTTGAATGTGTATGCTGTTAAAGTCTCGCGAGACAGGAGAAAACGGTCCATGGCTTCGCTGTATCTATTGTTGTTGGATCATAGATTTGTTCTAGGCTATAAAAGGGTTCTTTGTAATTGCATCGTTCCACATCTAGTCATTTTTGGGGTTTTATTGTGTGGATCACTTTGTAAGACCAGTTACTTGATATTTATTGCTATTTTAACGTAGTGCCTCATTTTAAAAAAAAACATATTAATCGGGGTTTTTTGGTCTGACCAGTAGTGTTCAGCTATTTGTTAATTTAATTTTGTATTTGTATTCCAGGTGATCCATCGGGTGATCATCTGTTCCCCAGGGCCACCCATTTATGATGTTGTTGCTTGGGAATGCCTAAAAAGGCAACAATTGATATCTGTCTCCCTTATCGTAAAGCAACCGTGGCCTATATCGCCAATAAAATCTCTATGAAGCTATCAATGTTAGTTGTTTTCTCGCTCTGTTATCGCTTACTTGAGGCATTTTGATAACGTACGTATTGTAACAAGGATTTCGGTAATGCACGTGTAATTAAACTTGATTAATTGTAAATATACAACACTGCTAAAACATTTGTAGTTAGTAACATTCAGTATTGCTTTGCATTACTCGCAAAGGTAACATTGGAATAGTAGCCCATTAAAAACACTGTTATCGGGTGACTATTTTAAATGTAATCATCCATGGTATGCAAAATATATATGTTGGATATAACAGTAAAATAACATATTATACATGTATAAAATAGTCATTATGATAACATTATGCATTTGTTCCTAGGCAACATTTTAAAATAAAGAACAAAATTCATATTTCTGGTTTATACATGTATTTATTATTCAAAACCTAATTAAGAATAATTTCAAAGTAACTACGATATAACTTTTAATTAGAACCGTTTCAACAAGAGCTTGGACTTTGGGTAGTTGTGTCAAACAGCTTTGTGACGTACGCCTGTCTATTTCATCGCTGGCCATTCGGCCACGGCTCTTTGAAATCAACAAGATTTGTTTGGCTTTTGAGCTAAGTCTACGCAATTTGTGTATATTTCACTTGAAACCAGCGTCATTTTTAACTTGTTTAGATGCAAGGAAAAGATAGTTACATCCTACCAAACGTCGAAGAACTTGTTAAAATGGTTCTAGCTCAACATTTGTAAAAAAGGAAAACTGTAAAAGTCTTCTTTAGTGTGTAAAGGCAGGATTGTCTTGACTTAGATTGTTGAAATTGTTTGTGTGGGGGACATTTCTCTCATCATGTTGATGTCCATCTCTGATGCTGATGGACGAGAAATCTGGGTTTTGACAAATATATTCCCGAACTATAGCTTCAGCATCAAGTCTTCTTATCTCGTGCAACATAGCCTGTAATATTAAGATTTAAATAAAAAGAAACTTGCAGAGTTTATCAAAATTGAAATTAGATGTAATCCCTATTATATTAATTTGATTGTTACACAAGAAAACTTTGAAGAGCAAATTAAGGCTTCTGATGAGTTATGCACGTTCGAGTATCAAGGCATACAGTTAAGTAAATGCCAAAGGTATGGAACGCATGGACTGTCTTATTATAGCAAAACTAAATTCATTATGTGCTTATATCATTATGTGGTGTGCTTGTATCGTTACGTAGTGTGCTTGTGTCATTATGTGGTGTGCTTTTATCATTATCTGGTGTACTCCTTCAGTTATGTGAGGTGCATTTACCAATATATGATGAGCATACATTACTATGGCATGTGCATTTGGAATTATGTGATGTGCATTTTGCATTATGTAATATGCATTTGGCATTATGTGAAATGCAGTTATCATTATGGCATGTGCATTCATCATTATGTGATGTGCTTTTCTAATTGTGTGATGTGATTCCGTCTTAACATAATGTGTTTTCAAACATTATTATGTGATATGCTTTCGTCTTTACGCGATGTACTTTTTTATTCATTATGTCATGTACAAACATCTTTATGTTATGTACAAACATCTTTAAGTTATGTGAAACATCATTATGTGGTGTGCAAACTTTGTTATGATGATGATCATGAATTTTAGACATAATGATGTTTGAAAACACATTATGTAAAGACGGAATCACATCACATAATTAGGAAAGCACATCACATGATGATGAATGCACATGTCATAATGATAACTGCACATCACATAACAATGAATGCACATTACAAAAAAGATGAATGCGCATCACACAATGCCTAATGCACATCACATAATACCAAATGCAAATGTCATAATAATGTATGCACATCATATATTGGTAAATGTACATCACATAATTGAAGGAGTTCACCAAATAATGATAAAAGCACACCATATAATGATACAAACACACTACATAACGATAAAAGCACGCCACATAATGATATAAGCACATAACGAATTTAGTTTTGCCATGATGAGACAGTCCAGGCGTTCCATACAAAGGCGAAGAATTGGAACTTGCCGCTTACTCTAACCTTGATCCATCATTTATATTGCTACATGTATTATCAGTGCCTCTCTAGATACGTCTTTAGGAAACTTACCGCTAGTTCTTCGAGCGTCATATTGCGGTGTTCGGCCACACACAGTAGCTCCTCAGTTGGACTGGATTGGAGGCATTTCAGGTATTCGATATACTGTGAAAGATTGAGAAGATCCGCTATACGACGCCAATCGTTTCCAAGGGGATTTGTGGGATCCAGTTTGATTCTCAGCTTATTCCTGAGTTCATAGGGTATGTAATGTGTACTGTCTTTACACAACTGGTCAAAGAAAGGTGCAGAACAGCATGGGGCCGAATTTACCGAAACGTTCACATTTTCTTCAGTCTTTTTCACTTCTACGTTCGGAAATGATCCCGATTCTTGATTTTGACTCGTGTGAATGTTGATGATACATGAATTGTCAATCAACTGCTTCGGGTCTTCCGTGGCATGGACAACGACCTTTTCACCTTCGTTTTCCATTGTTTCTTGATAAACATTCAGGTGGAAGTTTAGTTCTCGGACTGGCTGCTGGGCTTTCTTTTTAAAACACATGACGATATGGGGACATTGTCCGTGCCAGACATGTAGGTATGGAACACGCTCATACTCGTCACCTTCGATACTCTCCCACTCGGAAGACAAGTACCTGTAAACCAAAACAAAACAGACTGTGACCATCGTTTGACAGAACATTGAATTTTAGTTTGAAATAATGATTAAAAGGATTCGATGGTCGCGGCCATTTTTAGACTGTATTAATCTCCTTTAAAAGAAGAGCTATATTTAAAAATATATTAAAATATCCTAATTTAAAATGTAAAATACATGGATTTTTTCTTTACTAAATTATATCTAAAATTTAAGGTAGATATGATGGTTATTGTGTTGACCACGCAGCCTCCTTAATGACTACTGGAAAACAGTGTTTAAAGAATGGTAACTCGTGCAAAAAACAAAGACTTACTTCAGCGTTACCCTGATATCTAGAATATCTTGTAGTTGTCCGTGAAACAAAAATGCCTTTTCAGGACACATGAGCACGTGATGAAACTTCGCCTCGTTCTGAATTGCCCACTGCAAAGCGCACGGAGTTTTGTTGAGAAAATATACTCGTACCTTGCAAAATATAAAAAGGATTGACACGTACAGTTTCATTAAATTTTATCTTGCATGAGTTATTAGAGAACTGGATGGCCGTGGACACTTTTAGACTATATTGATCTCCATGAGAAGAACACTGTGCCGGATAATTATGCCAGTGCCAAGGTGGCATTTTTACACCCGCTTAAGATGCAGTTTCGTAAAAATCCATTTATACCAAATGATAGACCATTGTTTAGTCTATTTTGTTTAAAGTATGTCGCACCTGACAGGTGAGATGTTTACCTTTAAAAATTAATATCATATAGGAAAATAATAATTTCCAGAGGAGAAATAATTTCCTAACAAAAAATTGAAAATCCCTTTGGAAAAATCCTAAAGGGATAATTTTCTTTATAGGAGAAAAATATTTCATGCAGGAATTTGATTCAGACAGGTATTTCCTAAAGGAAATGACGATTTCCTATCAGATTTTAAAATCCTATGGGAGTTTTGTTTAAATCCTATCGAAATTTAAATTCCTATAGGAAGTTTAATTTTTCCGGAAGGAAATTCCAAATATCCTATCGAAAAAAAATTCCTATGGGAAATATTAATTATTTTCCTGTAGGAATTTATTTTTTAAAGAAAAATACCTCACCTGACAGGTGAGATACATTAATATCAGAGTGGTTATAAACTTTTTCAGTAATGATTAATCATATAACATATTTTAATTTTTCGATACATGCAGCTTAGACGAGTGCAAAAGTGCCAACTTGGCACTGGCATAATTATCCGGCACAGTGTTGAAGGATAAAAGAAAACACTCAAATTTTAAAGTTATATAGTTTGGAATTTTTCTCTACTTAATGGCGGATTGTGCATGGTTAAAATATCATATCTAAATTTCTAAGTTAACTTCGGTGGATAATCGGTTGACCATCCAACCTCCTTAAACTATGCATAAAAATTTAATAGTTTTCTGTATTTTTTACACACGTACATATAGGACATGGCGCTTGTATATTCACACTAAAAGTTTTATTATTTTTCATTTAACCAAATGAATATGCATTCTATATTTCCTTTATGTGCAATTGCTCGCGAAATCAACTTTTCCAGTTGGCAAGCAATGCTTTGACGCTATTGATAAGAATAGGAGCAAATACAGAAAAAAAGCTTTACCATGCATGTTTTTGCACTTAAATTATAGTAAAAGAAAATAATTGAAAAATCTTTGTCAGCTTTTATGAAAAAGAAAATGTTTACAATGCAGAAGGGGTGATTTAACATGTGATATGAGTAAGATACTTGAGAAATCAATATTATACAATTGGGATTACTGTAACTTATTACAAAAAAAGATACCTCATGATGGTCAATGCGTTTTGTCAATGGGGTTGAAAAGGCTGCAATTTGTAACCACTTCGCCATTTTGAGGTTTCTCAGAGGTCTTTGAATGCACGTAAATAATGTAAATGAATTGATATTGAGTCGGCATTCGTCAGAAGTCAAACTGCAGTTGTCACCTTGGCTTTCCTGACCACACATTTCAGCCCATTGTTTGTCTTCGTAAAGGTCTGTTTCACTGCGCATGACAACAATATGGCGCGGGTCGTAGGCACAGTGCCGATACCGGAGCTCACATGGCTTGTTCAGTTTGAGCCCATGGGGCCCCACGTACACCACTGGGCTAACCAGAGACTCGGTCTCTAACATGGATGGGTTATCACTTAAATCCCAATTCAGAACCAGGCACACTAGTTTTTCTTCCCCAACAGGGACGGCGTTTGGGGGTACCCACAGGGTTATCCCCATGTTGTCAAGCACCAAACAGTCTCCTCGTGACGTCACGAGATGGGCAACTGATACGACGAGTTTTCCTGAAACAATTTTCATGTTACTCCGCTCTGAAACTGTGTAAATATCATTGCAATGAATAAAAGAAACTGTTGATGCCTCAATGCTCCCTCTAAGGGAATGTGGGCATCTGTCAGAGTTGTTTGACCCACTCTCAATACTGAATATGGGCGCCGTAGAAACTGCACCGACCAGATCATTATGTATCGTTGGAACACATTCACTTCTCGTCGGCAGCGCGCTAACTGGCACCACAGTTGGGCGAAGAACAGAAGTCTGACTCTCCCGAAAGTTCTGCACCGTCAGACCCTCGCGATTTTCACTTAACACAGGCCGGGCCACACTTGTATCACTTCTCCTTTGGGATAGTTGGAATTCCCCTAAATATGCTGGTCTAGATGGTTGACAGTTTTGACACACCGGATGATCTGAGCTAGGAGACTGCCTCTTTTTCCTGTATTGTCGGTGATAACGCCATCTCCATAGAGCAAAGAAGATCCCGCAGACGACAGCTGTGGTCGCCGAACTGGCCCACATGTAGCATTCGTCGCCCATCTCTCATGTTTCTGTAAGCAAATGACAGTCTGATTGATTGATTAATTGATTGATTGATTGATTGATTGATTAATTTACTGACTGACTGACTGACTGACTGACTGACTGACTGACTGATTGATTGATTGATTGATTGATTGATTGATTGATTGATTGATTGATTGATTGATTGACTGACTGACTGGTTGATTGATTGATTGATTGATTGATTGATTGATTGGTTGACTGATTGGTTGATTGATTGATTGGTTCAATGATTAATTGACTGACTGACTGACTGACTGATGACGGACTGACTGACGGATTAATTTATTGATTTCTTACGTATAACATGTTCAATGTGTTGGCGAAGTTTCATTTATTGTTAATTGGTTGAAATGTGTATTTTTTTAAAAACATTTCCGCAGTCAATATTAGGCCAAGTAAAACATTATCCTTTTTTTTTTTACGCCACCTGAGATATTATAAGATGGCCTTTTGGAAGTTTTTTTTTAAATATTAACTGAACACAACGACAAATAAGGCACAATAAAAAAAACCACAAAATATGCTTTTTAATTCATAAGATATAATAATGGAATGTTGTATCAAATGCTTTTCTATAATTTCGATAGCCTAGACTTTGATGGTGTCGACTCTGTATTAGTTCTAACTGTAATAACATATAATAGTCCACAGCATTAAATAATCAAAAATACAGTATTTGATTAAAACATAAACATTCATATCGGTGGGGTTTTTTGTCTTTTTTCCACTCTTTAATTACCGGAACTAACAATTTTAAACACATTTTATAAATTGAATGCCCTAGTAGTACTAGTGAAGGGTAAAATAAACTAAACTCGGTAAATTAAATCACAGTACATAAAATCTAAATGTCAAGACATATGTACTTTATTTTCTAATCGATTATGTACACGTGACCTGGGGTCTTTTTTCTGACTGCACCGAGTGCAATGGTAATGTTAAACCACTCAAACCAGACAGATAAACAACACTCTGAAAAAATGATTAAAACGCGTAGTTTGTACACGGTCTACCTTGCTTTTATCCATATAATTTGTTCTTGACAATGCTATCCCCTTACAAGTGCCTTCTGTCAGACTTAGTGCTAGTTTGTTCTCAATGTAGGTCATTGTGACATCTTGACAAACATGCTTGCATGATTTGTATATTTACTGATAACGATGTTCTCTGTCAATAATTCGATCTACATCACATATAAGTCTAGAGATTTAAAACTTGTGTATCTTCACTCAATTTTGCAGGATCTCTAATTAACGTTTAACTTATCTTATATCATACTTGTGTGAATGATGGGCTTATTCCAGGCAATTTTCGGTGAATAGAGTTTTTGATTTATCTACAGGCATGCAGTGTTTGTATATAAAAAAGAGAAGGAATATTGTGGGGTAGGGATCGTCGAAAGACATATGTTGCAAATAAAAAATATATCGAGAAAAATTATAGGAAAAATTGAAAGCTTTGAATAGCTTGAACTGTTAAATTTCACATATAGAGAATTGTGCTGTTAATATTTTATCCACCGTTAGATATTACATAGAGAGAACTGTGCTGTTAATATTTTATTCACCGTTAGATATTACATAGAGAGAACTGTGCTGTTAATATTTTATTCACCGTTAGATATGACATAGAGAGAACTGTGCTGTTAATATTTTATTCACCGTTAGACATCACATAGAGAGAACTGAACTGTAAATGCTTTATCCACTATTAGATATCACTTACAGAGAGCTGTGCTGTAACTATTTTGTCCACTCTTAGATATCACTTAGAGAGAGCTGTGCTGTAACTATTTTATCCACTGTTAGATATCACATAGAGAGAACTGTGCTGTAAATGCTTTATCCACTCTTAGATATCACTTACAGAGAGCTGTGCTGTAACTATTTTATCCACTGTTAGATATCACTTACAGAGAGCTGTGCTGTAACTATTTTATCCACTCTTAGGTATCACTTACAGAGAGCTGTGCTGTAACTATTTTATCCACTGTTAGATATCACATAGAGAGAGCTGAACTGTAAATGCTTTATCCACTGTTAGATATCACTTACAGAGAGCTGTGCTGTAACTATTTTATCCACTCGTAGATATCACTTACAGAGAGCTGTGCTGTAACTATTTTATCCACCGTTAGATGTCACATAGAGAGAACTGTGCTGTTAATATTTTATTCACCGTTAGATATTACATATAGAGAGCTGTGCTGTTAATATTTTATTCACCGTCAGATATCACATAGAGAGCACTGTGCTGTAAATATTTTATCCACTCTTAGATATCACATAGAGAGAACTGTGCTGTTAATATTTTATCCACTGTTAGACATCACATAGAGAGAACTGTGCTGTTAATATTTTATCCACTGTTAGATATCAAATAGAGAGAACTGTGCTGTTAATATTTTATTCACCGTTAGATATTACATAGAGAGAACTGTTCTGTTAATATTTTATCTACTGTTAGATATCAAATAGAGAGAACTGTGCTGTTAATATTTTATCTACTGTAAGATATCACATAGAGAGAACTGTGCTGTAACTATTTTATCCACTCTTAGATATCACTTACAGAGAGCTGTGCTGTAACTATTTTATCCACTGTTAGATATCACATAGAGAGAACTGTGCTGTAAATGCTTTATCCACTCTTAGGTATCACTTACAGAGAGCTGTGCTGTAACTATTTTATCCACTGTAAGATATCACATAGAGATAACTGTGCTGTAAATGCTTTATCCACTGTTAGATATCACTTACAGAGAGCTGTGCTGTAACTATTTTATCCACTGTTAGATATCACTTACAGAGAGCTGTGCTGTAACTATTTTATCCACTCTTAGATATCACTTACAGAGAGCTTAACTGTAACTATTTTATCCACTGTTAGATATCACTTACAGAGAGCTGTGCTGTAACTAGTTTATCCACTGTTAGATATCAATAAGACAAATAGAGCAGCACTAGTGTAAACTTGGTACATTTGTACTTTGGTCGGTGAAAGTAAAATTACATTTATGTATTATACATTTGTGTATGCTTTCCTTCAATTGCTCTACTCTCTCCCTATGACTTTTTACTTTGTCCTTCTTATGGACAATTGCAATACCATGAATGTAAAGAAACCAGAGATCAAATCAAATTTTTACCATTTGAAGCTGATTATTCAAACAAAACTTGTCCACCTAGTTCTCCAATGAGGAATTTCACATGCAATTCACGACAAAGTTCATTCCTACATGAATCGTTTTAAAGGGGCATGGCCACGATTTTGATGAAAAATTATTTTTCCGATTTTAATGATTACAATGCTTCCGTAAGGCATTTCTAATAGGCAACGAAAATTTGAGTGACATTCGTTGAGTTATAAGCGAGTTACAGAGCTTACAATTCTTGTCTATGTAAACAAAGCTTTCGTTTACATGTTGAAGTAAAAATTCCAGTTTTAGACCTAAAATGAATGTGTTAAATGTAGGAACTGTTTATTAATGCTTAAAATGAATAAGAAGATAGACAATATAGCTTGAAAAAGAATTTTTACTGGTATATTGAACCTATGTAAACAAAAACTGGATCCAGGCCTTGTTTACATGACAAAGAATTGTGAGCCCTGTATCTTGCTTATAACTCTACGACTGACTCTCAAATTTCATTTGATCACTAGAAATGCATTCCTAAAGCATTGTTAATAATAAAAACAGAATAATAGAATTTGACCAAAATCGTGACCATGCCCCTTTAAGGGTGGTTCAATATCCGTAAATACTAATAGAAGAACAGAAGATTATAATAAATGAATTTTGTTTGGGTTTGGATTTTTTAAAATATCTACCAAATACATTTAGTATGTATGCTTGTCAATTACATTCACGTACAGATAAATTATTACTATCATTATTATTACGATAAGAATTTTTGTATCTGTGTCAATTTATTTATTATGTGTGTTATTTTTATGACCGTCACTTATTCGCCCTTTCAGAAGAATCCCTTACTTGAACATATAATTTTTTTGTTTGTTTAAAAAAAATTGGTTAACGTTTTGTATCAACTTCATTTCCAAAAGTCCACAGTCAAAATCACACCAGCTATAAATCGAAAATTCTGCAATTTGAGAACAATTGTATTCTGAGAATAAGTCGGGACAAAAACAAATAGTGAATCATGCACTGCACAGGTCTCAAGACAAACACACATCTGTGTGCGCCGTCTACCTGTGCTTGTACCTGAAGCAGCGGCGATTCTAGTGTAAACACCTGAAAAACACGTCCATTTGTTACCCTACCTTTGCCTTTGTCAGATAAATCCATGGACTTAGTTAAGACATGTTTTGGGGTGTTATCGACGCAGTGCAGACATTCGACGTGCCACTGTTTTCCCTAATATTCAAATGTAGCTATTACCACTTGGATATGCTTCTGTATTTATTGAACAAAAATGATTTTCAAAACTGATAAATTACCAGAAATTTAATCTATATATTTTTTTAAATAATTTTTGAATGATTAAGTGATAGGAAGGAAAAAAGAAATTATTTCATAACACAGATTTTCATTTAAAGGAAGGTACATGTATATAATTTTGCTATGAATTACAGGTTTTGTTGATGTTTTTGTTTTTATTCAAATGTTTGTTGCCGTTTATGATTGCTTAATTGCATGTACCTTAATTAATAAACTTTGACTTTATAACACATGTATGCTCAAAACATTATTTCAGCAATGCTATATCGACTTGATTTTAAGTTATTATTTTATTACAGAACTATCCATACACACATATACATAAACATCACACCTGTACTCGCTGGGTCAACGTGTGTGTGGTACTAATTCGCAAGGATTTAAAGTCATAACTCATAGGAGGCGGGTGTTTTACCTTATCAGATAGCGACGGATTTTTATTCATTTTTTCGCTTTCGCTGTTTTTTTAATAGAATTTCTTTTAAAATCTTACTTTTTGGTGACTTGATCATACCATATTTCATCTGTAGAATAACGGTGTTGTCATGTTATCCTGTCCACATGATAAAACACAGAGTTCGAATTTTACTTCCGGGGTGGCTACTTCTGTTTGATCAGGAGGTCTATTTTTAGATCCATAAACCCAATTTTTAAATAAGGGGTAAACCGGGTTGAGACAGAGGGAAAATCCCCAAAAATCGTTATCTACCAATCAGAAGGCCGGGTTAAAGAAGGTCGCTTTAAATGACGTAGAGAATATGTACAAACATACACACTTAAAGGGGAATGGTCACAATTTTGGTCAAATTTTATTTTTGTATTCTAATTGTGTACAATACTTATATATAGTTCTATTGATCAATCAGAATTCCAGTGTCAGTCGTAAAGTTATAAGCAAGATACAGAACTCGAAATTCTTTGCTATGTAAACAAGGCTCGTGCCCTGTTTTTGTTTACATTGGTTCAATATACCGGTAAAAATTCTTTTTCAAGCTGAAATTTCTATCTGCTAATTCGTTTTAAGCATAAATAAACAGTTCCTAAAGTTTGTCATGTTCATTTTAGGCCTAAAACTGGAATTTTCCCCTTTACATTCAAAATGTAAACAAAAATATTATCTGAGCTTTGTTAACATAACAAAGAATTGTGAACTCGGTATCTCGCTTATAACTTGACGACGGACACTCAAATTCTGGCTGACGATTATAAATGCCTTACTGAAGTATTGTAAACATTAAAAACGGAAATATAATTTTTGACCAAAATCGTAACCATGCACCTTTAAAAAACCAACGGGTAACTCCGATTTATATCAATCATAAACACTTTTTGATAGTCGTTTTGAAAAAATAATATAAAAGCGAAAAAAATATTTTAAAAAAAACAACAGAAAAAATGGGGGAAAAATCCCAGTTATATTTAGCCTGCGGTTTTAAAAGCTGAAAGCTAATTCGGCGTATGGAGTGTCAAATTACAGGAATGACCAGGATGTGGGTATTCTTTCGAAATGTGCAATCTTTCGCCTGGCACTTGTATGTATACTTCAGGAAGGACTTTGTTGGCTTTCACCTCAATTTATCACTTATCTAGATGTTATCAGGGGTATAGGAAAATACCCGGGCTGTATATTGTTAACCTTTCGGTCGGAAGCCAACTGCATGGTGTGTGTGAGTCAACCCTGCAACCCCTTTAGCAGACTTAGATAACGTATCTTAAATTGTGAAATATATAATATGTAACCTGCATGATATTCATATTAATTATATTTGCTTTTTTAAAGGTTGGTTTCGTTTTGTTTAAAAAAAATCATTTCAATGTTTTTTTATTATTTCTTGTGTTAGATTTAATTTATTATCTCTAGATTTTAATTGAAATTGTTCAAGTTTCGAATATGAATGCATTCTACTATAGTTCGATCGATTCTTGAGCAAGTAATTAGACAAACTATGTGAACATCGTTGTGTTTCCCTTTCCCTTTACCTTTCACCCTACCGGCTGACCAATCAAAACCCGTATTTGTAAAATAATTTGTTATGAGGGTATGAGAACCTGGTAGATTCATGCGCGGATCTAGAGGAAGGGGGGGGGGGGGTGTTCAGGCACCTCTTGGAAAATTTAAATTTCTTAAAATATCCGTCTTTAATAAAATTAACGAAAATGTGTCGGACCCCCCCCCCCCTCCCCCCCAACTCGAATATTCCTCGGACCCTCTGAAAAAAAATTCTGGATCCGCGCATGAGGTTTTATTTTGTATACATTGTATAGACTGTTTATAACTCAACAAGAGGTGTGTTAAAGGACCAACCAGCTGTCTAATAATTTTAAATCAAATTTCATTAGGTTATTTAAATGCATTAAAACCAGGCATTTTATTTGATAATGTTGTCAAAAGGACCATTTAAGATAGGTCCCTACTCAGTCATTTTTTGGTTATAGTAATGGGTTTTTTTTCTCGTGAAATATTATTATGGCGTCTTGTGTAATTAAAAAAATCATGTCTTCACTTGTTATTTTTCTGACCAGAATCTACACAATACATGTATGTATGACGCATTTTTTTCAAAACACGTTATCAGCCATCATCCATTTTTTGCAGTTCTTAATACATTGTTCACGCAAATTAAATTTCATATCTACAATTTTAAATCAATTATTATGTAAGAAATACATTACAGTTGTCACTTTCATTTATTAACTATAAAAGACGCTTAATAAGAAAGCCAAATTACAAAATAAAAAATGATACAAAATGATGATCAACATGATAAAATTAGTTTACTTGTATAAACTATGTGAACAGTTAAAGTTACGAATGCTTCAATAATTTTATTAATGACTGTTAGAACGCAAGCGAGTTTGTAAAATGAAAATAACGTGGAAATATCTATATTTTTATGTGATGTGACCATTATGGTCTGGTCGTGATCAATTCCGATAAAACCAAAAACAAACTTAATGATATATTTGATCACGCCACGACCGTAAGTAATGATAACTATATAATATATTCTTTATTTAATAACAGAAAATTTAACAAACATAAAACACACGTGTGCGCTACATGTATGCGCTCATTTATTCGGCTGCGGTTAATTGATTCCATGCAGAACCCCCATTATATTTTAAAAAGAGGATTAGAATAGGGTAAAATGTATAACATTTTGGGGCGTATATATAATTATAAAATATTTACGTTGGAAATCTATATTGGACACCACTTTGAGCGGTGGACACGTTTTAGAAACTTCATGTTTAACTATGGGCTTGCCGGCTTCTTGCTATAGACAGGTTGGTCACACAGCGGTGTGTTTTCTTTGTTTAATAAGATATTTACTCATAAAGGAAAAGAAGCTTAGTACATGTATGTGTATGGTACAATATTCATTATCTGAATACGATAAAACTTGTACAGGTATCACTCAAATTCTTAAAATCTATAAATTGTATATGTTTTGAGTCGAGGGGCCCCAGAAAGGATAATTTTGACGTTCTATTTTATAATTATGGTGTCAAATGTATGAAAATAATGGTCAGTTGCAAAAGAGCTCTTATCGATTGTCATCCACACCGATACTACGCAACCATCCTCATAAAATGCAGATGACAACATCTGATATTTTTTTCTGTTAACAGCACACAAACCTGTTTAGTTAACCTGTCGTATTACCTCGTTCTGCATGCGCTTTTCTGAACCACTATTCCCGCGTACATGCGCAAAGCCACATCAAACGTTAATCGTTTATGATTATGCATAGGTAAATCGCCGTTATTCATTTTCAAATTATGGCTAGTACCTCGTTAATAATGTAGTGATTTAACCCCCCCCCCCCTTTGTTATTTTATATTTAGTACATCCTTTTAATATTGCAGTTGTATCGTAAATGTACATATGGAGAGAAATATTTGTGCTAATAGTGATATAGGTTAATGAACCCTAATAACTTACTTTTGTATCGTACAATAATTGTTGACATGTGTTACCTATCTACATGTCTACTTTCGTTTTTGCACTTCCTGTGTGTATACGGAGTTTACCTTACTTTGTGTGAAGAATTATGAAGTGTTTCGAATGTGTGTATTATCGATTTCTCTGTTTATGCGGGAAATATAAAAGTCTTTGTAAAATAACGAGAGAGAGTATACGAGATTTTTGTGAACATAAGTAATGTTTTCCATGCGAATGTTATGTGTTGTTTTGTTATTTATAGGACGAGAATCGGCGAGATTTTTATTATAGAATTCTGTATGTAGATTTTCTGTATTAGTTTCTATTGATATCACGTGCTTTATACAGACTCCGTGTTTTTCTATATTTTTCTATGTTTCGCTCGTGCGATGTATGGAATTCTGTTTTTGGTGATATAAAAGCGAGCAAATTCTGTAACTCACTCTCTTTTGGGGTTCCTTCTCATTCTGGAGACGACGTTAGTCGTTGTTTTTATTTTATTATTGTTTAGGCTGCATCTTAATTTTTGAAATGGAGTTTTATTGATTTTTATGTCTAAGAGCATTCTCTTTTTATTTACGTTTGATAAGTAGAGGAGGTTTTAGTAATTAATTTGGCTACATTTTGAGACTTTGATCAGTTTAGTTTTCAAAGCAAATTACTCGTAGATTTGGCAGATTCTATTTTATTTATTAAGTTAACTTTGTTGGAAAATCTGGATTTATTTTAGTTTACCTCAGATTTCTATAACTGTGCTACATTTTGGGATAATTTTTGGATGACTATAATGAATTATAGTTTGGAAAGTGTTTGTTGAAATTTGAACTTGATGATTGTCTTAAGTAATTATGGCAGTTAGTAATTATTCTAATTAGTGTGTAATGAAAGCATAGGAAACATCTCAAGAGTGATTTTTCCTCTGAGAGCTCTAGAATTTTAAGGGTGATTTCCCCCTGAGAATTCATTGTATAAGTTTGACTCTACTACTCTCTGAAATTGATGTGTGATAACCTCGTATAATTTCAGTTCTTTATTCATTTTTTTGTTGTTGAAGTATTGTCTATGGTGAATTATCCCAAGTTGTTCCCCTTTAATTGTGTTATATTTGCAAGTCGATCTCGTCGTTCACGCGTTTTATTTTGTGTCGTGTTTTACGCATGAGTGAAATCCTCAGCGCGTTGTTTTGCATTTAACTTGTATTCGTTCAAATGAATAAATTTGTTAACTTTCTGAATTTGTGTCTTATTACAATAAGTCTTTGGACTTCAGTTCAAGAGTCAGAGTCATGGTCAGTGTCAGGGTCAGACTAATTTAAAGTATTAGAGCTTAGTAGGTCAGTTTAAGTTATGTTTTATTATGGGTCATTTAAGTTTCCTTGCTGATGGGAGATAATCAGCTGGTGGCAGCGCTACTGGGAAAAAGGACTTTCCCACTACAATATTTATCAAAAAATTGCAAAATTTTCTGTAAACTTCTTTTTTATATATCTTGTCATGCTGACAAAAATTGGGTCTGGTTTTCAACATCGCAAAAATGCCGTTAAAAACGGCATATATACCTTTAAAATCCCATATTATATTTATTTTGTAAACCGGTGATATTTTCTGTTAAAATGGTGTACATAAACTTATATACTGCTATTGCTGATGGTGACTGTAACACTTGTTTAGTACATCGAGTACATTAGGCATATCGATAATATACATGTGCTGTAGCTGCTGAGAAACGCATAACGCTTGGTAAATAAATTCGGAATACCCAAAACTTCTGTGCTTGGTTCCAAGCGTTATATATTAGTTACTCTGACACGTGACATGGCCCTCTTCCTCATTGGTGGAACTGCCATGGTGACGTCAGACTTTAAGTGAATTGTGACGTCACAATCATTGTTTATGTGTTTCGGACTCAGCACGAATACTATTCACGATGGGTATTATCAGACACACTACTGAATATTCCGATGTAAGTATTTAAAAATCAAAGCATGTTATGTATGTCATAATATCCTACTGTATCACATCGTCGTAAACCACAGCCGATAATGTACGATCCTGTCCCATCTGGGAGGGAGCTGTGCGGACTCCGGACCGTGGTTTGAGATGATGACCGTATTATATCGTCCAAGTAAAGCAAAATCTTACCTTTGTAGGCCTACTTGGACATTAGTTATTACGTCCCCCCTCACCTGTACACTGCTGCGGAGTTTGAGATGGTAAAAAATTTAATTTACTTTTATACAAATTTTAATTCCATGTGGTGGTTTTAAATAATGTGTTTATTTCTGTACTTTTTTGTAGTTTTTTATCAGTCCGAGGCCTCAGTTTCCTCCGCATGAGCCAGTAAGTAAACTTATTCTGGGAATGTTATCTATCAAAAATCCTCAATCAGACATATTGATGAATTTTATCTATATTTTCCATCGATCGATAATATGATGTAAAATGCACGATATTTTGTAGCCAGTACCAGTCAGAGAGTTCCTAATTGTGTCGGATTTGGTAAGCTACATGTATTTTGTTCAATGGACTTTTTATTTGTACGACATTGAAGCAATTCATGATTTGAATCAGTTGATTGTATATGTAAAGTTTTATGAATTATTATCCTTTTCAGAATGATTGGTTTGAGGACATACTAGACGAGGCAGACGAAGAAATTGAAATAGAAACAATTGTAATAAGATAAATATGTTTTATTCTGTTTTAAATATGAGGCGTACTTTCGTTGATTTAAATCAAGGCGTGCATGAAGTATTCTGTAAATTCTGAATTATTTCCAGATTTACAATCGATAAACTAAAATTATCTATTTGAACCAATTACTATAATATTACTATACTTAAATCTTAGTACGTGCCTACTTTACCTTGAATTAGATTTAATATTAATTGAAGATGTCTTATATATTATATGACTTTGATTTTCGTATGTGTCTATTTTTCTATAAAAAAAAAAAAGATAGCTTCAGCGGTCTGAATTGTAATAATCATGAAATCTGTTTTATTGTATTCACTTTTTTTCCAGGCGGATCCCATCGCTCACCGCGATATAGTGACAGCATTCTTTAATGCTACCAATATCAAGTATCCAAAAAAGAAAAAGGTTGACTTTTTCATTATTATATTCTTTCGTTTCAATCAAGTTGCTGAGACAAAATGTATCTTATCCGTCCATCCATCCATCTGTACGTTATTTTGCAGACCTCATGGATTAGAAGGGGCCTTCGGTTCTTAAGCAGGGCAATAGCCCCCTTAAGAAGACATTGAATAAAAGAGTGAATTAGGAGGCGCCGATTAAGCGCAAAATGAGGACTCGAGACGTAAGTTGATGTTTCATTTAACTGGTAGGTCGCAAAGGGCACGTCGAACCAGTGTGGTCTGAATTCTATTTTTGTAATTGAATAATTGTCGTTTTAATATTTTTATTCACAGTCCATGTTTTTTTAAACTTAACATACAAATGTATTTAAATCTTATGTGTCATATTGATATGTTTTGATAACCTTTTGACTTTTTTGTTATTGTAGGTATATTGCTAGTATATATATTTTAAATAGAGTATGATATCAACTGGATATTTGTTTAAACATATACGAGTGACTTTTATTCACCACGAGGATAAATTTGATTGAGGACTACATTCTTACATCCATCCTATGACGTAGCCCTGTGTCTGACTAGTACTGCTGTCGCATATACATATCTGTTAACTGTTTGGGTCGTACTGTATGATGGTAGATCCGTGCTACTCTCTCTCTCTCTCTCTCTCTCTCTCTCTCTCTCTCTCTCTCTCTCTTGTCATAATACACATGGACACTATATAGTAATTTACTTACTGTATGAAGGTAGATGAGTGTTAACATCTCTCTCTCTCTCTCTCTCTCTCTCTCTCTCTCTCTCTCTCTCTCTCTCTCATGGTATAATACATATTGATCTATGGTATCAGTGCAAGTGAACTTCTTGATGAGACGTTAAACATCACACTTATTTCTAATCATCTCTGGGCTGATACAGCCGGTGAAGTAAAAAAATGAGATGATTTTTTTAAAAATATAAAGCCTTTTTTTTTAAAAATCTCTTGTAAAAAAAAAATGTCAAAAATAGTAGTTCAACTAGGTGCACATGAATTTGTTCCTGTATTAAACCTCCAGTAACATAGGGTTTTTTTTATAAAGGGGTCAAGATTTTAGGGGAAGTCTGCTCACTTTTAAAACCGATGTTACGTGGTATAGGTATATGCATGATTCAGTGACATATACATGTTGTAGCCTGCACATGTACCTGTTCTGTTCTGTTAACAATATACATGTAACATAATGGAAAATATGGGGATATTGGAATAAGGCAACAGTCCAATAGGGCCTTTTAACAGTTTAAGAGAAAATTTTATTTACAGGCTTCTCGAATAAGTAAGTTGAATTTTTTTGTTATCAATAATGTAACTTCATGCAGTTTGTATATATTTTGTTACTTTAAACATGTTAAATCAATAATAATCTGATCTGGTCCCAGGATCATGAAACAATCTTAGACTTAAGTAAAAAATTGTACACTGTCTTAATGTTTCTTGATTGAAACCACTGACAAAATTGAAATGCTTTTAAAAGTGTTTTGATATAACATTGTTAATTACAAATTCCAATCATCGTTTTATGGTAAACAATCATTTTATGATGAATTGAAATTTTGACTTAATTCTGAAATTGCTTCGTGATCCTGAGGCCAGATCAGAGTTATAAAATAAGATAATTTGTTCATTATAAAAAGACTTTGTGTTTGACATTTGATTAATAATTTTTTAATAACATTGTCCAAGACATCTGAAATGTAATTAAGAAAATGTATTTATAGAACAAAAATTTATTTGTCTCTGTTAAACCCTGCTATAAACTCTTGTAATAATCACGTGATTATTTTTTTTTTATCTAGAAAGGAAACGTGTCGGGAGTATATTCAGTGTGCATTTTGGGATGCGAAGAGAAATTCTATGTAGATGTACCACTTGCTTGGGAAGACGGTGAAAAAGGAGACACCCTACTAGCTATACCATTCACAAAGGCCGTTGGCAGGGCATTGAGGGTACATGTTTCGATAATACGTTCTTACGGTTTTATTAAGAGCTTCGAAAACCATTTTAATTCTTGTATTGCGCTAATTAATTTTACATTATTGCTCCGAAATTTAAAAACACGAACATTTAGTTTCATAATGAAATCAGTTGTAAAAATAAGTATCGTCTACACACGAGATTCCATGTAGACATCTATATCTAAAGAAAAAAATACTTATAGTTCCAGTGAACCTTTTGCAGTACATGTATATTGCATATCTGAAGTTTGTAATTGGTTGCCTAATATTAACATATACACATGTGACTGGTGTGCTATGTGCTCACTTAAAGGTTTATTTATAATGTTTGACAGGTTTGCAAGCTCACCAGGCTAAAGAATCCGCCACATCTGCCAAACCTAATGAGCAAGATGCAAGCAGTGGCAGCATCATAATACAGAGGACATGTGTCAATGATTTTAGACATGCATTAATATAAATCAACAACACAGTGAACGAACTTGATCTGTCGTTATTTGGAATGTGATTTTCCAAAGTAAAAAACAGTTTGTTTTTACTGTGGTTGGTTCAAGAATATTTGGAGCTGTATATTGGTATCAAATGTACTCATCGTTGCAGAAAAGTACACTCTTCATTAAATGTTGTGAAAATTGTTCAGTGTGCCTTGCTTTTTATCTACGATACATCGTATGAATGTATCTACAAATGAATGTAAATTTGATACGTGTACATGTATAAGCAATGAATGATTTATTTTTCCACACTATTGTGTCAATACTTGCCGTCGAGATAATTAGTCTGCTCACACGACTTGGCTCATCCGACCCGACTTGATTAAAATTCGCATTTCCAAGTATGTAAATGGGACATGAAAGAGACATTTCTCTTTGAAAGACAGTATACTCAAGGTGGTATTGGAAAGCTGTCGAACGCAAGTCAAATGAATTATAAGGAACTGGTATCTAGCTGCTTTAAGAGGCATGCGTGTATTATTTTTTAAGCGGTTGCATTCGACGGTTCTTAAGTTAAAACAAATGAAGTGTACATTGTACATGAATGGACAGAAATTCTAGGTTATTATTAATAATATCATCTTACAATCATTCGTCGATCCTTAAATAGAATTAAAAACACAGTTAAGGAATGTTGATTAGGTCAAATGTTAATTATGTCTGGTGAAGTAATGATTTAAAAACAAAATCATAGATGTACAAAGGAGGGATCCAATCACATGTTACTATATACATGGGTTTTTTTTTTTTTGTCAGCAACACAAAAATGCTGTAGTCGATTGTAATTGTAAACCTGTAATATCATATTTCATATATCTTGATATTGTACTACTTGCCTTTGAAATGGGAGAGGGTTCGTTTAGGCTTTGCCTCTGTAAGTTATCAAAATGTTTTTTAAATTAAGATACGTATCCAAATAGCCTTTTTAATTTTTCAACATTCTATGCTTCTCAATTTTTATTGTTTCAATTTTTTAACCTACATGTAGGTAAGTGTTTATTTTTTTTTTTATATAAATTACATTTTTTAACACAATATTAATTTTATGATTTTGTTTTCTCTGTGCAAGAAAAACCATATGGAGACAAAAAGCCATTTTACCGAGACCATGGGCATTCAGACAGTAAACTGAAGGTGATCTGTGAATTTTATTGACGGCCATTCTTACATACTACCTTTTTACCATAAATTCTATGAAGAGGTGCTTTCTCGTGTGTAACCCGTATGACAAATGAAGAAAATAAATTCAAACGTATTTGTTGTTTAGATAATAATTGGCTTGTAAAATTTCTTAACAAACGCCGGTTATTTGATTTTCTTACATGTTGGTATGCACAATTCTTACATTTAGAATGCATGTACGATATGCGCCATTTAAAATGCATAAAATGTGTCAGGTTTCCAAACTTGATAAGATTTAACTCTTTATCCGAAAATCGGAATAATTGAACTAGTGACTAGTCTTATCACTCACAGATCATAACTTGTCAAGATGGGACCATGGTGCATATTTCTGTTATGTATTGGCAAGTATATGAACTTGTTTACTTAATTTATAAGTTATGTTGCTAGAAATGTTCCAGTCTTTAAGACAAAAGTAACTGTAAACAATTTATAAAACATGTTAGACTTTATCGCTAGTCTTATTTCAGAAGAAACACTCCGAGATGTACACAGTTTCTCAAAATTTGCTTTAAATTTAAACCATCGCTTATATTTACCATGGCGTTTACGATCTTGAATTAGCTAGATATTGTAGTTATAACTTTGATAACTATAGATCTACAGATATATTTTATGGACAATAAGACGATATTAAGTGTAAAAAAATGCATTTTTGTAATGATTGGTCGATTTAGTGAATAGGTCGAAATAACTGTCTGGTAATTACTGTTGTAAAAGGGCGTCATATGATCAAGTTTACATTCGATTCCAAAAGTTGCAAAAAAAAAATGCTTTTGCGTGATTGTAAATAAAATTGTCATTATAATAATGTATAATAGTTATAATGAATATTTGGATAAATGATATATTAAACGAGTTTTTAAAAAAAAGAATGTATACCTTTTTTTATTATTACTATTTCTTGAAACTTTGACACATTGTTTGATAATGAATCAATGACCAACATTAAAGTACGTGCAAATGTGAAAGTTGTGTAAATGATATTATTATTATTCATAAAAAATATTTTTGCTATATAACATATACATGTAAGTTTAGTACTTAGACTGTCGAATGAATGTGTTGGGTGTCTTGTAATAAAATATGGTCAAAACACCCCTGCTTTGATATTGAACAAATACCTCCTCCCCTTTAGGATGAAATTGCATTTCATATCTTTCGAAAATCGCATTTTTTTTTCAACAAAGACTTAGTAGGTTCACGTTCACGTACATGCAGCAAATTACAATTCACACGTTTGACTTAGCGGTTCAAGGACCTCTGAGATTACCTCTTATCTTTCTATGGTACCGAACTTTGACGTAATTGCAGTGGCCTACATGTAGTTCAAACACAATCACATTGGGGATGGTTCATGTGCGATAAATGCAATATCAACTAATCCACTGCCTCTTCATGTTTGTAGAAATGAACTACACTAATACTTTACATCTGTATATTTGTATATCAGTTTGCAAAAGGTTACCCCTCTTCTATTGCCATTTTATGCACTTCCGGGTCACGTTCTAATTGATAAACTTAATCAAAATAGTTTTAATATCAATTTTTCAATCTTTTTAAACCCCAATCCTCAAATTTTTGAAATGCATTTTATGACAACATATGGTATTTCGAAACGTTTTTTTAAAATATTGATTAATATACTTAAAATATTTTTTCATGCATATTCCATTCCATTAAGTGTCCCTTTAACATTCAAAAAATTCATCTATCCCTTTACAAAGTTACATTGTTTGGTTAAAAATAGTGATTGTTCATAAAATAAGGTGAAGAGATATGCGACGATATTCACCAAATGTTAGTGGAGCTATATAATTATGAAACTATTCAATTAAAACATTGGACAAATTAAGGACATTTTTTTTAACAACTTGTTGAGTTGAAAATCAAATTGGTTTGTTTAAAGTTAAAATAAGATTTTGAATAAAGTATCGAATTTCTTCGTTGTAAATTATTGTCCAAAGTTATGTTTCAATTTGCGGTTTATTAAGCTATCGTTTAACATACATAAAAAATCAATTTCAAAAAATTTATATATTTTTTATCATGTACACGTTTCTAGCTGTTGCATATGGAGATTGGTGTAACGATGACCACAAGAAAAACGGTAAGTTAATCTGATAGGAGGATTAAGTTAATCTGATTGGAGGATTAAATTAATCTGGTAGGGGGATCTTAAAAATGACAAGAATTGTATTAAGAAGAAAGATATAAATGATGTAATTGAGTGAAAAACCATGTTTTGTATTAGCACCAAAATATATCATTTTCAATATTAATAAAGTAAAGAAATAAAATGGATAAACGAAAGATAAATACATCAACATGTATATCAACATTCATTCAATATCGCGAAATTCATTCGGTTTTTTAATTTTTATTCCATAATATGAATTTAACGTTTTTGATTTCCCAGCTGACATTTAGAGTTCATTACTTTTATAAAGATTATTGCGTGGTTTTACAGAAATAATACACAAAATAGACGAGTACTTCAAACACCACCATAACCAACAGTTGCTTAAGCATGGTTTGTATGTTTTAAAATATTATTTTTCTTTGAAGTGTGATTTAAATTTAATTAGTTTTTTTTTTCAAATTTTATATAATTTCTTTTTACGTTTTATGTTTTTGTTTGTTTTTGTTTTTAATTGTGTTTGTTTGGTTTTTTGTTTTGTTTTGTTTTTGGGTTTTTTTAAACAAAGGATTCAGCTTCCTAATGTAAAAACTAAAAGAACACGAGTTTTATGACTTCAGTTCTGGAGCATTACATCTACCCTGATATGTACATGGTCGATCTCGGGCGGCATTACCAGCTATTTCATGAGCACCACCACCACTCCCACCACAACCACCACGGATCTCATAGTAAATAAGTGTACATTATTTACATAACATAATCATTGAAATATTTTCATTTAATCATCATTAATTATTACATTCTTTGCATAGAATCATTATTGCATTAATTACAAAGTATCATGATGGCATTCTTTACATACTATCGTTACATTAATTACACAATAAAAAAAACACATTATTCATAAAATACCAGTATCATCATTACATTACATTCTCAACATAGTATCATTATTGCATTATTGACATATTATCATTTAATTCTTTGTATACATGTAGTATCATTATTACTTTAATTTACATAGAGTCACCATTACAATATTTACATAGTATCATCATAAAAATATTTAATGGTATGATCATTACATTGTTTACATAGTATCATCATTACATTGTTTACATTCATGTAGTATCATCATTACACTGTTTACATAGTATCAGCATTGAATTGTTTACATAGTATCATCGTTACATTGTTTACATAGTATCATCATTACATTGTTTACATAGTATCATCATTACATTGTTTACATAGTATCATCATTACATTGTTTACATAGTATCATCATCACATTGTTTACATTGTATCATCATTACATTGTTTACATAGTATCATAATTATATGATTTACCAGTATCATTATTGCATTATTTATTGTATCGTTAAAGCATTCTTTACATATTTTCACCATTGTTTATTACCATTATATAATAATTCGTACATAAATACATTGTTATGTTATGTAGTATTTTATACAGTGTTTTAAGGTGTGTGGTCACGATTCTTTTGAAATTTTAATTTTCTATTGTTGAGGTTTGAATTACTTAACTAATTAAGCAAAACTTATTGATCCGTTTTTTGCTCAAATGAACGTCATATTTTTTTTAATAGTGTGTCGTATTTTCTTAATTGAAAATTTTCTTAATTCATATATGAACACGTTTTCACTTCTTTCTTGTTTCAAATAATGGGATTTACTATTCAGCAACCTAGCTGTAGATAAAAATATGACACGAGCCTTGATATATAGAACCATTTTGACAAGAGCTTGGACTTTGGGTAGTTGTGTCAAACAGCATTGTGACGTAGGCCTGTCTATTTCATTGTTGGCCACTCAGCCTCAACAAGATTTGTCTGACTTTTGAGCTAAGACTACGCAATCGGTGTATATTTCACTTGAACCCAGCGTCATTTTTAACTTGTTTTGACGCAAGAAAAAGATAGTTACATCCTGCCGAAAGTCCAATGTCATGTTAAAATGGTTCTAACATATGTAACAAAGAACTATGAGCTCTTCATATCGCTTATAACTTGACAATTTAATTACCATAAAATTTGGCAGGCTACTTTAAGTACCTTAGTTAGGCATTATAAGTACTAAAATTCGAAAAACAAATTTTGAAAAAAAAAGTGACCATGTCCCTTTGACAAATTTGACCAATTTGTCATAAAAACATCTATTTATAAAACAAACTGTTCTACTTGGATATATTTAATAGTTTTTGGAAAAAGAAGCCACGATCAACATGAGATAGAGCATCTCACTAAAGAGTGTAAGTAGGATTTCTATTAATCTGAAAGCAATGTATAAAGTTGCCAGTTGTACCTTCATTATGTTTTGTGCTTCTAAAGGGAAAAAGTTGTCATGTCTTTTATGATACCCATCATTTCAGACATGGAAACACCCTTTATCCCCATATCCTCTTGGGTATTTTGTTCAAATTTCAGAAAGGCATTGCTTTTTGGGGTGGATGGTGTTTTGCTTTTTTTTTTTCTTGTTCCACTTTTTATAAGGCACTTTGCGTTTCTTATCTTATTTGTTTTGTTTGTGATTTTGTGGTTGTGATAAGAGAGATATGTTTCTTATTTGTTACTTTTCATTTTTCTTCACTTGAAAATTTTCTTTATTTCATGTATATTGTTTAGTGGAACATTTAGTGAAGGAAATGGAGCGTCTAAACGACGCCTGCGTACTTGACATTCTTTTCTTTGTCGAAGGTAACTGCTATTTTTAAAAAGTAAATTTATATTTTGTTTGATATAAATTAATTACAATACAAAATTGATTAATACCAACAATAATTCGTGTTCCCTTTCGGAAAAATGCTTTGATTGAGTTTTTATGGAATTGCTAGAAATATGTTCTGCGTGATTATCACAGTATTATATCTCGCTAAGGGAAGCTTGGTCTGTCACATCTCGGTAAAACCACTGCTGCCACCCACGCACCGACCCACACCCACGCAGCTCATCACACCACCACCACAACCACCACTACAACCACCAAACCGCCGGTAACAACCACACAACCGCCGGTAACAACCACACTACCGCCGCTCAACGTCTGTAAGAATTTCCACACGCATTGAGATTTAAAGAATCGTCAGCAGTTGACTAACACACTCTACTACATGTATTTAAGACTGTATCATTAAACGATCTCTTTTTGATAATTACTAGAATGATGATTGAGCAATAAGGTTATGTTTTGAATACCTTTTTGCAGCGCACGTGTGTAACGGTTTAGAATTTGTGCAAGCCGTTGCTATCGGTAACACTGTTATGAACTCCCGAGCTGGATTGTGTACCGATGGAACACACAGCCAATCAGAAGCGCTTGTTCTGAACACGTGTCACGCAGACTCCCCAACGACCTGGAAGAGTGGATACAATGTAATGACACTCTCTTATAACTATAAGTGTGAGAGTCGTGCATGTATTACATCATTTTTTAAAATAAACTTCGTTTAGTGTAGGTATTTATCACGCAGTAAATAGCTCTTGCCTATATTTGTTTGTTGCAAGCAAGCGGCTCACTGTATCAAAAAGTTGATTTATCTCTTTGGAGGAGGATGTGGAACTGAATATGTTTCGGATGTTGTATATAGTATATACATGTATACACTTTTGATTAAACGTCCCTATTATTGATTCTGAACCACAACCATAAAAGGTTATACTCTATTTGCTAGGTTTAAAACGAAATATTATTTCATACAACCTCATAATTTCACCTTCTTGAAATTATGCAGGTGATGCAGAACTGTGATAGAATCCCGAGGTATACCCCGATAGCCACCTTTGTGTTTGGAATGTACTCTATGGATGGGTCCTCCATGTCTGGTGTGTTTATCAACTGTACACCGCACGGATTCAAGGTAACTTATATTGATATAGAATTCCTGTGTTTAGAATTTACTGTTAAGAGGGTTAAACCTGTGGTTGGAACAAACGTTTATGCTTGGTCCGATTGGCACTACTATAGTACTAGTATCAAATTATTTTTCATACAAACCAAAATCTTGAATTATAGACTTTCACTTAATTACACCCGCGTCAGTCTTGTTTCAAAGATAGTAAATTGAAATACTCGAAGTAAATAAAGATAAATTTTGTACGTAACATAAAAAAAATTAATAAAATAAAAACAGATCTTGCATCATAAGCGTATTAATAAAAGGGAACCATTTGGCTTTGTTTCCCGGTTGTTTGCATTTATTCAACCAACATTTTTTTTTATTTTAAACACAATAAAAATTGCAGTTTTTTTATTTGCCAAAACACTTTTGAAAGCTTACATATTTTTTAGCAAATGCTTTAGTCATAAACAGTTGCAAGTATTGCAAAAAATAATATCATATTACCCGCGTCGACGTGTAATTTTTCTACAAGTTTGAATACAGTTACTCTGATCGGAAACATAAAGCAAACATTTTGCTGTTAAAATCTACCAAATATTTGAAATAACGTCATATACTCTTCTTGTGTATTTCAACATATGTATGTTTATTTTACAGATGGCCGTACAAGTTTGTGGTCACGGTCCTTTAATATTTGAGGTACGGACCGGGCCGAATCACACTGGGCGTGAGAACCCTAACAGTTATTATACTGTAGATTGGTGATTAAATCAAACTGTTCTTTGAGAATCGTTTCTGGGTTACAATTTTTTCACTGTTTCACATACACTCTGATAATTTAGTATAATCTTTATAAGATTGAGATGATAAGTATCCCCTTCAAATGACCATGAACCATCTCAGCGACAAATTGTCTTCCATAATTTTTGGGAGCTTTTTATTACATTTATCGTTACGTGTTACATAATTACATTGCTTATAACTGGTAGGGGGCGTGTCCCGTATCAGTATGACCTTCGTATGATCTTTGGGTCAAGGTCAAACGCCGTCTTTGTATATAAACATGTAGACTTCATGTCATGATTGTCGTTAGGATTTCAATTTCATTAGTATCAATAATTTCGTGCATAGATCTTCGACGATGACAGGTCGGATTTAATTATCATCAACTCATGTTGTAAATTTCATACCATTTCAAAAAAAAAAAACTGCGATAAAATTGGATTGACCTCGTTAACAAATATAATCGGTCATCGGTATTCGGCCCAAATATACGCCAATATCCTGCAAATATCCTACTAAAGTTTTATAAACATGGAAATTGTCATCTCAGCACTGATCCATATTGCATGCACGAAAGCGAACAAAGTTCAATGCAATGATCTTTGATCACAGAGCTGTCGCCTACGTTTTGATATGAAAGCAGAAATAGAGATAAATTCAGAATGGAATAGTCCTAGAACCAGTTCACTTATGAGGATAATGTCCTCCTAATGTTTACAAATCATGATTCTTGTAATTTTTAAAATTATAATTATGTTCCATGATTGGCTATAAATAAAGTGAACTCCTCTATTCTTTTTTATTTTACTTCATTTAATATATATTCTATTCTATAATGGACAGAAAAAGATACTTGCAGACACTGCATTTTTTTTATATTTATTATATTTGCATCACATAATCTACAAGAAGCAAATATTACGAAAATATCACTACAGTTTTACCAATGCAATGCTCCAGCAAGCAGAGTGTAGTTCGACCATGATACATGTGGATTTAACAATTAATTAGTGTTAATGTCTTGAATAATGTTGATAAACAAAAGAAATGTTGCATATATTTGAAATACAGATATAAACATATTTTAGACAAATACATAAGGAATCAAATACACTAATTTATAGCAAAACCACAGGCACTCGTTTCTGTAAAGAACAGTGTTTTTATCAAAGTGTATAGTGAACTTGTATTACAAGGACAAGTGTCTGTGAGCAAAATCCAGAGAACAAGTGCCCCCCCCCCCCCCCCAAAAAAAATAATAAAACCGTATGCGTCAGCATTTGCTTTCATGTAATTTTTGACACACAGACCCCTCCTACTACCCCCTTCCTTCCTAAGAGCATGGTCTTCATTAACAAAAAAGATAAAAATTCTGAAAGTAAGAAGTGAATCTAACAATTAAGAAGATGTGAACGGTGAAATCGTTGTCAGTAATAAAAGTTGGCCATCCGTTTGAAATATTTCTTCACGGTTTGATGGATCCACTGGTGGCGAGTTGGACAGGGTACGGTTCATTGGGCAGAGGTATTGAACCAAGTGGTCAAGTACGATGTCCCTATAGTCGCCACTGCTGTAAGATCTACTTACATGTACTGATAGGCACGAGAGGACGGTTGGCAGGGATGTCGTCATCTGTTGTAAGTTTATATTTTTTAATAATTCCATTTAAATTTTGGTTGATATATATAAAGCAGAAAATTTATGTATGGCAGACCGTACTGGAGTGTACATGTAAAAAGGAGAAAAATAAGTTTTATTGCTTATTTGCTTTCTATTGCCACCCCACAAATTAAAACTGGTACAGTGAACTAAGAGAGGTAATGCATTTGTTCCACGCATCGATTGCAGCGACACTACTGGGCAAACCGCACAAAGAAGGATAACCCCGTCATTCCATTATAAAAATTGTCAGGGCTGTCAATTTGCACATACATGTATTTACCGGTTAATTAAAACGTAATAACAGTACAAAATTAGATCAAGTCGTATGAACTGATCATGAGATCGAAAGTTTAAATTTCGCATCCGAATTGTAAATATACCAAGGCAATTCAACTACATGTAAAGTGTGTGTTTAGTTACCAAAATAAATGATAAACGGAGAATTTGTTCGAACAGATGTAGGACATTTTCGCAAAATGGTCGAATTTTGAATGTAAATTGAAGCGAAACTTCATAAACCGTTTCTGTCATTTTTAAATAAATATTTTTTGATATATTAATAACACACTGGCATACGCTGGAGTTTGTATTTCTAGGAGTAGCGAGCTTAACTCATGTGAAACGCATGCAATATAGAGGTTTTGACACAAGTGCCACGGTACGCGGTTTCTGGGTGCAATGCCGATATGCGTCAACATAACATTCTTGAAGAGTGGCTTACAGACGGGATTCAGTTTGTCTGTATCTGTATGATTTCTGGGGAAATACTAGTAAAAGTAAATACGTAGATGTGATCTACTCATGTATCGTTGAAATTTTTGTGATTTCTTTTTATCAAAAATATGCCACTGAATAGATTTTGATTTTATGATGCATCTTTTTCATATATAGTTCATTTAGCTATCAACCATCATGGATATTTAAATGTCATTAGTAATCGGTGGAATATGCACGTTTCTACTATTACGCACAGTTACGTTTGATGACCATGTTGTACATGTAATGGTTATGAGTAGGTCAATCGGCGAAAATCATCAAATTTCAATAAATGTATATTGTACGAGCTCCTCTTACGAGCAAATGTACATTTCACGTGCATACTGTAAGAAAAAACCAAACAAATTGAATATAATCATTGACAGTGTGAAGATATATGACCCCGATACGGATACAGAGAGAGAGAGAGAGAGAGAGAGAGAGAGAGAGAGAGAGAGAGAGAGAGAGCATGTTATGCTAATACATGTATATATGTTAATCTTTCTTGAGAACAAATCTAGTACATATATATCCATGCCGGTTTATGTTCTAGCATTTTCGCTTCCTCGCACCCACCTTTATATCTTCATACGATTATTGAGTAAGAGCCAGAAGACTATGCAATATAAAGTTTGATCTAAACAATCATTTAATCACATGTTTTTCTTTTATACGAATAACAAGTATAAAAATTCAGCATCTTTTTTTTATATATGAAGAATTTTTAAATATATAAAATATGCATTATGACTGGTTAAAAGTACACAAAATGGTGCACTATTATAAATATAGGAGTACATGTATACCAGTATTTTGGAATCAGTGTATTAAGGAGTAAATGATAACAGATACGGAGTTTAGAAGATTGATTTACAATTAAAAGTAGGTTACTTTAATTATATCTATAGATAACAATACAATTGACGTGAATACATCTATTTACGGTATCTGTTATCTGTATATTAATATTTGTAAACATACCTATGTAAATATTTCGTCTAGGTCGGATGGTGTCGGGCCCGCGAGGATACAGACAGAGGACTCAATCAGGTATTGTGTACACTATTTTCTATACTTTCCCCAATTTTTGTGATACATAGGTTGGTCCCAATACCCATACAATTACAGACAACTGACGTTGTAATGGGAAAAATTCATAGGGGAGATACTTTTTTTATTACGCGAGAAATATATAACGTCAGGTGCCATTGAATCATTGTTTTTGAAAGACAAAGCGTTTGCCGAAAAATTCTCTGGCAGTGCGCTAAATGCAATTGTTCATTTAATTTACTACATTTAATAAATGAGATACAAAATACCTTATAATCCTACGCTATTTTTTGATTGACGCAGATTATCAATATTAATAATCTCTGTGGACGAGACGATATCCCAGATGAGAGAAAGCCCCTATACACATCGCTGTCAGCCATTTATCAAAGACAGTAATAACTCATTACTGACGGTTCAGTAATCCCACTAAAATTTCAAGTCAATGACTCCAAATTCTATGAACCTCAACGATATATAATGTAACTATCTTTAATATTCTACATGTATGACTGGGTAAGATATGTAATCCTAGAAGTGAATTTTACCGTGACTTTCAAAGAAATGTGCGATTTTGAAGAGGTTCTAGCTTATTTTAGGCTAACTCAGCTTCAGATACTATAGCTCTGCGAGAAAATTCGCGTTGATAGGCCCGAACTTTCCACGTTGTGCTACAGATCTGCAGCTAACTTTAGCCACTGTTACGTACTAGCTGATAAAATGTAAAGATATTTTTGCACTAAAAAAACCGCATATGATAAATAGACTGCTTCGTAGTGACTATCTCTGTATCTTTACATGTACTTGGTATGTCAAACAGTCTGAGTATGTATGACTGTATGTAACGAGCTCGGTTAACATACCTTTTATCTTTCGTCTCATGAAGAATGAGATTGTATCTTTGTCCAATGACTATACAAAAGTACGAGTTCATGACCTGAGTTTAAAATGCTTTGACAAATATACAATAGCAAACTCCTTGACCCCCATAGGCAAAATCAATCTAGTCAGCAATCGGGATCTTTTTGTTTTACTGTCAAAGGCAGCTATACGACCTTTACTATATAAAGGAAATTAAAACCTCAGTGATTAAAAATAGATATATTTCTTTAACTTCCCGTTCCTATAATTCATACGGATGGATGCTTTAAGTGATAAATAAAAGTTCAAATTGACAGGCGTCTCTGAAGTTGATCGTAAATAGGAAAGGTTAAGATTTCTTGGTGATATTAAAGGGACATGAAGAGGCCCACACCATGTTTTATTCATGAGGCGGTGGCCAAGGGTTTGTTCAGAAATTAAGCTTTATGCACACATTTTACGACACCTAAAAATAGTCCCTTGATGCGGCCATTGACGTCACGTTTTAAATGTCATCTTAGTAGGGGACCCTTCTTTTTAAATACTTTTGGTAAGTAAACTTCAAATAATGACAAAAACAGAGATTAAATATATACCAGCCCCATATTCTTGACTAATTATCTCGCCAATGTTGAGCTGCATAAGTGATCTTGTCATTGGTTACTGTGAACCGGGATCGCATATTTGGAATCGGTGCATGAATGAAAACGGAAAATACTGGTACCTTTTTCGTCATCAGAAACCATAGACCTCAAACGAGCTCTGAGCAAAAATAAAATTAAAACACTAGATGCTACGGTACGTAATTGCATTTTTTAAACATATTGTTGTATCCGGCCGTATTGTAAATATCTAACAATCCATTTTTATGCATAATCATCATAAATGTTCAGATTGTAACCCGACACGTGAATGAACTTCTAAATTCCAAGGTTGTCCGGAAAAAAGAATAAGAACACCGTGCTAATCGCGACAGAATTATTAATTCTGATTTATATATAGATTGCTACAGAGCTTCAATCCGAGCGAGAATTAAGTCACAAATGACCTTTCTCCACGTTATTCAAAGATAAAAAACCCAAAATAAAAAAAGGGTTTCACTAAGACAACACGGAGATTTCCTATACATATTGCGACGATCCCGCTGTTCGATTCGGCGGATGTTGACATACACAAATTGCACACTTGGTTGATTGTCGCTTGACTCTGGTTAACCAGAGGAAGGGCCTTCAGCCTCATTCAAGTAGAAACGAATACACACATAATATTAAATATAAATATACATTATAAATATACTCATTAAAATTGTCATATATTTAAACGTACGCATGGGAGAAACGGAGTGAAAGAGATGCCAACTGTTTGCACAACATATAATTGGGCATCGGTAGAGTGGAGAAAATTTGGTGCCAGTGTCTTCTGAAAAACTTTGTATATATGAAATTTAGTGTACTAAACGACTTTGCTAATTTAGACCCGGGGAAACTTTAAATGTGACTGTCGGTATTTAATTCTATATCACATGCAGGGATAAAGCCCTCGGACAGGCAGAGCCCCATGCAGCAAGAATTAGTAAGTGGTCTTTTGTTAATTACTAGCTAATCGATAGTTTTTACTTTCATTTTCGTGCAGTCGTTTCTTGTTTGGATTGAAAGGCCCCAGGGAATATGAGGAGACTAGAAGCTAAGTAAAGTTAACTCGGATCATCCAATATAGGGTTTTAGAGACTTCTAGTAACCAGTAGAGGTTATATCGATTGCTGAGCGCCCCCTCCTATCGTTGACTTTCTTCGAGCCATTATCTCGTTTGCCATGCATTAAAGAATAAACAGTAAAATTAATACAAATGCAGTATTAAGAGAGATTTTGAAGAATTTGGATTTTTTTTTCAATCACCTTTTTCTATCGGTGTGAGAGTGCATTTTCTCTGATATACATGCATGTATGTATGTATGATTACAAATCGTGAGAACTAAACCGGTGTTAGACAAGCATATTAAATGTTTCATGCAAAATCTTCATACAAAAGCTTCATACTTATCACCCATATATCATTTCTTTTATGTGTATAGAATTGTTTCTTTTAAAAGGACACCGAAATACGCAATATTTCAAAACGAAATTCTTGCTATGAATAACAGAGAATAACAAGATTTTTCTGGTTCCCCTACCCCCCCCCCCCCCCCCCCGAAAAAAAGTAATTCAAAGTCGTGTTGTACGTGAAAACAAACGACCATTGTATGCTAATTTTCAACTGTCAGATGAATTTGTACATTGAAAAATAACTTTGCGTTTGCATAATTTGTCTCTTGCTTTGACAGAACGTCATGTCAGTTTAAGCTTTTCAGAAAATAGAGCGAGCACATAATTAGTTGTATAAATCCAAGTAAATGAAATGAATGATTTCGTTTATTTCCTGGATGCTTTCTCATAAAAATCGCATGGAGACCACCTCGTATATAGTCTTTATTGCAAGACCCTCAATTCTTATAAGGTGATATGAATTATGAATGTTTATATATCAACCTTAAAATCGTCCATGACCCAGTGTCAGACACACTGTATTTTAAAATGGCTTGAAGGCGACTTATTATAAAACATGTTTACAGAAAACAGCTTAAAAACTAAACAAAACCCGTCAAAATATAGCTGTTAAAAATAAACATATACCGTAAGTACACGTGAATTTTGGTAATTTCTGTTTCAACGATTGTGACATGGTTCGGAGCGCTTGGAATCGTTTAGATACCCCCTCCACCCCTACCCCATACCCCCTCCACCCACCCACCCCCACCCCATCCCTAATCGGCTAACCCAACACAATTGTTTTAATTAGCGTGATACTATAGAGTAAAGCTCCTTGTATCAGTATTCATACATGTATATATATTTTCAGTCTTAGCTTGTATTGCAATAAGGCTCGACATTTCAATTACCACGTCTCTTTACCCCATTTTTCCAGTAGCCCCATAATTTACGACGAAGATTTAAATATCAAATTCAGTTGGAACGCACTGGTTGTATTAAATTGTTTGCTTATATTTAGCTTTCTAACCTGAATACTTCGAGAGAACGACGATTTTGGTGTTTGTTACACCCCAAACAGTGTGGGAGGACTTTTTATTTTTGGATTTTAAATTGGTTTGACTTTTCCTCATTTACAAGTACACATATGATAATAAAAACAGTAGCTAATTTTAAAAAGTACAACCAAAATTTCATTACATTCAACGCATATTGTTGATACGGCATATTTGTATGAAATAACACAAAGAAGAAATTAGACGCAAGCTCAAATTACAATAGAAAGAGCTAAGGTGATTTTTCATTTTACAAAAGATTGTTGCATTTGATTTTGGAATGATATTAACATAATACAAAGGTAACATGGTAAAGATAACTGTGAAGCGGAGAAGTTTTACTGTAGCACTAAATAATTAACTCATGGAGAACCCTGCTCGTAAACATGTACTAATTTTCCGTCGATTTTATTTATTGTTCCTTAAGCGTTTCACTAATTGAAAAGCAGGGGGAATTTCATGTATCGTAAAATACAACACGCAAAGATTTTTTGAAAACTTGAACACAACAGATGGATAGATGTTTAAAGGTCAAGTGCTTCGACTTTAAAAGTTGAACACAACAAAAAGCCGATATCCTTCTGTAATAGTTAGGCACTGGTTCTCAAATATAATCTTAGTAAGACCAATTACTTAAGTTTTCTTATGCAGATTTGTTGTAAAATTGCTCTGTTTGTAAATGCATTCTTTATATCTAATACAGAATCCGTAACGTATGCACATGCAGTATGTACCACCTATTGGTCGACTGGATCTCTTAATTAACTGCATAAATGAACATATGAATGTATATTTTGACAAATAAGATCCCGAATCTGAATATGCATAGCCATTAATTTTGACAAATTCAAGTTATTTTTGCATCTTCGTCTGAACCATACGGCCACCTTGGATGATTAAATACTTGTATAAAAGGAAGATTTGTATTAAATCTTAACAACTGTATCGGCCAATTTATGATTTCTATCAATTTGTTCAGTACAGCCAGAGGTCATGGTAGTGTGAGAGGAGGAATAATAACTAACACAATTTCCTGGCATATATATTTGGTCAGTGACGCATAACAATATTGGAACTGCGCTGTGAGATACTTGGCATTTTTGGACTTGCGTTTCTTTGTGTGAAGTCACAAGACTAATACGACTGCCAACCGGAATCTAGCAGTGCTTTTGCAGTATTGGTTTTGACGGCTTGGTCATAGGTGCAGAAAGTTGCGGCTGATTCGCTTAGTTCGGCGTATTATATAATACCATCTATATCTTACATGTATAGATATGATAATATTGCAAACCCCTGCAGATGCTGAGATCTGGAGGTTGCACCAAACGTAGCTTTAATTTCTTTCCCTATATTGAAAAGGCATCCTGTAAATTTGATGTATGCGATGCCTAGTGGTAACGCTTAGGTGTTTTTGGTTTTGCGGTCTCTTGATCAATTCCATCAAAGTTCTTTTGTTTTTGCCGCTTTATGTAATTCACTTCTTTTTCTACAGTTTATATTTAATGATTCTGGGTTTTTTTAATTTAAAAATGAAAATATATGCAAATGAAGCTTTTAATTGATCCAGTCAATGATTGTTTTTCAATATGCAACCAATGCAAATCTAACTTTACGCATGACTAGAAATATTGCACACAGATAATGTCTGAAAATCACAAAACCTATTCACTTGACTCTATGTCAAGCTCAGTAAGAGAGAACAATTACAAGTTGCACGTTTCTAATTGCTCATAAAGAAGTACCTTCTGTCATAGTATTTACCACGATGTGTATAAATGACACGACATGTTTATTGGGTGAAATTTTCGGCATTCATACATGCAGTTTCTGAGAATGTTTTCTCAAGCCGATTTTTGTGTTATAAACACGATATTTACTCGGAATCCCCATAGCTATCATTTTTGGTATGTGACTAACTATGTCAAAAAACTACGCCGACGCGACAAGTATATGACGAACCGTTATACTGTGCTGAATGTCAGATTGCATTTTCTCCACCTTGACGAAAGTTGCAGATATGCTTTGTTCAGGTTCGCTGTTACTCAGCGTAAGTACTCATCAACCAAAGCGTTAATTGCAGGTGCTTGTTGATACTGACACAATGTGCACCAACATTTCGCTGTCTTGGCGGCGGGCCCCGTACACCATTAGTTAGTATTGTGCTCCGTGCCACCTTACATTGTAATCACTGGGAACAGTCGTTCTCCCAATTTAACGATTCAGTGGCGGTATATTACATTTCTTCCAAGCCATATAAAAATCCGTGTGAGGAATCTTATAGTAACGCTGACATACTTTTTTATTTATTTTTTTTTTTTTGCAAGACAGAAATTTTCGGATCACATAAGTGCACAGTCAAGCTTTTTTTCTGTCTTCGCTAGTCATTTCTGGAGTGATATGTAAATGGTTTGTGTGGATCAGATTTTAAATACAGTAAAGTCTGTACATCGTGTCTTCAACGCCCCAAGAGAACCATTGATTTCCGAAATCGCCGTCAATATACGCTTGCTATATTCCTCGACTTGAAGTTAATTATAGTCTCTTTGATTGGCGGGAATTAATCAGCAGCAGATTTGTGTATCAAGAAAAGTGATAATTGTCCTACACCCTAAATTAAATTGAAAATGAGACTGGTCTTCGAATTTGCCATGTGAAGCAAAACGAATCGAAAGAATTGGTCAGAAGGGAGGTTTGCAGCACATATAAAATGTAAGTTTCTTTTGCCAGATTCATGGGCAATAGTAATGGTATGAAAAGGTTTTTTTTTTATGTTTTACTATCAAATAATGTTAGTAATTGTTTAAGATCTAAGGATTATTGTAAAGTTGATAGGGCAATAAACTGTAATCAAACGTGACAGTATATTTGATATAGTTGGGTTTCGGAATTTATATACATATACAGTATATTTTGCAAATGTATCTTTAATTTGCTAAGAGATAAATACATCATTTGCAATGTGAGCAGATTGCAATTTCTACGTGCGTGTATGTAATTTCAGCGATGGAAATCATTTAGTATATAAATCTGCTAAGCCCTTAATATTGTCTTTGCATGTGACTTTGATCCAAATTGCCGCGGCGTGCTAGCTAATCTTGTGTTTTGTTTATAAATTATTACATGCATGCTCGTATTTTTGCCAAAATTCTGACGGTTGTCCAGTGTGATAATGCAAATTGTACATAACATACGGTCCGATGGTATCTTGGCATAGATGCAAAATCTACACTTCTAAAAATATCTGCGTTCTTTTGGTTTATTTTGCATGACCATCTGAAAAAATGATCAAAGTATGCACTGAAATTATTGAGGCTAGTACAGCTAAATTTCTATTATACTCTTTTCTTTACATGTCCTTTAAAATTCTATGCAAAGCGACAATTCAGTGGTTAACGTATATTGAAGAGCATGCAGGATAAATACTTTATCTTTGATTTTTGCAAATAAGTTAAATTACATTGCAGCACATATAAATAAAATCAAAACACAACCTTGTTCGAATGTTAAAGTAGTAAAGAATATGAATGACGATATTAGAGTGTAATTCAAAAATATACCCCATATAAATGACAGCAGACAAAAAAGCATGCGTTATGTTGTATTGTTTGCTTGCCAAGTATGCTTTATATTCGTAATATGTTTGAACGATGCGACATAAAGTTTGAAAATAATGATTTGTTTTCAAAGCAATCGCCCATTAAAAAAGAATAAAGATAGATTATTTTTGCAGCTGTCCCTGGTTTATTACCTGTTCGTCAATATATATTGTATTTAATTATATCTACAATGAAATATCCTCCATTGCGCATACATGCATTAATACATGATGATGCTATTAGTATTCACGATATCCTATTAGATTTATCTCTGTTTTCTGGATTATTCTAATTTTAACAATAACATAAATTGGCATCCTTCATAGTCACGTCAGAGATATATCACTTCGTGTGTATACCGGTACACTGGCGCAATAACTGCATACACATATGTAGGTCACGTACAGTGTATAAGGTTAAGACCGAGATTCGAGCCGTAAAGATCGAGATTCGAGTCGTAAAGACCGAGATTCGAGTCTTAAATACAGTACCGAGATTCGAGCATCGAGTCCTTGGAGAATCAGATACATGTACATACATATACATATCATATAGTTAGGCCAAGTTTCCGTTCTTTCAGTTAGCGCTTGAAATTAGGAGTTGAAGATCATACAAATGTTGCTACCTGGATCCGTGTTCATTGAAATCCAGAAATTTTCGTTCATGGGGGGGGGGGGGGGGGGGGGGGGGGTGGCGGGGTGGCAAAAATTTTATTACTTATATCTAACAAGTACCTTTATTAAAACGGCATGATGATGGGCCCGAGTTTCCGGAGGGGGGGGGGCAGTATCTATTTCTCTTAACACTTGACAAAATAGAAATTCCTTATTGTTTTATTAGGCTGGTTGCCGAATTAGGATGGACATAAATTTCCCATTAGCGACATCAAAACTTAAATTCGAGCTTGAATCAAGATTTTCGAAGTGATTCTAAATAATTTAGAACAAATATTTGTTCTCCTTATATACTCATGGGACTTTTATACATTAAAAGATGGATACAATATCACCGGTACTGCTCTTTACTGCGATACATTTTCTTGGTGAACAATACTAAATTGTGGTAATGTTGATAACTCATTCGGGTGGGATTTTTTATCTTAATACAACTTGATAAGAAACCGATACTGAAATGTAATGACAATACAAATCTCCCAAGGATTTCGCCAATTTCAAATTCATAACTAAAATTCAGGGACTTTGAATTATGATCCTTTAACCCAGGATCATACAGTAGAATATGTGCGGATAAAAGGAAACAATAGCGGTGCCCCTATTAACATCTGTACAAAGACACGATAATACATCCTGAGTAATTCAATCTTAAAAAGTGTTTTGCAATCAAAGATATATATATATATATATATATATATATATATATATATATATATATATATATATATATATATATATATATATATATCTCATATCATAACATATCATATCATATCATATCATATCATATCATATCATATCATATCATATCAAAATTATTGTCATGTTGTAAATTTTAAATCTACCGGGTGGCAGTGAATACAAAATTTATTTACTTCCATTCGGTTAATTCAAAGTTTACAACATGACAATATAACATGACAATATAACTGCATTTTGGTTAAAACTGTCCTACTATATCATATAAGGTCTGAATTAAATATACTTTTAATATAAATATATATTTTCTATGTTAATTATGGTCAAACCTGGTTATCAGAACCACTTAGTATGCCCAATTTTATTGATTGGCTCGTCATATGTTGGTAGTTTTTTCCCTATGTAGTTTTCGGTTTTAGAGTTTGTCTCTATCTTGGAAATTTTAATTAGCTCTGTACAATAACCGTTGCGAAAAAAATATTTTGTAAACAGCAAATGTTAAACAACTTTACAATAGTGTTAACACATTTCTGCAAAAACTCTTTCACTCGAAAGTGCATTTAGGTGAACACAATTTTAGACGAGAAGAAAGTCGTGTTCTGGCTCGAACCAAACGTTATAATTACAGTTGAGAGATAACGAACACCCTTTTAACCTCGCAATAGAACGAGGCCATTACTCCTATTTGTAAAGTAGCTTTAAGTGTCGCATTATAATTAACAATCAACACTCTATTCAAATGAGCGATATTACGGGTCCATGGGATCGTTTTCTCCTTCTATTGGACCACGCCGAGGTCCACTGGATCCAGCAGGGAAAGACAGCGGGAATCTTTTCGTGGTATTAATTCGATGCAGACTCTATAGAGGACAGAAACCCGCTGATTAACTTATGACATCCGACTTGGAATCATTTTATGCCGCAGCTAGTTTAGGTGAAAAGCTTAAGTGTTGTGCTGGTTTTTCTTCGTATAAATAGTATAATTTTAGCGTTCTTGTTTTTTCTTCCTATTTAATGTTGGGGCGTTACCCTCCTTTTACTTTGTATCAACTTGAACGAGTTTGCTTTTTTTAATCTAAAAATACGCGTATGAAATATATTTTTATGTTTACATGCCGAGATCAATGTTTACAATATAACAAATAATATAACAAAATCCTAAATAGTCAATTAGTCAATTATAAAATTCAAGGTAGGCGCAATTGTGTCCTTATTGTTGTTCAATATCTGTTTAATTTGTCAAAATATTGCACTTGTTTAAATACTTATATTTAATGGTATTTTTCTCGGGATGTGACTTTTACATTATCATACGTTTCATTGATATTCATAATCTAAAACAAAATTAATCATTTCACGAAAGATATCTGACGCAGATATGAGGAATCTGTGATTTATATGTTTACTTTTTCTTAAGCAACGATACAGAGACGATTGTTTGTTGAAATCTGCACTGTACTTGGCATCAAGTAAAGTTTTAAATTTTGTCATTGTGTAATCAGCACCTTAGTTCGATGTTTCCTTTCATAAACAATCTGAAATGTGAGCCGCATTCGTCTTAAAGAGTTTAAGGTGCACCCAGTGTAGGCAACCACTGACCCAAACATTGCTCAGCAGTGTAAACTCTGATTAATATATATTGGTTTCTTTTTTCTTCCCAGTCTGTTATTTTGTTGGTGTAGAGGTTACCTCCCATGAGTTCTAGCGTTGTGACTTGTATTAAATCGTTAAGATTCAGCTGCTGAGAACACGAGCTCTGTGCAGCCTGCCCTGGTGGAGCTAAGGAAGCAGTATTTATGTGTCTCTGTACACAAATGCACACTTACTGTGTACACAGAACCGATTGTCATAAGCAAACTCGCTAAGTGAGAAACATGGAGGTTCCGCCTTTAGTTATTAGGAAATGAAATATTGAGTTGGGCATTTCTGTACAGTACTTGGAATGGATGAGAAGGTATGTAGAATAAAACCTCGTGTTTTATGTTTTCTTTACAGAAAGGAAACAATGTTGTGATTTGGAAGATTTCAACATGTTTCTGCATATGACCTAGTAAAATTAACTGTTCATTCTGCCAGCTTCAAGCATTGGCAACCGGTGTTGGTTAAACAGGTGTTGATAACATGAGCTAATCTGTCAGTTGGAAATGTGTATAACATATCGCTACCACACATACTTTGAAAATTATGCAACTTATTTGTATAATTATTGCAAATGTCTGTTTTTTTATCATGGCAAAGATGCAGTTTATTCTTTACAAAGTCATATTGATTTTGTATCTAAATAAAATAATAAGATTTTTTAGTTACATGTATCAAGTTTTATTCAGCAAGAGATTTATAAGTTTCTCTAAATTTTGTTGTAAGAAGGTACATGTACGTTAGGAATCGTTCGGAACAAATGAGGTATTGTGATATATAAACTATGAAATATATAATTATTGAACTTATACAGTATGCCAACTCGCGAACATTGAAAAAAAACTGTTTGACGAGCTAAATCACCTATAAAGATGCAGTTTTGAAGCGGAGGAAAAAAAACTGCTGTTGTAACCTCGATCTCAATATCATCTCGGCGTGAAATTGTAGTGGATAAACACGAATGAAAGAGAAATTTAGTGGATAAATTATAGAGAGTAATCCCCGGTAGCTATTAAGAAAGTACACAGGAGGCACTGTAATTGTCATCCATCATGGAGTGCTCATTTTCTCCATCCACTTAAAACACAACGACCGAAATCAAAAGTGTAGCATTGCGTGTTAAGGTCGGCCTTTTGGTATTTTGCATGTCACGTGACCTCTAAATTGCTGATGCTCACAAATTAGTTTCATTGTGACGTAGGTAATGGGAAGAGATAGAATGCACCTGGTCGGAGAAAGGAAAGCGGTTTTGATAAAAATTAATTAAGATCATCCGACTAAACCATAAGAAATATTAGTACCAGACATAAGCATTAATTTGTTTTTGTGGTACACTAAGATGATTTCGGTACATACTGAATTTAAAAAAAAAAACCAGCAAAATATTCTTTTCGATTTTTGTCAGCAAATCTTTTGTTTTATTGCATGAACGTATTCTTATATTACTCAGACAATTGTTTTCTTGATTCCATTCGCTTGTTAGAAATAATTAAAGGCGATAAAATAATCGATGTTGCAAATGCAGCTGCATCTTGTGGCAACATACGCTTATTGGCGAAGCTTTGATTCCCAACAATGTTGGCGCAGCTTTCAAATGCGCCTTCTCACGCAGATGACTTCGGTGTGCGTTAAAACATAAATCATTTCTTCGTATCTGAAGATTTAAAATTATTGACATGAAACAGAATTGTAAGTTCTTTGAAAATGTAAATCATTTTTCTTATTAAAGATTTACCCCCAAAAAAAGCATTTGCTTCTTGTCGTTTCACTTTGACAAATTTGAAAGCAGTAATGAGTGAAGCTTCCGTGCTTTATCGTAATTGAAGTTACACATTCTCCCTCCGTATGTTTGATCTTTTGTGTACAAAACATCATATTAAGAATATTCTCTTGGAAACAGATACATGGAGGGTAAAAGTGATTAGAGTCCGCGAGAGGAAACACATCTCGCGCTAACAACGCGCTAATTGGGTGCGCGAGACAGACCAATGCATCCTCTAGATAACGATGTGACCAAAAAAATTTGAAGTGGACTTCAAAGAAATCGATACGGATATAAAAAACTTAAAAGATCCTCAGTTGCTTCATTTTGTTCTCTGCACCTTCAGGGTAATTTTTTTTATGTGTTTTGATCTGCTGTTTATGGTAATTATTTTCAATTTCTTTTTTTTTAAAACTGTTTGGGGTGTTTTAAATCATTTTGTTGTTGTTATGTTGGAGTTGTTGTGTTGTTGTGTTGTTGTTGTTGTTTTAAAATTCAATTAACGATATTAGACTAGTTCTTTGATTACAGTATATATAAATGAAATATACCTCACCATGGCTATGAACGCCGGGTTAAAGAAAACAAATCTAACATTGGGATAAAATGCAACCGTTGTGAACGGTATATTTTGTATGCAAGGATATTGGATCAATGGTAGGATACTAATTATTAATACTAGAGGAATAAGCTCAATACTTGATATAACAATATATTTGTCAACCGTGATTTTCTCAATCCTATACAAGTGCGTAAAGGTTGATTGATATCAATCGATCTAGTTCCTTGGTCAGTAGCACGGAGGGCCTTGCTCTCGAGTTACTCAGTGGAGTATCTCAGACGTTTTGTGGATTAATTCAAATCGCTTTTACAATGTACAATGTCTGAAATTCTCAACCTCATTTTCATTATCTAATGCTATCTTTTCCTTGAAACCTTATTTTTACCTTCACTAAAATTCCCAGAAAGGAAGCATTATAAAGTACATGTTTATGTACATTCAAGATTCAAAAACACTCTTCTTTTAAATACATAAGATTTGTTCACTGGTTTTATCAATCTTCACAATAAACATACTGCATCACCTATTCGCTCCCCTTTATACGATGTATATGTTGTGCCCAACATCATTCTCGGGAAACCATTGAAATTATTGTATCGTACATGTATCTTCTGTAACGCTTTTATTCCCCTTTGTCAGAATCCAAGAATTTTTCCTAGAGGTCCCTGGGCTGAAGAGGGGGGGGGGGGGGGGCTTCAATGTCTAATCCATATACAATGCGTAAAGCTTAACCATATACATAGGTTACCTTCTTGTGTCACTCTGAAATTCACAGTACCATGTATAGCCCCCCTCCCCCCCCCCCTCCAGATCCGTGCATATGGATGTACCATCACTCTAAGAGCAAAGAGAAAAAAAAAATATTTTCATGATCAAAGTGTTGTGCTAATTTGCTTGAATGTTATATTGCCGTGGCCTATTTTTGATACGCGTAAAATTTTAATAAGTACTGTTAGTGATCTCGGAAAACAAGATAGAGAAAAAAATCAGTCCAGGTTTCTCTGTAAGCTAATTATGACAAACAATATTTTTAAAAAAAAACTTACACAATCAAACCGGTCTCGTTTTCCGAGACCAAAGCACGAGGTTCTGTGGATCTGAGGGTTGTTTCGTGTGTCAGCTTTTTCTGGGGGGTGAGTCATCGCGATAAACATTTACACTGGAGTCTGCATCAGGCCCTGCTTCTTTAACTCCATGACGTACGCGCACGAATGTTACATTTCAAATTTATTAAGCATAAGTATTGATGTTTACGGTGCTGCTTCCCTGACGTCCGTCCATGCATTGTTTTCCTTTTTCTCCCTGCCAACTGTGAGTGCTACTCCGTTCCGCTAGAGCTGGTTTTCGGCGTGAATTTTGCATCAGTGAGGATAATAAGTTTTCCCTCTTTTCCTTCCCAATAGTTCATCTCTCTCCGGTAACTATGCGGAATGAACTAAGAGATACCCAGGTTTGTCATAATGGTTTTTTAAAATTATTTTTCTTGTAAATGTCATTGACAATATAGTTTTATTTTTCAAGAAAGTGATTTGCTTTTGGTCCTAAATTTCTCGTTTTTCTTTGATGGTTTGAAATTCTTATAACCGTCCAACGTTTTTGTATTATTGGCTTTGAAAATGTTTGTGATTCATTGTTGTCTTTAAAACCACTGTTTTAGTGATAAATTAAGGATGTAACATGTTTCCTATGGAAACAGGCAAATACTGCTATCAAAATACATGTTTGCTGTTAAGAGGGCTCGATGGTCGTGACCATTTTTAGACTATATTGATCCTGAAAAAGAGCTCTATATAAAAATATAGCAAAATACCAAATTTAAAAAGACAAAATATATGGCATTTTTCTTTACTAAATAATAGTTTATAGCTAAACAAATAATTTCTTAAAATTTTAGATAGAGATCTTATGGTTAATTTGTTGACCATCCAGCCTCCTTAATGCCATAGACCTAAATGCAGAATTATGACGTAAAAAATGTGAATATGTTGTATAATATATTATACACGTCAGGTATTACACCTATACAGGTACTGCAGCGGGAGTTGACAACTATTTGAATAATTCAAATGAAACCCAGTAGACAGCTGAATTCCAGCAGCGCTATTGATAGTGTTTTTTGTAATTCTTTGAAAATATCAGTTCAAAACTCGATTGATTTACTCCTACATAGGAAACAGGAATTAAGTCATCAGTGCATTTGCACACCTTAATTTGCGTTCAAGTCTGATGGGTCTTTGATGAATGTCGTTACGATATGCAATGGATCGAGTTTGATGTCTGAGAGTTGTATTTTAAACTGGCTTAATCTAATCGTTAATATCTAGCACTAAAATACTTCAAAAAGAGTATTTTTAGTCGGGCTATTAGAAGTAATTTTTGAACCTCGAGACATTGACCTTGTATCGTATGTTTTTGAACCGACTTGCTTATCTGAGCTGTTTTCTTTTGGAAATGATTTCTACTAGGGGCGATTAGATATTCATCTTTGGGAGGCCTTGTGTATATATGTACACACACTAAGTCGTGGGGATATGCATGCAGGGGTGGCGCGATTAACATGATAAGGCTGATCTTTTTTCTTTTGCAATTCCTTTTTTTTTTTTTTGGAAGGAGGGTAATATATGACGAAATAGAAGACAGAACCATTTTTTTTTCTCAAACAGGCTCTCTACTACTTGTATAATTTTAGAAAATATCTTAATAAACATTATGTTCTTATTTGTAAACTTCAGGCAATTTTTTCAAATGTAATTTGAAACTGAATATTAATATTACTTTTTCAAATTACGGCATTAAGGAAATTCTCGAGCGTGTATTAAACGATATCATTTAGGCTTAACAGTGACTTATAGGTCCAACGAAACGGGTGTTTAATCTATGAAAATATACACTGTTACTGCAATATATGTTTAACTAACTTATATACATGTACTAATTAACAATATACACAATTATTTACATATGCCAGGTTTTTAGGGAATATGAAAATTAATACATGTACGTTAATTAACATGTACATACATGGTACTTATTTTAGCTGGCTCTGTAAACACATGTACAGTCTTCTATGGAACACGAACTCAGAATGTTTAATGTTTACAGAGGAAGTCACAGACACATTTTTTGAATAACATCTGTTAATTTTTAATTTATTTACATACATCAATTTTACTTGACGTCTCACAGCGTAGAATTTCTCGGCGAAATAGCTGGATGTATTTTAATTTAGTAAGAGGATATTCAGCAAATACCTAGGCAAACACGTAATTAAAAAGAATGGTATATATGTAAACATTTATAATAATATAATAAATTGCCTACATGTATTTGAATGCCAAAATGCGAAAAATGCAAAGAATTGCCAACTTATAATAACCCAACAAAGAGCTGTATCCAAAAATAATCCACCAACAATTTGATAATTACTCCCTGGCTGTCTCTACTGTAAAAGCGTGAAAATAGCAATACGTTAGCCGTGTAATTGAACACAATTATTAATCACGAAATCTCTACGGCAATCTTTGCAGAGAGCGATATTTGCATCAAAATCGATAATCTTCCAAGAGATGAATGAAATGACGTCATTAGTGACTCCTCCCTTCTTTGGCCCTCTAGCGGCATACGTAACATAGAAAATCTCTGAAAGTCGGGTATTTTGCGGTTGGAGCTCAAAAGATAAAGAATGACAAAGGATTTCTCAGTTAGTAAGGTTAGTCTGTGGGTATTCGTCTTCGTCCATTAAAGCTTTATGTGTTTGTCTGAATTTGACAGGAAGTTTTACTGGTTTTGTATTCAATCACGGGGTCTAAAGCTGATCTACTGTTGAAATTGTCAGTTGTTAAATACTATTGTAATACCTGTTGAAATTAAAGTATACCGAAATATCCAATAACGTATTTGTCATTTTTCAGGAAGTGTTTCGTTTCTCATTGTTTATATAAAAAAAAATATGGGATTGGATAAATTTATCATATCGAAAGTAACAGGAGTGTCTGTTACGTACGTTACGGAACGCTGTTTTTACTACCCTAACTTTGCAACAGCTTTCAGTTTTGCATATCTTGCATGGAAACGCTGTGAAAGTTATAATCAAAAGGTCTTACATAGACTTTCTTTTGGTTGTATTCATTTTGGGTTTAGTAAAGAGAAAACTCTTAAAATTTAGATAAATTAAAATTTTGAAAACAGCAAAAATTACGCATTTGTTGTCAATCAGATCCGAAATATGTTTGAGTAATCGGAGGTTTTCAAAGAGCAACAATGAAGAAGATTAGTATTACAATTTTTGTTGCAAAGAGGAAAATGTCTGGTAAAGATTCAAATATTTGTCGATCCTTTTTGTCTATTTTTGTCATCACCTTTATAAGTAGACAATTATCTTGTCTCTCCCAAGTCATCGCGGTATATTCTCGGAAGCCTGAAAATTAGACTTGGAACAAAACGATAATATCATTTCCCTTTTTTGTGCACGCAAGATCAATATGGCTACAAATGGAAACTTTTAATATGACGGATGCACATATTGGCGGAAACCCGCAGGAAAATGTTTAATTTCAGGAAAGAACCCAAATAGGTGCAGTATTTATGTGGTCTTTTTCAAGATAACAAGTTGCAATTGCCTGTCGCTCCTGTATGCATGTACGCTTTTTCTTAATGTGAGGGTTCTATACGTTCGTTGACGTAGACGTAGTAACTAAGTAATTTACTTATAAAAATATCCAATGGAAATTTGCATCTGACCCTTTGTCAAATTCAGATGTCACACCACATGTTCATGTATTATCAACAATTATGCAGTTTGGTATATATGTACACCTTATAATTAAATTCATACAAAAAAAAAACATCTAAAACATATGTTATATATATATATATATATATAGTATTGTAGAAACGTTTCTGTTTTCTCAGATAAAGTAATTATTGACTTTAAAGTGTGCATATGCTAGCTGATTTTCATAAAAGGACTTTTGTAAGGTTTTTATCGCTTTTGAAACGCTGGTTCGGCAGAAAAAAAGATGGTTGATGCACAATTTCTGGGCCTATTTATCCAGAAGAATATCACTTAGCTGTCGTTTTTTGCAAAGACTGCAATTATATCTGCTTCCTGCTTTCACACAAAAAATAGTGATGACGTCAGAGATCTCTGAGCTTCCATTGACAACAGGAGATCCATTCTGTTCCTGCTGACGTCACTAATTGAAGCGTATTTTTAGCTCTTTTAAGGAATCAAGTCAATAATGAAGAACTGACATGAAACTTGGCGGATTTCTTTCAAAATAAATTACCGATATCACAACGTGCACAAGATTCTCATTAGCACGATCATAGTCATTGTCATTTTTTGCCCATTTATATTTGAAACAACAATGTCTGGGTTGCTATACTTGTACCGAATTCTTTCTATTTCTGTATTTCAAAACCAACGAATTCTTAGTGCTCTTAGTGCTCTCTCTCTCTCTCTCTCTCTCTCTCTCTCTCTCTCTCTCTCTCTCTCTCTCTCTCTCTCTCTCTCTCTCTCAATTGATGACTCCTCCGACCTCAAAATATCTATGACGTTGTACAAGAAATGAAATGAAGTCCTTCACTTGAACTGTATCCATCTGCAACATATACAAAAGATGAAACCGGAGAAGCAATTCAGCGATTATGATACAATCTCCAGAGTTCGGCGATGACTTATAGGCACTGTTGCTGTGGTCCTGTGATATAAACCGGATCCAGTAACGTCTTCCAGACGCGTAAAGTTTACGGAACACTTCAGCAATGATCGTAAAACTTGTAGCAAATGAGGATCCGATGGTGATGAAGAGTTCAGCATAATAATCTCGAAAATCTATAGGAGTAAACTGTTGTAAGAATTATAGAACCATTTTAACAAGACCTTGGACTTTCGGTAGGATGTAACTATCTTTTTCTTGCGTCAAAACAAGTTAAAAATGACGCTGTTTCAAGATTGCGTAGTCTTAGTTCAAAAGCCAGACAAATATGGTTGATTTCAAAGAGCAATGGCTGAGTGGCCAACAATGCTGTTTGACACAACTACCCAAAGTCCAAGCTCCTGTTAATATGGTTCTAATTTCTTGAGTAAGGATTCTTGAAGTTGGGGTAAAAACTACAATACACAATATAAAATTGTATGTAGTTTTCTACTAATTTAAGATTGAAATTATAAATTTGTACAATTCATGGTGTGGTGGTTCGATAAAGTCCCGCTTACTTTTCGAAATATTACAGAATATGTACCCTTTTGATTAAATTCTACAAAATATTTGGAAGTTTAAGTGAAATGAAATTATAAATTGAGGCTAAAATCGATGACCTCAGTATAATAGGGATGTAATAGTCTAAACAAAGGCTTAGCCAGGATTGTGTTGCACTATATATGTACTCACCACCGGGTATTTTGATACGACGCATCCGTGTTATGACATGCATTAAACAGCACATGTGTCATGACTAAAATAAGGCACTTTTTACTGTCATATAACAGATATTGTATAGGTATTCCTTGATACAGAGTGAACATCGCATGGATTTGGCTTGAACTGTACAGTTTTGTGTGGGTTTTTTTTTTTTTTTTTTTTTGGGGGGGGGGGGGGTCTAGCCGTTTAACGGCGTGGATTACCCCTTATTTAGAATTTTTTTAAAGTCTTCTGGTTGTTCTCAAACATCGGGGTTTTTTTCTTTTCATCGGCATATGAAGACAAATTGATAGTACTAATTGAAATTTTGTTTCTATCTATGTTTTAGTCCTCGAAGAACAAAAAACTTCTGCGGCTTAGTCCAAAGTCGAAGAAAAAGTCCGCTCGGACGAAAACCGACATGGATTCGAAAAATGGCGATCCCCATAAGAGAATGGCGAACGGGTTCACCAGCCAGGAAAACCATGGTAAGCTAAATAAATAAACCGCCCAGACCTCAGGTGGTCAAGGCGTAAATGTCATTCTAAAATTGTTTCCCTGTAGGATATTAAGGGTAACTCCGCATCCCTGTGGAAGAGAGCTATTATTACAAACAGAAGAAGTTTGGAAATAATCAATTCCAGCGCAGCTAGTGCATATGGTGGAAACATGTACATTGCTGCATCAAAAGATATCGTGTATTATTCCTCATACTTTGAATATGGCACTAAGAATAACGAAATTTTAAAACTTAGCTTCTTTTGTGTATTGTGGGGACAGTTTTGTCCGTTTTGTAAAGACTGTCAGATTCATTCAACTTTAAGTGAAGCTTAAGTTAAATGTAATGTACAATTTCAGATGAATATGTATATGTAAGCTTCAATCCCTTTAGATTTATGATCAATGATTTTCTAGGCCTTGAAAGATATCAAATTACCAGTAATACGTGTACAGTGGACATCGACTCTATGGGCTGCTTATAGAATGTAGTGCATCGTTATAATGGATTGGAATATATTATATTAATATTGAAACCTTTGATCCGCCTCTTTTCAAAGAAAGAGGGTGGGATTGCCTTGAGAAACGTTCAGAACAGACTGATGAGTCACGACTGCTTGTAATCCAGTTTATTTTGAGGTTCTGAAGTTGCTACTATCAGCCGGTCGATTAGCCGATATTCCTGAAATGCACATATACAATGTTCTAAAGGATTCTGCTATGTAACAGTCGAACAGATATAAAGGGTTTTCTCTCATCGCAATTAGAGGAAGGAACTCTGGGAAAATGTTGACAGCGTGCTTTGAAAGCGGTAGATAATGTTGAATCATTAATGTTGATTTCACGTCGCTCATATTTACAGATTCTTCGGTAGAAAGTATCAATTTTTTTTATAAGAAATATTAATGCAAGGTCACGATGTCTATTCTTGAACATTAAAAGACAACGTAATATCTACATAAACATGGTGTGTTTGCTTATCAAAAAAAAAACAGTTCAGTTTTGTAAAAGGACGTAATATGGAAAATCAAAAGTCATTCTACTTTGTCTGGAACAAGTGGGAATTTTAGAACCCCCACAGTTTATTATGTCACATTGCACTCAAAATTCTTCCCACTAAAGAAAAAAATTACTAGAACCAAAAAACTTCAATCAACATTAAATGTATACTATGAATTATAAATTGCCAAAGTAGAATAAATCAATATGTTATTTTATGATAAACGCCTTTGTTTAACATTGAAGAGACTCGGCAGGAGTTTGCACCTATCGAGTATTCTATGTGGGTGCGTGCATTACGTATGAAGTACACTACTCTAAGCTATTCGAGTACAAATTGTACACCCGTTGTTTCGGATCAAAGATAGGGTCGGTGTTTTTGGTCCGTTGGTCCGATAAACATGTTACATCATTAAGATAAACCAAAGTAGCGGTAATTTGCGTACTCTATCGATCTTTGGGAGAGGTTTTTTTCTCATGCACTCTTATGTAATGCGTAAACAGACGAAACGCAAATGTTGTTGATAGAATGCAGGCTGCAACAGTGACTTCATATTGAAATTAAATACAGGTATAACATATAATTGGGTCAGAATCTTTGTATACAAATTCCTCCCTATCCGATAAAGAAAACTCGGTGACTATATATATATATAAACTTTGAATTTGTTAAAACTTGCTCATTTTCCAAGCAACATTGACGAAAGAATTAACACTAAACAAGACCTTCAAAAGGAACATGATATATAATTATTGATGTACTTATAAAACAATGTGAGCTGTATTCTTTCTGTAAAACATTAATTTTCATTTTGATTCTTTTCTGTGATATTCGAATTCTTATGATAGATGAGACTTAACTAAACTTTGAAATTAAAAGAATAAATGTTGCTTTGCAGTGGAATCTGTACATGTAGCAATATATCCAAAATTAACTCTTGGACAAGATAACAGATATATAATTTTGTCTATAAGGGTTTTTTCCACACAAATATGAATAAAAGGGGATTGTAAAATGCTGTCATTGATAAAGTGAAATTCAATTTTAAATCTGATACTTGTATTCTTGACACGTCTCATCTCGTGGGAGGAAACGACGTACTGTGAAAAATCATTTTTTTCAATTTCAGTTCAAATTTTGATATGTGCAATCTTAAGTTCACACGCTGAGTACAAATGAGTGGTTTCACATTTGTGCACCCTTTTCTTTTTTCAGACATGAAGCAGGCGTTTGACCTGTTTGACAAGAACCACGACGGTCGGATCTCCAGTGACGAGTTGGGCCGGGTCCTGCGGACACTGGGACACGACCACTCCCAGGAGGAGGTCGAGGACATGATCAAGACCGCCGACACGAATGGTAAGAACGAACCCTCGATGGGCAACTACAAGCATACTTATCATTGGTCCTCAAGGGAAGAGACCGGTTGAGCTAGCTGCAGAATTGTAGCTCTACGGGAAATTTGGGTTGACGGGCTGTAGACTGTCTACGGTCCGTCAACCCAAATTTCCTGTAGAGCTACAGTTCTGCAGCTAGTTTTGACCGCGAGCTTAAATGACGTACCAATATTATTAAGGCGGCTTGATGTTCAACAAATTAACCATCAGATCTACCTTCAAATTTTTGACATGAATTTTTTAGCCATAAACCATTCTTTAATTAAGAAAATTTTCTAATATTTAATCATTAATTTCTTTTTCAATATTCCTGATATCTTCATATGGGACTCTTATTCTAAAGGAAATTAATATAGTCTAAAAATGGTCACGATCATCCATCCTTAAAAATTATGTGTGATAACCCTATGTATCGGTCAATTGATAGTGTGGTTATCACTAATAACCATGATTACATGTACATGAAGCCCGCATGATCGCAAGGTTATTGGAATGTCATAATTTCTCTGTCTTTGATGCCATCACGAAACCTTCAGAAAGAGTTCAGCAATTATCTGAAAGTCTGGAAGTAAAAAGATTGAGTGCATTTTGTTACTTTGGTTGCAAATAGGATAATGTATCTTAAAAGATATGAATTTTGTTTTCCAAGAATAATTTTATGATACCCTTAAATTTCTGATGGGAAAATATTGTAATGTGTCCCAAATGAAAATAATAAGATCAAAGATACTTTAATTCTATCCTCAGAAGAACCATTTTATTTCATTTACAGAAAATGGCTTTGTTGAATTCGATGAATTTGTCGCAATGATGCGACGTTGGACTCACAATTCTGAAGTAGAGGGCGCTGATGGCGTGTCGACGTCATCGTCGACCAAATCAGACAAGCAGCTCGAGGCATTCCGAGTGTTTGATATGGATGGAAACGGGTATATTGATAAGCACGAGTTGAGGTACACCATGCGACGGCTTGGGGAGAACCTTTCAGACGAAGACATCAAAGAAATGTTCAAAGAGGCCGACTTAAATGGCGACGGATTGATAGATTACAGCGGTACAAATATTTTGTGATTTTTGAAATATCTTAAAGTTACTGCATCTGGTAACTTTGTAAAGGTTAAGATATTTTGTGTATAACATTAATCTGAAGAAAACCAAATAAAATCCTGCATACTCTTGTGTACATATAACGCATGATATGATTACATTTTTTATTAGAAAATAATTTAACCTTTTCTCTTAGTGTTTTATTCGTAATTTTGAGACAATTCGATACTGTACAATGTTATCCCGTATTAAAATTGATTTTGAAAAAGATCTTTCATACAATCGACTTTATTTTTTGTTTCAGAATTTTCTCGACTACTGCACAACTTCTTACCAGAATAACTACAGTAACCTGATGTTGTAAAGATTTTAACCAATGACGTCACAGCTTCCATTGTCAGCTAATTCTCATATGTAATCGGAGCAGAATATAAATTATACATATATTCTGGATTCCAGCCAAGGGAAGTTAACTCGTGATTTGAAAATTCATACCTCATTGAATGCACGTGGATGGCTGATGGGTATATCTACTCATTGATGGAGTTAATAGTACAATACATTCCATTGGTCAAAGAGAGGGTCACGTGTTGTGATCCAACAGATGTCATTTCCAAAAAGACAGACTTCTTGTCTTATTCTACAGCTCAGCGACCTGTTTTTTGTGAGCATACATCATATGACATTTCCTAATAATAATCATCAATTTTCTATTTGACGCTGGTTAAGAGAATTTAAAGACTTTGAAAATTTAAGTAATTAAGTAATACCAAGATTCAAAATGTAAAAGTAATCGACCTTTTGCATCTGACTACTTTCCTTAACAGAATCGCATTTGTTGTAATAAAAGCTATAACTATTGACAGATGATGTCTTAAGTAACCAATGACAGAGACTGTCTTACCTAGCCAATGAAAAAAGACGGTCTTAGTGACCAATGACAAAAACTGTCTTAAGTAACCAATAAACGAGGTTGTCATTCGTAACCAATGACATAGTTGCAATTATTTTATGAAAAAAGTGCAACAAAGTGTTCAGTGAGCAATTTTATACGATTTATTGTTATCGATTGCGGAGATATATATATATGTATACAACTTGAATAAGAAATTTATCTCTACCTATCATGTTATTCGTCGTTGAACTATGAAATTTTTTAAACATTTCGTTAGAAATGGCGTGTGTTTGTTACTGGATTGTTGTTTTTTATTTTTATATGTACTTGACCTTCTGTGTGTGACTACCCAACTGATCTACACAACTAATACAGTAGCATTATCATGGTGTATTTGAACAAAAGATATTGTGAAAATGCAGGTTTTTTTCCCAGGTCTTATATGACAAATTTAAATAATTTCTTTTCGGCTCATTTAGGTGTTATACAATACATGTAATGTGATATCATATAAAAAAGAATGATTACATCGTTACATACCAGATAGTGTTGAATGTTTGCTCTTTTGAGAAAATCCATTACTTTATTAATTCATATAACAAAATCGTCTTCCTTAAAAAAATTGTTACAAATCTTTTTTTTTGGTTTCGAGGTACACGTGTTAATGATATGGAGAGTAAGCCGGGTTTATAATACAGGTGTTTGAAGAGTGTTGTGATGATCTCCCTTAGCAACCAGAAAGTTGTTGATATTCTCCAAGTGTAAATAAAACGTTAATTTGAATTTTCTCTACAATAAAACTTTTGTGATTTCCTATGCTACACAGAGTTTTGTTTTGGTTACGAAAAATAATTGCTATGGCACCCTGATGATATGACCTAAAATCAAGGTGATGTTTTCAATGAAAAAAAAATGCATTCTTATTTTACATGGACCTTTTATCACGTTTAATGTTGTCAATTACGTTAATGGAATAAAAGCCATTATATTCCATATAGTACGTGTGAAAAAAAAACAATGAGGGTTGTACATGTATCGTGCAATCCAATTGAAAAATCTAAAGCATATTTTAACATTTATTTCTTCAATATCTTCACGCATAGCTTAGCTCCAATTAAAAAACAACCAGAGAAAAGCTGTCAATGTAACAGCAAACCGGGTTTTATTTTGAGTGAACAGTATCCATAACCCATTTGTCAACCCAGAATAGATAAAAAAAAAATACTTATCCAGAGAAATGGGATACTCTATATGCAATATAAAGCCCCAAAATGAATAAGTTCAACAGGAGGTATATTTTTCATAAATTATCAACAATTAAAATCCAAATAATATGCACATCTCTGATATGTGTACAATTGAACAAGTTCCCAGCTGAAAAACAGCAGGAGGAGTTATCCATACAATAGGGTACCCTATAAGCAGTATATTGCCCCAAAAATGACTACGTTCAACAGCTGGTGTCTTTTTTCATAAATTATCAAAAAATCAAAATCCATAATATGCACATCTCTGATATTGATTTGCAAAACAACAATTAAGTTCCTATCTTGAAAACTGTAGGAGGAGTTATCCGTACAGATAAGGGTACCCTTTTGTCAGCCGCCCGCCAGCCCGCCCGCCATTTTTTCACCATTGCAATAACCGGATTTTCCCTTTGGAAAATCCGGTTAAAAATGGAAGTCTGTGAGCGTCATTTGGCTCAAAGGGTCCTTAAATACGACCTTTCTGAACTGAAAACATAGCATAATCAATAAGATTACCTTTTGTGTACTACTGAAATGTTAATTTTTGGGGGCATTACATGCAACCACGCAAGAGTTTACTAAAATTTTAACAGATAATTGTTCAAAATAATCCTGCATATGCATATTTGAAAGATAAAAAATTGAGCAGGGATCAATTGATACTTTTTAGATGTATAGGGTTTCAAATACATGTACTTCCATGTTCATTTCTAAAAGGCTAGTTTTTGTGCATATTTTTCTAGGCTTGTGCGATATAGTTGCTTTTGTTTTTAATATTTCAATAAAATTAATGTTAGCTGTATAGCATAATATAATTTATCTTAATATATAATTTGGGACCAAATGAACTCGAAGATACCCCAAGGCACAAAATGACCTTCTGATTATTGAAAACTTACTACCCTACTTATATATATATATATATATATATATATATATATATATATATATATATATATATATATATATATATATATATGTACTAGTATCCATATTAGGAGAAATATGATCAATTCCTGAAAAAAATAATTATCAAAACAAAATTATAGTAATTGTAATTATACTCTTATAAGATAGATACATTCTGTTCATAGAAACACGCTCTCTCTCTCTCTCTCTCTCTCTCTCTCTCTCTCTCTCTCTCTCTCTCTCTCTCTCTCTCTGAGCTGAGAACCATTTCATTTCTTTTATTTCTATGTACCAAACATTAGAAATGACTGTCTGAAGGTTCTTTTTTACTTAGTCATTGGTTTAATTATATAGCAGGAAATAGAAAAGAGGAGATACATCAGCATAAGCTTGTTTTATCTGATGCACTTGCTTTTGCTGAACAAGAAGACAAATCAGTGTTCCGATCAGTTATTTCTGTACACATGTAAAGGACGTCTGGTTCCTGTGAAATAAATAATATATACAAATATACAATTCACAAGTGGTTCGTTGAAAAGGGAGATAAATATATGGTTCATTTCTGCGTCAAGTATTGTAGAAATGAAGACAGACTCTTTTTTTTACATTACATTACATTACATTATATCGCATTTTTTTTTTTTTTGGCAAATACATGTACCTCATGAGGCCCGAGTCACATTTGACTGTATATTATGTGTTTTTGTAGATGTCAACTATAGGACTATATGACAGACAATTTAAACTGGGCTTTTAAAAAAAAAAATTATAATTGATCTCCTTCTTTAAGTTCTATATATCCGGATTATAGCCTCAAGTAGCGTAGCTTGTATTAAAATGAGTTCTCCATGCAATTGCGAACACAGCACAGTAGGGTTGTATAGCGTAAGCTGGCCATGTCCTGAAGATTTGACATCTTATTGGTCAACCAAATTCAAACGGTATCTTTTACAGAGAGCACTGGTCCTTTTACCTCTTTATCAATCATTTTCTTTACACTACAGTCGGTATTCTACCCAACTGAAGCAATATATTTGTGAAATATAATATCATACCGGTAAACTCTAAACACCGGTATCTACCTTGACTATTCAAAAATTTATAGGCATGTTGCCTTCTATTCAAATCCCTTTTCAATGTGCTTTGCTTTACTAAAATACATGTTCTTCTTGGAATACTTGTTAAATTGGAGGGGAAACAATATTATATAATTTGTGCATCATGTAATTAGCCTCTTAACCCAACAAAAAGTCTTTGCAAGCTCTTAGCGTTATACTCATCTAACGTGAATAGATGACGCAAGCCGATGTATAAAACAAGCATGTACTTATTTATGTATATATACTTATGAAAATACACATACATGACACTATACCAATTGATAAGCTGTCATAAACGATTCACGTACAAAGTGGAAATTACTGAAATTGGGTTAAACACTTGGTAATTCAGGGGTAAATGAACGGTTTCCTGGATTCTTGATTTCTTCATTTTTCTTTATGCGCTTCGAGTCAATTATAGAAATGAAGAAATCATCAATATACGGTTGCGCCGTTTTATATCTGTTTAATGACATAGTTGCCCAAATGCTGTATAATCCGGAATTTGTAGGTGACACGAGCAAAAAATATACCGAGGAAGAGATGACTACACTCAAGAAAACGTGTGTTACGGAAATGGCAAAACTCAGTCAAAATACAAGTAAGATTGTTTATTCTTATATTTTTTAAGTGGTATCAAATTTTTTTTAAAAGTTGGTTAGTTTACTTTTTTTCATTGTTTTTTTTTTTTTATTCTTTTTTTTTTATGTTTTTTTTTTGGATTTTTTTTTTTGGGGGGGGGGGGGGGTTAGGGGATTATATGTTTTTTTTCAGGAAATTGGAATCTTATTGGGGCTTTCCATCATGAACTTTTGACAGATTCTCGGTATATATGTCTGCCCACAAACTATTCGTATTTACAAGATGAATGTACTTTATTCATATTTGGTAAAGTTTTTTTTCAAGGTAAAAAGTCAATATCTTTGATAGGCGGGGGGTCTCATTTGCAAGGTTTTTTTTCTTATTAACTTTATCTTATGGAGGTGTCTTGAAGGAGGATTCATTTAACTGAAAAACTTTAGTAAATTAATCAGGTTAACATTTTTTCCGGTTTTATGAATTATTTGTATTTTAATTGATAATGCATATAATTTTATGAAAAAATATAAACAAGGTCTTCATTGGTAGTAGTTTTTTCGATTATTTTTTTTCTCAGAGTTCCACTATTACAAAATTTGAAAGTCTGTAGGATATGTTGATATGAATGAACATTTGGAAGAACTACAAATGTTGTTGGCATTTCCCAATAAATAAATAAAATTTTGTTTTATTTGGTTGTAGTTGATGTTTTATGAGATGGTTAGAAGAAAAGGCTAACATTCTGATCTTTTATAATATACAAAAAATAAAATGCATTTCATATTAGATAACGTATAAACTTTGGACTGGTACAAAATCTAGAATATATAGTGAAGGACAATCGTCAAAACCATAAGCACTATTTAACATACATGTTTAATGGGGGAAGAAATGTCGCTAAGCGCCAAAATTAAGGTTCGAATGCTGAATGTTTTGTACATATACCATACTAAAAGGCTTATCGTCCATTTTGCTCACCCTAAAATCCACAGTGCATGGTTTCCCTCTTTGACCCAAGCAACAAATCACTATACGCAGTTTGGGAATATAAAGGGCATTGCGTTCTTTTGGCTTCAATTACGAAAATATCTTTTTTAAAAGCAGTTGGGACAGTATGTTGATTATCGAAAACGGCAATGTTGTTCTTTTCGACTGCTTGTAATAGAAACACATTTTTTAATCTCTATAGAATTCCCACAATCGTGTCCCCAACAATGGGTTCCTTACAGAAATTCTTGCTATTTCTTTGGGAATGATTACGGTAGCTGGAATCAAGGAAAGGTAAGCAATCCTGTATTTATATTCATTTAAACTGGTGGCAAATATTAACCCTGGTATTACTATGTGAATCAAGGCACGGTACAATAGTTTTTGTTTGCCCACGAGAAAACTTTGCGGGTCTCTTGTGTATTGTTTTTCCTAAAAAAAAAACTGTTTTAAATATTAGTCCATGTGAACCGTTTCTTTTACCTGTAACAATTAATCGCGAAATAATGTCCCGATCGCTTAAAGATGGTTTACTGAATCATGCAGATTATCCATAAGACTCAATGTATTTCGACATAAATATGTATTATTATATGTATTATATATATCAGCAAATATATATATATGGTTTGTGGGCGAAGAAAAACGGAAAACACGTGCCTGTTTTACCTGTTATGATGTATTTAAGAAGGGTTTTGATATACATTTTATTATTAAAATTCTAAACGATAATCTATGTGATTTTTTTAAAATAACTGTTTATATGACAATAGAGTAATTGGCTTTTTAAAAAATTGACCCAATAGTATCAAATTTTCAATAGGTCAAATGTGAGCAAAAGCACGGCAGTTCAAAGTACGTGAGAATAACAAGCCAAGCGGAAGATACATTTATCCGGAACTTCGTCAAATCAAAGGGTGTAACAGGTAAATGTTCTTTACATGGTACACCGGTCTGTCTGTCCGTCTGTCTATATGTTGAATGTAGACAATCCCTATCACACATGTATTTTGTGGCAAGATTAAGAGCCTAGTTTAAAAAGTCGCAACAGGTTGATTTCGGCAACAGAAAGAAGGGGTATGGATTTTTTTTGACAAGATTTAGTCTGTTTTTTTTAAATTAAACTGTTAAAGTTAGCCGAATGATCCTTTTTCTTTTACACACATTGTTAATTACACAGAAAATAACCCAATTTATTTGAAGATATAAGACAAAATTAATGTTAATATCACCTTCAATTTAGATAAAATTCATTATTTCCCTTTAACAGAAACTACAAGGGAGTATAGTTCGGTAACCGTGTAAGTCGATATATTTTTTCTTGGTACATGTATTAATTACATTCTTATCAAAATTAAGAAAAATACAGCATGTAATAATCGTATACTCGTAACATTATATTGGTAGAATACGCATCACGTGACTATTGGATAGGCGGGACTGATGCATCACGGGACGGAGTGTTTATGTGGGAGGGATATTCTCAGAATTTCACCTACAAAAACTGGGGGCCGAATAACCCCGATAGGGTCGGTACGTCAGACTGCGTCATCCTCTACCAACCCTCGGAATACAAGTGGCACGACACTTCATGCACCAATAACAACAGTTACATCTGTGAAATAGAGCTCTAAATAAGGATTTGATTTACCGTTTGATTTTAAAGTCAAGATCTAGTAAATGATTCCAGAGTGCCTTATTGGTGCTAGAACTATTATGACGTCATAATTGATTTGTTGAATCTTATTCCCGTACTTTACGACTTTAAGGAAGGAGTCTTTTCTGGTTTTCGACTGGTCAAAAGTAAATTTGATTAATTGTTCATTAAATCAAGATGAAAGGAAATTAAAATATCATATTTTTCTATCTTTTTTACTATTATACAACTCGGCATAGAAATAGTAATCAAAGTTTAGAATCTAACAAGGACTATAGTTTTGGTGGTACATTGGCATAGGAAAATATCACATGTTTTTGCAATTCAGAATTGCTGTAGATTCATGAGTTTAGCATTTTTAGAGCAATAAAATTATTGATGGATTTGTTCAACTAATTTGAACTAATAATAATATACTGGGGTTTAGAATATGTTTTTAAAACATGATTTGCGAATCAAATTCCATTTTTATAAGCTTTTTTAAGCTCTCACACTATAAATAGATTCGTGTGAAAAAAATCTCTAAAATCGGATTTTCTCTCTTATTAAATGGTCAATATATTAGATTTTCTGTCAAATTATACCTTTATGTAAAGTCTTCATAATATGTAAAAATCAGAAATATTTTTAATTGGAAGCATAGGAAAATAATCAAAATATCTTCAAAATTTAAGAAAATTAGAGGAAATGCGGGCAAAGCAATATCAATTTTAGTTTAAATATTTATTTCAATTTAGTGATATAAGCTGATAGACATTCTGATATTGTATCATTTCATTGAAGAATACAAACTTCATATCTTAAACAGATATCTACAAAACTGCAGACAACTACATTTATTATTATCATCTTTTAAGTTGAGAAAAAAGGTAGTGACCTTGACCTCATCTTCATGCGAAAACAAGGAGGTCAAATTTGATTAAACTGGTACGATCATTTGAATATATAATCTATTAGACTTTGTAAAAAAAATCATGAATTTCTTGATATAAGAAGTATGTCTAATAACGAGAAGACTCCTTCGTTAAAGTAATTATTAGAAAATAAAATAATTTCTTGACATTCTATATTAAATTATAAGAAAAGAAATCCCGATACCTATATTCAATTTGACATCATTTTAAAGGGGAGGTCAAGAGCTTGTTTAATACCGTTTTTGGAGAGACTGTAGACATTCTAGATTAATTTCATTAGTCAAAAATGAACAAAACTCCGAGTTTTAATACTCATTTCCTTTTCATAGCTATTGTTATGAAGCATCACTGAAAAAATTTATATCATGAATTTCATAAACATGTAGGCACCTTTCATTTACTAGATCTTGACCTGAAGGTTTGGCTATTGAAAGAAAACTTGAAACCAAAAATGAAAGAACTGTCCACCTATATGAAAAGTCATACGACATCATGATATTTTAATTAATGTTATTTCACAACGAAATCTTTATAATTTATTTTATTTGAGTTCAAACTTTTTAGATTAGTTTGAGATTTTGTAGTTTTTATTGTGATTATAAATATGTCATTAAAATTTTATATTTGTCCTCTGTAAATTTTTCTAAATTGCTATAATTTAAGAATTAAAATTTCAGCCACTCTTTGACTTTAACTTCCACGGAAGTTGTAAAATTCTGAGCTTCTATTGTTTTATTCCTATGCATTAATACTCTATTATTTCACTTCAATGTGTTGTTTCGTAAAATTATCTTTAAATTTATTTATTTGTACATGTATTTTACTGTTAAATCAATTACTGAAATATTGTAGAACCATTTTTGTCACATCAAATTATTCTATGCTGACACAAAGAATGTATTGTGCACCGTTTTGTTGTAATTTACAACAATATAATATATCATGTTAAGTATCAAGTTAAAGGGGAAACACTCTTCCCCTTTTGGGATTTGATCACGTGTCAAACCTGTATTCATATCCCCATAATTAAAAATATGACACATTATTATTGTTTCTAATCAAAATGAAAAATATTGCATATAGGGTTCATATAGTCTTCAAATACAAAAAAAGCTGGGTTAATATATATCCAAAACTTTATTCTTTACAAATATTCCAGGACGAAATTCCAAAATCAGTTGCTGAAAACAAAAAAGAAAAGAAAGATAATTTCACGAATTACTTTAACTTGCTTCAGTTATGACAAGGGTGTGCTTATAAAACTATTCTCAATGTTATGTTCCTAGAACTTTTCAACGAGTATTTTAAAATCATCACAGAAGCCTCTATATTTATAAAAAAAAAAATCAGTGATAAAACAATAATGAATATACATATTTTTCACAAAAGTTCGAATACGTTACCTCAGTGATCGGCCTGCGAATGATATAAAGGCTAATGGGACCAGGAATTTAAGCACTGAATATAAAAAAAAAAGTCGTAAAATTAAATGTTATCTCTAATCAGGAATAAATAATATAGTCATCTCACCAATCTTTATTAAAAAATGAAAATCTAGTTTTAAGAAACAAGCTAAAAGTATCAAAATCTTTTTTTTTTAAGACAAATCTTTAACTTTGCGAGTTGGTTGTGTTTAGACATATGATAAACAATTTTATACCTCTGTTTCTCGTTTCAAATTGAAAAGATTGATATAAAAATATCCCAAAATTAAATTTTACATTCTCAGTTTGCAGCTTATAAGTATACACGCGTACAAGACAGTTACAAGTATAATTATGATTAATTCTGTTGGCAGATTTACTCATTAATTAATTGTCTTCCCCTTATAACGTTAACCTTATTGCATATTTGTATATACATGAATGTAAGATATCCAGTGACATGCTTGAGCCTTACGTGTATAGATCAGGTAGCCCGCTATTCCTATTCCTACGAGGTCCCCGGAATTTCCGGACCCGTTGAATCCCAGGGGTTGGTTATAAGCTGGCCCGGGTGGACCAATAAGGATACGTGGCCCCGTGTAGAATGTAATCTCGTCCTGTCCCAGAACCAAATGGTACACAACGAACCACACAAAAACGACAAGGTAAATTAAAATGACTTTCCGAAAGTTCATGGTCAGGAAATAGATAACTGAAATATTGAGAAAATACTATCATTAAGAGGGTTGGATGGTCGTGGCCATTTTTAGGCTATATTTACCTCCTTATGAAAAAGAGCTCTGTATAAAGATAAAGTAAAATGCCTAGTTTTAGAGCTAAAACAGTTAGATGTTTTCTTTACTAAATGTTAATTTGTGGCCAAAAGTAACATGTCAAAGGTTAAGGCAGATCTTGTGATTAATTTGTTGACCACACAGCCTCCTCAATCGATTTCTAGTACATCGGTGTATTAATGAATGATTAGTGTACCAAGCAAAAAATTTTGACTGTACATGTTGTACAATGTTGGCAGTATATGACACACCTATAGTGGTCAGTCTCTTTTATTAAATATTGAATTAAGAGGGCTAGATAGTCGTTGTCATTTTTAGTCTAGTATTTTTACCTTTTTTAGACGAAGAGTACTGTATAATTATATAGGGAAATATTTAAACATTAAAGCTAAACTATTTGGATTTTTTCTTTACTAAATAATAGTTACATGGTCCAAAATATCATATTAACAAATTAAATGCTGATCGGATGATTAATTTGTAAAACATCCAGCCTTCTTAAATTAAAACAAAAGAGGTAAATAAAAAAATAAAATAAAAAACTACCTTGGTGGTGTGTATTACTTTCTCTGTGACCGATGAACACTGTGCACACGTAAATAGGTGAGGTAGATTAATTGTACGCTTGTACAACACAGAATCACAAGTCGTCGTTAATTTGCATTGCTTCAGGCGGTGTAACTACCTGTACCCAGAAAATACACATAGGCTGCACCCAAACAGTAAACGTAAATATATATTGATAATATGAAATTAATACACACCTTCTTTAGCAAGTATATATAACTCCATACGCGATGTGATTTGTTTTGGAAATAATAGTATTTTCAAGTCTTGTAATGTTTATTATATTAACACAAGTCACTTTTTTGGTACTAAGTAGTATTCTTCCATAAACAGTGTATATTATCAACATTTTCATTTTTCCCAAGTATAACAAATATACGAGACCGGTTAACATTGTCAGATCCTCAGCAATGTTCGATAAATCTTAAATATCTGGAAATAATTTAGTTTATATCACAGATTTGCTTTAAAATTAAGCGTACTGAGGATCGAAGGTGTCTACTTTCTGGTTACATCGAATCCAGTAGGTTGAATGCAAGTATATTATACGGGGAGGTTTTTTCTCAATATACAATAAATACTTAAAAAAAAGAAATTGTTTAATTATTTTCTTTATTAATGAATATAACAACAAAACATAAATTATAATTATTTATTTATAAATAACAAAATACAGATGATATTACAAATAGAGAATCAGGGTTTGGAAGAATGCAAATATAACCGGATCTAATTTCTAGAAGGGAGTTGGGTTGGTCCGGACCCCCCCCCCCCCCCCAACCCCTCGAAAATTTAAATTTATTATATTTTAATTTAACATAGTAAAATTACCAAATACTCAAGACTTGTCGTATTGACCTTGATCAAATATCATTTGGTCAGGGTCATGACACACCCTACGCTTATAAGCAGCTAGGAACTGTGGAAAATTCTAATCAAAACCTTATGGACCAGACACGAAGTTGGATATTCTGACACCCCCCCCCCCTCCCCCCGTAAAAAAAAAAGAAAGTTTGCGAATATTTAACGATATTTAAACAAACATAAACAACATATTAAAAAGTGAAGAAGAAAGAACTAACAAGCATTTAAAGGAGAATCAAACAATGGGACAATGGGATTGTATAATGCCAGCTATTAAACAGTTAATGACTACATATGTGTATTATCAAACCGCTGGTTGGTAACTCGGTGATGAAAAGTTTTGACTAAAAATTATACGTATAAGGGACCGTCACTATGTTAACCAAAGATAGACTGCAGGTCCTAGGTGGGTACAAAACATTCAGCGACGTTAACATAATATACATGTACATGTAGCAGTAATAGAAAAATAGAAATACAATCAATACTTGTCATTTATTTACTTCTAAGAAGTGGTAATACATTTGAAATACCTTACTTTGAATATTTGACGAATATAATTTGAATAAATTTGCACTAAAAATCATAAAAATCAACAAAGTACTAAAATACAAAATTATTCAGATAAAATTCTCTCCATCCCAAAATAATCACTAAGTCACAAAAACTGACCTCTTTATTTAATTATCATTTAATAAATTAATGCAGTTTTTTTTAATTTTAAAATGCTAAAAACACCCATAAAACAGTAACTTCATTCTATTATTAATTTTAATCATCTGTAAGGAGAAACCAGAAATCCAGGCTAAACAAACGATGTTTTTTACCTCTGGAGGTTGAAGCAGGAAGATGTAAAGGCAATGCAGAAAAAGTGAGGATACCTTCTGAAGTGTGTGATTAATATCTTACACAGGATGAGACCCACTCATAGTGTTACTGTGAACGGATGATCAACAGCTGGAAATTCCCACATACAATGCAATAACAAGACAGTTTAAAAACCAGTACTGTATAAAAGATGTCAAAGAAGTTAGTAGTTCAAAATACAGTTTTATTATCAAATATGATTTGATTCAAGTATGTTCGATTAGCTGCACATTTCTATATATTTTGTATTAATTAATACAGACAACATTTGAATCATAAATTACAACAAAATCTTATTTTATTCCCTTCTACATAGTAGCTACTAATGAAGCTCTGATAAAAATAGGTAGATCTATAATTTTCCCTGAGAAAAAAGCTTTAGATAAACCATGATTTTTTTTTTAAAAATTGTCCATGCATGTAAAATTCAAGTATAAAAAATACTTCATACAGTATTTGCAGAGGTATTAAAATAATTCTTTTCACATCTTCATCCCTGATTTCCATTAAATATTCCCACAGTTTAGAAATAAGAATCATTCTTATTTTCTTTATGAACACAACTTTGGGTTTCCACTTCTACAAGGGGTGTCTTCCCCTGTGCTGCCACATCGTTGTCCCGACATGACCGGTGTCTTTGGTTCTATTTTCACAAACGGTAGCGACAACCTGTAGTTACATGCCGCCATGATCACAACCACTAGCACTACCACCATCAGAACAAACATCAGAAGCTGCCACTGGGCCGGGATCTCATTGAAGAAGAGCTTCAGACACTTCCCTATACTGGAGAATAACAGCTCGATGGGGGAAAGGATACCCCGCACTAGCACGGACCACAGCACCTGACAATAGGAAAACAAGAATATTCACAGATGTGGACAATTTTAATATGTCACAAGGAAACCTGACAAATGATTACTAGTACCTGTCAAATGGAAGACTGGTAGAGCGGTATTAGATATTCATATTACACAATGACAAAGGACCAAAGTAAGGACTCATTCAAGATGAACGTTTCATTTTTCAAAAATAAACATTCCTTGTCAGGTGCATGATATAACAAGAGAAAAGCTGTCAATGTGACAGCAAACCGGGTTTTCTTTTGAATTAACAGTATCCATAATCCATTTGTCAACCCTGAATTGATAAACCTACCTATCCAGAGAAATGGGGTACTCTATATGCAATATTTTGCCAAAAAATAAATAAGTTCCAAAGCTGTTTTTTTTTTGTCATAGATTATCAAAAAATAAAAATCCAAGTATTTCCCACATCTCTGATATATATGTACAATTGATCTGCAAAATGACAACTTCCTAACATTAAAACAGTAGGAGGAGTTATCCATACAATAGGGGTACCCTATATGCAGTATTATACCAAAAAATGATTAAGTTCAACAGATGGCATTTCTTTCATAAATTATCAAAAATCAAAATACAAGTAATATGCACATCACTGATATATGTTCAATTGATCTGCAAAACAACAACTTCTTATCTTGAAAACTGTAGGAGGAGTTATCCATACAATAGTGGTACCCTTTTGGCAGCCGCCCGCCCACCCGCTTGTCATTTTCACCATTTCAATAACTGGATTTTGCCTTTTGAAAACCTGGTTGATGAACCAACTAAGAATGTATTTAATACTCTAAATGTTAATGCAAGCAAGGAAGAGTTATCTCCCTCACTATTCTTCCACATACTGTACACGTATACAATGTTTTTCATACATAACTAATTACTTCTTTCTCAAAAAATGTAAAAACGCATTCTAAAATTAATATAATCCATTTCCATAAACTGATACAACGCCTCCTAACGATTTCATTTAAATCATGCCTTCTAGGATCTTTAAAATGCATCGAGTTTTGTTGTAGGTTGAACCTACCAATGCTGTCAAATCAATTCAAGAAAACTATAACTTGATTCTATGCTTGTTTCACATGTGAAAAATCCATTTATGTTAGCTTTTTAAAAAAATCATTTTTCATTCACATTTTCATATATTTTTTTTCTAAAACTGCCCCTCGCCCTTATTTGTATACTCTTAATAAGATTATTGTTAACTTACTGGTAACTTGAAAACTCTGTATTCTAGATGAAGATTCCTTTTCTATTACAAATTATCAACAAATTATAGCCCCAATTGTCCCCAAATATTTCTCTCTATAATACATATATCAATTTCAATTAGACCCTCCTATGATATTGGCACCTCTCTGTTGTAAGCTGTATAATTTTATTAGCATGTAACAAGCTCTGGTCTAATTTTCGATGGTTGTCTTACAATATACATTTAGGGGTGACATGATTACTTCAATAGTTTCAGTATGTAACAAGCTCTTGGAACAAGACTAGTCTGTTTTTACATACATTGAGGGGTGAGATCTCATACAGGGGGTCCACCATCAGAGCCTTGTGGTACTTCTCACATGGCTCGTGTATCCATGACAACTCCCAGCTTATCCAGTGCCTCAGGGTCTTCATAAAGTTCATCTCCTCGGGAACACATTCCTTGGGAATTCCCTATAAAAAATACAATGAAAACAATATATTATACATTTGTAATATGCTCTGAGGCTAACGTTTAATTTGTGGGTTTTTTAAGAAACAAGAAATTAGGATTAATAATACATGTATAAATTGGACAAAAATCATGCAAATCTAAAAAAGATGTATGATTTTTTTCCCTGCTTAGGCTATACATTACAACATAAAATGAACATATAAACTACTCTTTATAAATTCTATTAGAAGTAGAAACTAATTCTAAAGTCAAAAATGTTATTCATGTTTTAAAGAATATGTTTAAGAGATAACATTCTACTTGGGTAAATACAACAAACACTTGCTGCCTAATGTAAGAAAGAAGAATATCTTTAATTTTGTTGTAAGTCTTCATTATGCTAACATGATAAAATTTGTAAACTATTTGTCTCAATATCAATGCTCTGAACAACTGATGTATTTCAAAAACTCCAATTACAGGTATTACTTTATAACCCTATACTACATGTATATACTGATTCATATACATAATAAACCCTTTAAAACAGGAGCCTATGGACTTTGAAATCCAAAAGTACATTAAATTTAGTATGTTTTTTTACTTACTCCTTTCATGTGAGCAACTTTAGTGGCTACTTGTTCTTGGTACATCCTCATGTATTCCAGTGGTATGCTTATAAACAGAGCCAAAATGGCTAACGTCTTTATAATAATTTTTATAGATATATGCTGAGTAAACAAACTCCAGGACATTTGCGGAGTTTTCTTTTTAGATTTACTCGCAGTTTGTTTCCCTGTCTTCCAGGAAATATATCCACTGTATCCAATGGTTATTATGAATATCAAAAGCATTGCACAAGCAATTTGAATAAAACTGGCAAAGACAGGATTCACTTCCCTTGAAATGAATCCCAAGATGCACAATCTGACAAATTCAAAATCATCTATAATGGAATTCCATATCTCAGAGAAAATTCCTGATGACTCTGTTGGATCTTTTTTCTCAGACTTCCACAGTTTACTAAATACAATGTTAAACCAGTTTTCTTCTGATTCATTGGTTATTAACTTTTGTTGGATGTGATCTGAAAAATAAATCAACAACAATTCAATGTATTGTACGTATATTACCACACTTTGTTATCAATTACCATGATCACACTGATGTTATCATAAATTAACCAATTTCATATTGTTTTACATAAAATTCGGACAGTGTTTTCACTCTTAATGGTTAAGACAATTCTTGGGACTGAAGTGGATTCAACATTTTAAGTTATATCTGGGATTGGGGCCATACAAAATAGAACGTCAACTTTATCATGCAATAATCATATAATGTCAGCAAAAAGTAGATTTGTGTATCCACAACTGGTCAGAGCTTTGACACTTAATTTTCTGGTGTAGACATAACACATCAACATTATCGTGTTCACTATAGGCCTTGTTGTCTCCTTTTAAAGTATGTCAAGAATGTCTGACAAAGATAGCAAGACAAATAACAAAATAAGTATATACTTACAGTATTTCCAGATCAAGTAGAATGAAATTATGAGTACCAAACCTACTACTGAGAACACAAAAGGGTTAATGTGTTTCGCTGACTTTGAATTTGATCCTTTCAGTTTGACTCCTCTAGCCATTCTTGTTTTTACCGCTATATACGCCAGCCTGTTAACTATTCCGTATTCGTATTTTCGGACTATATACATGAGAACCAGAATAGGGAACCAGGCTATTCAATTTGATTCGTCCCCAATACAAACCGTACCCCATCACAGTTTTAAAGAATTCGAAATGTTTTCAAAAGAAAGCATATGTGTGTATTCTGAATAAATATATACTACACCTTTTCCCTTAAATGTGGACAAAAATATTCATATAGTAATATAATAGACCCGTTAAGAAAATCTTTACATGCTTCTATATGAACTGAATGTTTGAAAACCATACATTTTGTATAATTGAAAAAAATATTCTATTGGATATTCCAGTTGGTATCTATGCGCTGCTTTAATAGCTGTTTAATGATAACCGGCAAGGAAATGAAACTATTTCACCCCCCCCCCCCCCTTCCCCAAAACTCCAACTATGGTTAGAGGCCATGTTAACCAGTATGCCTGATATGTGATAATGTTGTGGGTTTGACTCGCTTGACCCAGTTTTAATTTCATATTTTAAAGATTTTTTAAGATTTCATCCTTTGTATTCCAATGTAAAATGGGGGTCCGTTTAAATAGTTCTGAATGAATTTTAGAATTAAGGAGCCAGAAACAGGAAACTACATGTACGTCATTGAGTAAACGCGGGACCGACCGAATCACCCCACCCCTTCAAAGTACTTAAGAATATCCATTTGATTTATAACTGCAAGTCGGTAGCCCCAGGTCTGAAAAAATTCAGAAGTCCAAAACTAGCACAGCTTTTTGTGTGCCGCTCCCAGGTCGATTATCCGAATTTTTACAGACCTGCAGCTATAGTGGATTTACAGACACACGCATTTATGTTAAAACCCTGCATTAACCAGCTATTATCATAGCTTTTAGAAGAAAAAAAATATATAACATATTCATGCAAAATACCCACAAAATAAAATCAAAAGATTACCGAAACAATTATATATGATATCTGAAACTTAAGATACATTGATAATAATAAATCTGGAAAATCATGTATTTTGAAAATAATTATCATAACAGCAATAGGATTCCGAAGTTACACGTGTTAAGTACATACGTAATATTTACACATGTGAAAAATTTCTCCTGGTCTATATGTGTAGTTGACCTTACAGTTACATGTAGTTGACCTAAAAGTTACATGTAGTTGACTTTACAGTTACACGTAGTTGACCTTACAGTTACATGTAGTTGACCTTACAATTACACGTAGTTGACCTTACAGTTACATGTAGTTGACCTAAAAGTTACATGTAGTTGACCTAAATGTTACATGTAGTTGACTTACGCCTCGAGCCATCATTCTGTGCTTGATTTGTGTCTCCTTTGTTTTATTCAAAGTCTTCTTAAGGGGGTCATTGCCCTCCTTAAGAAGTTAATGCCCCTCCTTATCCATGATGTCTACAAATTCACGTACAAATTATAATAATTAATGAATAAGTAAATGGGGGGTTACATTTTTTAAAGAACAGATGTACTAAAGAAAAAAAGGTATTTGAAGCAGAAAACAAATTTTTACCGAGTTTTGTACATGTATACACAGCAGTAGGTATGAATTATAGATAAGATACATGTTGCGTCAATTACTTGAAAAGGTGATAACTATGAAATTGTGTACAAACCTTTTTCTTTTCGGGATATTTTATATTTGTCGCATTGAAGAATGCCGTCACAATATCGCGGTGGGCGATGGGATCAGCCTTAATAAAATTATATCAAAATTAGATTAAAAAAAATAAAAATAAAAATAAGACAGCCTCCAAGATTAACACTGATTATATAGATCGACAGCTCGAGCCGACCCCGCCTTGTATCTCTCGTACAATATGAAACAAGTATTCTAAATGACTTTTAATACGACCTTTCTGAAGATCTTACTAATCTATATATGCATATTGGAATTACTTTTCAAACAGTCAGATGGTTTTGCAACAGATTGAAATGTTGACCAATTTTTATCAATCACGGCCTAAACGCTCAATGTGCAGTTATAGCTCTCTTAAATAATTATTAAATGTGGGATATGTATCACAGTGTGTTTTATATAAACTCATATATTACTTACTTTTGATTTGTTTTCATTCTTTTTCATTTTTAATTCACAATTATTTTTATCTTTTCTGCAAGTTAGTGCAAAATATTTTGATGAATTGAAATGATGTGGGGGGAATGAACTAGTATTCAAGTGTTCGAGGAAAGCGAAAGTACATGGGATATAGAAATTGATAGCTGAGGAATGTCTTGTCGTCATATTTTCCTGAGTAAAAATCAAAACAGATTTAATAATTGAACGATGTCTTGGGATGGGGGTTAAGGATAAATACGAAAATAAATTGTTCACCAAAGGGGAGTGGGGGCCAAGTATAAGAAAACTCAGGTCTCACTTTTCCAACAAAGGCGCTCTCTATTTGAATCAGTGAGTAAAAAATGAATTTAAAGAAAACGGAAACAAACAACGTTAATTAAATAGAGATGCACATTTTTTCATTCACTGATTTAAATGAGAAACGCTTATGTTATCCAACCATTCATAATACTCATATACATTCAAACAAAGTAATAGAACAGATTTATATTCTTACAATTGCTTCTATTTCTACTTCCTCCTCTGCTTCATCTAGGATGTCCTCAAACCAATCATCCTGAAAATGATTATAATTCATAAAACGTCAAATAAATCAACAAATTATCATGAACAATTAATACGACGCTGTATAAATAAACAGTGAACAAAACATACTTACCAAATCTGAAACGATTAGGAATTCACGAACTGGTCTTGGCTACAAGAAAACGTGCATTGTACGTTAGTGTATCAATTAATTGAACATGTAGATATTAAAACTTCATCAATATTTCATAGTTTAACACTGATTGACGATTAAATGAATACATAATTCCTCAGAATTAATTAGGTTACTTACTGGGTCGTGCGGAGGAAACTGAGGCCTCGGACTGATAAAAAACTATATAAAAAAAGTACAGAAATAAACACATTATTCAAAATCACCACATGGAATTAGAATTTGTGTAAAAGTAAATAAAAGTCTTTACCATCTCAAACTCCGCAGCAGTGTACAGGTGAGGGGGGACATAATAACTAATGTCCAAGTAGGCCTACAAAGGTAAGATATCGCGTTTAAACTTACTTGCATATAAAAGTATAATACGGTAGTATATTCAGGTAAACGTAGAATATTTGTAAACTGAAAATTAATACTCACATCGGAATATTCATTTGTAGAATGTCTAATGATAGCCATCGTGGAAAAATCTGCTTGAATCTATATAGTAAGTATGACGTCACAATACAATAAAGAGCTGACGTCACCATGACAGATTTATCTATCCAATCAGAAAGACGGATTTGTCACGTGTCCGAGTAACTTGATATTCAACTATGCAGAGCTCTACGGAGACACAAAGGATTATGGGTAATACATGCGCGGATCCAGAAATTCTTTTTAGAGAGAGTCCGAGGGATATCTGAGTTTGTCGAGGCATATTTTGTAATTTTACTATGTAAATTTAAGAGAATTTAAATGTTCTTGATTGCACACACAAGTACTCTGTTGACATAAAAAGATGCTTGAATTTCTGATAGACAACATCTATGTAGTTTTTGGAGACCTGGTCTTCCAACAATCACTATCAGTCGGAATTCCCATGGGCACAAATTGTGCTCCTCTATTGTCTGACTTTTTATATTTTTATGAAGCAGAATTCATTCAAAAGTTTGTGCAAGAAAAGAATAACAACTGTTACTTTCACTCTTATGTTAACTCAATGTATCCCAGTGAGATTGAAATAAAAGATACCACAGATTCTGAGACATCTGTTTCATATTTGGATATTTTACTAGAACCTAACAACAAAACTATTTGATAAACGTGATGATTTTAATTTTTCCATCGTCAGCTTCCCTTACTTATGTAGAAATATACCATCATCACCTGCTTATGGGGTTTATGTCTCTCAGCTTATTCGTTATGCAAGAGCATGCTCTACATACGACCAATTCATTAAATGAGGCAAGCTACTAAGTAAACAAATAAGTTGTTGGAACAAGAATATCAAGAACTTCGATTAAAATCATACTTACGCAAGTTCTATGGTCGATACATTGACCTTGTCAGCAAGTACAATGTTTCATTAAGACACATGCTGACTGACGTTTTTCATACTTGTTAGACCATTATTTATACACCGGACTGACTACGGTTTCTTCCGTTTTCATAATCTTGACAATAAGCACAAGGCAGGTGCGACCGGCCGACAGGGGATACTTACTCCTCCTAGGCACCAGGGCCCGGGGTCATAATACTTAGATGAGCACACTTTTGATCTCGGTCTCACTTTTTCACAATACATTCCTTTTGTAAAAGTGAGACTGAGATCAAAATTGAGCTTTTCTAATTTTTATGGCCTCGGGGCCTGATCCCACCTCTTTCTTTCTAGAGGATCCGTGTGCTCTGCTTTGAATTGATATTTCGCTTTATGGATTTTTGAGATGGTTGACAGTTTGTTATTGTTATTTTCCATTTTCCTGGGGATAAGGGGGAGGGAATCCCGGGACCCCCTCTAGATCCCCGCTTGTAATATGATGCCTTCAAGATAATTATATACTCTTAGATAGGCTATCATAGACATGTTGAATATTTTTATTTGAAGTAAAAAAATATACCAAGAAGGAGAGTAAGAGTTATGCAGTTCTGCTTAAGTGCAGATAGACTAATGAAATAATTATTTGATGAGAAAATTGTCGATGACCCAGAAATATTTCATCGTAACCGAAAGTTATGATGAATATCTGTTTGATCAAACTTCTAAACTTTAAGTAACTTACAGCCTACCCTAATTAAGAATTTCTCGTAGTTCTCTAACAAAAAAGATTAAAAATGGCCGCCCTTTTTACTGTTTCCTGATATTTTGAGAGAAAACTAGAATCCTTTGCGTCGAGAACGAGTTTTTCGAGACAGAAGTTTGACCGATGAGAAACTTCCTCATTCTAATTCTAAACAAATGAAAATAAATGTATTAAGCAAAGTTCATATAAGTTCTAATCTATATAACACATCGTTTGATTCATTGTGTGAAATTCATATCATTCTTGTTGACTTGTTGAGTCAAGTAAAATTTTACTTTATTTCCATATCCATAATGAATTCAAAGTTCAAATAATCAAAATAAAATATTTACATTCAGTGTATATTTCCCCTTATGTTTGCATTGCGACGTTCAATTTCCTTTGTATACACTTAGCTAATTCATGCGCCAGGAGCACAAATATAAACGTCATCACGCGTTTTTAGTATATTTATTATTGTAAGATTAAATGAAACGTTCAAACTTGCTTAACCAATTTGATATGTACTAATGGAAAATAATCGTAAAATCATATCTATTCATCAATAAAGAAGAATTTTTGACAAAATTTCTGGCACTTTATTTTAAGTCGCGGAAGAGAACTAAATAACATGTTAATATGGCTGTTCCATGTAAGAATCATATCCCTGAGTAAGAGCGTATATTTAAGCATTGAATGCTTATTTTTGGATGCGAATACCGCGCTAACGACACAGCGCTGATGACATTTAGTACAAAATTTTCGCACGATTTTTTTTTTATGGCTGCAGAATCACTTCTGCAAATTACATGTTGTATTGAATAATGAGTTTTAGCGCTTTGGTGCATTTCGTGCATTAATTTAACATCATGCATACTTCACTCGAAACAATTAAACACTTGAAATACTTTGCTATTAAGAAAAAAAACAAATTTCTCATTTAGATTTAGAAACGCTGTATGTAAATTTCCTGGATCCACCCACGATTCCTACATCTTAAGCAGCAGTTCTTTGCCGGAATGTGTTGCTAATCTGACGAATGGAGGATACACATATCTTGCTTTGGGGAGATGACAAACTTAATAATACTGTTAATGATCACTTGTTTTCCTTAGTCCATATTTTTATTAAAAAATCAAAGATTTTGATTATGTTTACATTTGCATCAAAATGTGTTATCTGAAACTTTATTGTAAATCATTTTGAATCTTTATATTCATATACACTTATATGACATTTTATTTGCATGTGAAAATTTTGTATGTAAATTATTTATAGGGAAAGGGCTCAATAAGTTTTAGAACTTGTGCCCAATCCCATTGTAATTATATTACAATAAAAAAAGTTTAAACCAAACCAATGGAGGATGGTTGCTGGTGGACTCGGGATTCCCGTTGAAGGAGTGGCTAATGACCCCAATCAACAACCCAAGAATAGGCCAAGAAGAGATATATAATGCAGCGCATTGCAGGACAAGAAATCTCACTGAAAGGGCCTTTGGTTTTTCGAAAGCCCGTTTCAGTTATAAACATACTTAGTTTTAGTCATGGAGTTGTTTTTTTTTAATTCATTTACATCTGCAAACCATTGATCAAATTTTATTCAATTTAGATTGTCTACACAAAACAGGGGGAGGGGTGTTTACCATTCAGGTCATCCAAATCACCCCTACGAATGTTATTGTCATTTAAATTTAGACCACGTGGTTTCATTTGACCCTTTCAGTTTCGCAGTAAAAATCTTGCCTCGCGGTTAAAGTCCATTTCCTATAATCTAGGTACTTGTAGTCAAATATAAAATCTAGACGGGTATTTATTGATTTTAAACTTTATCTTCATTAATTGGTAGATAAAATGAGTTTTAGAAATAAATGTGACAATAGAAAATATAACTATTTTTTGGTGTTGCACCAATTAACATGCTTAGTAGCGATCCCAGAGGCTGTTGGAGCTTACTCTTGTTACGCAATATGAATGCCGCCACACTTAGAATGAGGATAGACCAAATGCAGTTTCGAAAAAATCCATATCTACCAAATGATAGACCATTGTCTAGAGAATATATAACCACTTTTGTTTTTAGTGTGTTTCACCTGACAGGTGAGATATTTACCTTTGAAAATTAATATCCCATAGGAAAAATGATTCTCCAACAGGAAATATTGACAATACTATAGGATTTTCTAAAAACCCTATAGGAATTATATTTCCTATAGGAGAAAGGTATTTCCAGTAGGAATTTGATTCAGACAGGTAGTTTTCCTATAGGGAATTAAGATTTCCTATCGGATTTTATCAAATCCTATCGGGATTTGAAATTCCTACAGGAAGTTCTTGTATTCCAATAGGAAATTTCGAATTTCCTATTGGAATAGTGTTTTTTCTATGGGAAAAATTATTTTCCGGTAGGAATTAATTTTTGAAAGGTAAATATCTCACCTGGCAGGTGAGATACAATGATAACAAAGGTGGTGGTAATCTCTATAAGCAATGGTCTATCATATGGCATATTTGAATTTTTCGATATATGCAGCTTAGACGGGTGCAAAAATGTCACCTTGGCACTGGCATAATTATCCGGCACAGTGTTATATGTTCCTTTGTCGAACTTGCATCCCTCATGATGCCTCATCATTGGGCCACACTGGTCTAGCTTGAAGATTCTTTGATAATACTGGCAATTTGGTTTCAGAGGAATAGGACACCACCCAATTTTCTGTATATTTTCCTTTTACACTGTAAAGAATGCATCGTGTATGGGTTTAAAATACCACTCAAAAGTAATATGCGTAAAATTTGGTTAAAATCGATCAAGTACTTCCAGAGAGAAGGAATTGGAAATGGCGACATCGACAGCAATAGGAGGCTTTAATTAAGACGCGATAGGCAAAATATGATCAGAAAGTCTCACTTGAAACTCCATCCCAGGTGATCTGAAAACCATTGAAAATATGTAAAATTAAATATTACAAATGAAAACATAAAAATTAGAGTTATCTCTCTTAACTTGTGTTGGCAAACTCGAAGTTACTGTTTTAGACAGAATTTCACGTGAATATTGTGCTACAGTTTAAAAACCATACTTATTCTAATCCAAAATTCACTTCATATTCTCTTCTTACGTGAAATTATATACTCAGTATATGTGGTGCAATATCATCCATTCTTAATTTTAACAAAAGATGATAGCGAAGAGGGCTGGTAAAATGGCTTTAGTGAATTTTGTGGGTATCCCTTGTACCCAAATTAAAATCCACACAATTAAACAACAAGACCATCTTACGTTATTCCTGAGAGAAAATCGCTGAAATTATTTCCCTTAGTAATGAAAATTGGCCCCTCAAATTAGCTGCAGGTCTGTAGCTCCCTGTCTGGAAATATTCGGATGGACGACCTGGGAAGATGTCCATTAGTTCTTAAAGATTTAAATTGTTCTTAAAGATTTAAAATGACCAAATTAATAATTTTTAGCGCTTTAGTAAGATCAGAAAATGAAGTAAATGTATGTGGACTCAAAACGGTAAATAAACATCTAAAAGTTCAAACAGCGTCGACGTCATTCCTCATACTCGATTTTTTCACATAAAGGGACTGCGCTCTAGATACATGTATATTCTTCTCAAAAGTTTAATTTAAGCATGATGAAAATGAAAAAAAATGGTTTGCATATTAGTAGCCAAACGCTTGGAGTGGTGACCCACAACATATTATTATAAACACTATCTATAACATTACATTCAATCGTTTCAAAAAATTCACACGTAATCTATGGTATTTCTTGAGATCCGTATGTGATTCATTGGTTACCGCAACATACATATTTATAATTCTTTATATATTTTAAAGCTAAAAATGAAAAAAAAAAAATCAAGACCATATCCAGAAAGCTGATGATCGAGTCAGTCATCTCAAAAATGGACGAGACTCATTCAGGCCCAGAGTTTCCATTCTTGTTGCAACCGGTTTGATATTCAAGGTGGACAACATGCTATGACATCTGGAGGGAAAGCCTCATTTTACATGTACCTTGTTCACTTATATTAAACGCGTTTTACTCCTTTTTTATCATAGAACTGCATGCATTTAACTTGTTTTTCTAATCTTTAGATACATAAGATTTATGGCATTACGATAGCTTATAATTCAATTAATTTGATAGATCTATAAAGTATCTCTTTTGAAATATATAGGTATATTAATGGTGAAATCATATTTCAAGAGATATTTCATAAATAAAATTATTATAAAATTTTGATAAAGATTCTGAGATTATCTTTTAGCTTCGAATTCAAGGCTGTGTGTTTTAGTCAGACGTGTAGAATACATACTTGTATGAGTACGCATGCGTAAACACCAGGAAAATAAGACAATATGCTTTTATGCAAAAAGTTGATTAGGAGCGATCTCTTTCATAAAGCTCTACAAGCGGTTGACTAAATCTGAACTTTTTTTGTTTATGATACACGTACGTCACTTTTTTCCTCAACGAGTTAAAAACAATATTGGGAAAATCTGTCCGTCATTTGGCACATATTATATAAAATAAATGGAACTAAAAATACATATTAATTTGTTTAATACTTATTCATTCACAGAGTATCGACAAATATTGTCAAAATAATATAGGGTATAAAATTTGAACACAAACGGTGACTTCAAATGGTATTGTTAGACAAGAGTTTCCAATAAGTTAGGAGATTCGTCACTATGCATGGAGCTAAGGCCTGTGTCCGAATTCGAATCGTTTTCGTCCATACTTTTCGTACATGCAAACGAACGATCCCCATTCAGACTGGTCAGACTGCGAGTAAAGTCGCCACACTTTCGAGGAGTTTTGTACGCGTAAATCTCCTTGTGAATCCGTTCGCTGATTAGTTCATCGTTGTCTAAAGAGTTCGTGGCGGGAAATTGGAAGAGGGGACGGTTTTGTTGGAATTTCTCTCGGTAGTTGGTTGAACCGAACTGGGAATCGTTTGAAGTATTGTCAGTATCAACTGAAAACGAGTCTTCGATGTCGAACGAATTTTTCTTGGCACTCGTTTCTTTCGAGTCTTGTTCACAGCTTCCTTGATCCTCCTTGTCTTGCCATTCCATGATGGCGCCGATGTTGACGTAGTCAGCCTCGCTATCGTTTTCCCGCCTTGCCGAATGTTTGATTTTGGACTCAGTGTGGTGTGTTATGGGAGTGCTGGTGTGGAAATAATCCACAGTCTGATGATTTGTTTTACTCTTGGGCACTCTGTCAACATCATCGTCACATTTTTCCACATATTCCAATTCCCTCTGAAGCTGTTGAATAATCTCTTGTTTTTGGTTCAGAACTTTGTCGCAATAGTCAATTTCTTTGGTTATCTCTACTGCCTTGTATTTCTGCATCATGTTTGCAGAGACGATACGGTTAAGCTCGGCCTGTAGATTCGCCAGCTCCGACTCAATATTTCGATCCGTGTTGTACATATCGGCATTACAAAATGCGTCGTTCATGGAACTCTGTTCAAAAATCTGCCCGGAAAGATCCATCATTTTCGATTCTTCGTTTTTGATTTTGTCGTCCAGATCGATCACGCGCTCACAGAACTGAATATACATTTCCAGATTTTCGGGTTCCACGTTTCGTAGAAACTCCGCCATACTGTCTTCCAATCCAGAATTGAGGTAGGCATCCTGTAGGTAATTCTCACCGTCCTTGGCCACGCGACACTCGTGGAGCTCGGACTCAATGCTGTAAATTTTCCTGTCCGTACTCTCGATCCTGTGTCCAATGTCATGAAGCCGCCTCTCCTGTTGGATAACCAACTTGGCCAATTCCTCCATAGACTTCAGACGTGACTCGGATTCTCCATGACGATGTTCTGATTTGGACTTGGAGTGTCTGCTGCGAGATTCCCGCTCCCGGTTTTTGGTTCGTCGGTGTCGTCTGCGTCTGGAGTGTAAGAATTCGCCGTACTCCCCAATCTCGTCCGCGTGTCTCATGGCTAACTGTACATTACACTGCTCGGCGCCCCACGCACGCCAGATCTTGAGTATTTTCGTTCTGCCTTGTAGAGGACGTTCGACATCACGCCATCTCTCGTATATGGTGTATTTGTCCGTGCTTTCCATTTCATGCTGGCCATCGTTGTAGAGTAATGCATAAATAACGTCATCACATGTGGTTCTCTTCGTCAGTCCCGTCACCCATTTCTGTGTTCCACACACCCAGACGGGGATTTCTACCACGAGCTGTTCTGGGTACTCCATCTGTAACGAAAAAACAAATTGTCAGCTCGCTGCACAAACAAGCATTGCACTATACAAGTACTCTTGCATTACTTGTTGAATTCAATGTTTGCAATTGAATCCTTTACGATGTGTAAATCTATACTAGACTGTAGAATGACAGACACCTGCATGTTTTATGAATCAATAACAAGTTATTGCAGTAGAGCAAGATGTACTCCTATCATTATTGACATAGCTGCCATTTAATCTTTTTAATATTATATTTTGACTTTTAACATTTATTTTTTTCTTTTATATTGAGGGCGTTTAATTCTGCATAATCTTTACAAGGCGCGAAATCAAAATCCAATTTTTATATAATATTTAACATTTACTACAATACCCTATTCTAGGCCTACCCCGAATCAAAAGCTGGTTTCTCGACAGAATTTTGTGTCAATGTTAACATACTCTGTATACCGTGCCCCACCCCCTGTTCAAATCTAATCTTATTACAACTCACGTCGTTGTTGCCTGTTGACACGTCTTTGATAATGTGTCAATAAAAACGGAGATTTAGTCAATATCCCCCATTTTATCGCCCGTTAACCTGTAATCGCCTCACAAGTTATGATAAAAGTCGTTCTCAATAGGTGCAAGGGGAGCATGATTTCTACAAACTCCAACAATTATAGATGTTAATTTAGAAATAGAATTGTTTGTTCAATGCTAAAAGTTGATCTGCAGGACTGTTTCTATTCCTGTTGTAAAAAATTCGTTTTCCAAAAAATAAAAATATATACAAAAATCGATATAAAAATTGTGAAGATATTCCCAATTTAAAAGTCACCCTGAAAGAGCGCATTTACATAAAAATGTATGCAGACTAGAATACGGTCTTAAAACCTGGATAAGTAAATAAATTAAAAGCTCTTATTTTACAATTCGTTTCGAAACGAGATGGAATCTTTTTGTTAAAAAATTCTGAAGTTTAATTGCATTATGAACACACACACAAATTTACATATATCGAATATCTGTGTCAGTCCACGGCATGTCAAGGCAATAAGAGAATACAAGTATTGCGTCACATACCGCTTATATAGAAAATACTCCGATCACCGGCAATAAAGATCAGTTTCCAGTCATATCAAATTATTTATGTGTTTGCTCTTCAAAATCTAAGATATATAATATCATTTGGCTGGAATACAGTCACGTAGTGTTGATTGAATGCACAACAAGAACCTGGCGCAATCGGATTTGCAAGTCCAACTGTGGTTTTGAATTAAAAGAAATTAATCCCTCTATACCCCAATTTATTTTTAACTTACTTAAGCCAAAAGATTACGTATTAAGGAGTTGCTGGTCTAAGGTGTAAATCTCGACTGTTGCCAGATCACTTTCATTTCATAAACAACTTATTTAACATCTTAAGTCGGAAAACGAAATATCATTGAAGAGTTGTTTATATATTTTTTTCTCTTAATCCACAGATGTTTATTACATGTAGTAAAGAAATATGCGTTACATCAACTGTCATTGACAGTTTAAACTTCAAGCTGAATGGAATTCAAATTAAGTGGTTCATTATTTTGGTGAGAAATATCTTACTTTTGTAAATCCCCGAATATGATTCCTTTAATTCAGATCGTTTCGATGAAATAAAAACGTCCAGTTGAATCAACTTTTAATTAACTCCATGCCTGTTTGACACATACTTGAACGTTCAAGATATCTCAACTGTCACTTGAACTATCAAATACCCTGCATTCCATCGACAAGAGCCGATGTATGGGTGACGAATCGCCCCGGCTCGATTGATAGATGCCTGGGTGTGTTTGGAGGGATATTGTTGTCAATAGGGTCCAGCCCTGTCCTGAGAATTAATATCCACAATAAACACTTTATGTAGATACAAGTTAAACACGGCCAAAAGATCACTGTTTGCTGTCCATTCAATCTATTTAAATTCCCTACATCATTACGGATCGTAAATTAGAAACAATTTGGCATTCTTTGTTTACAATGGGGGTATCGGGGATCCACAAATAGGGGCGTGCTAGTGCATATTAAAACTGCGGGAATGGTATTTTACATGAGGTCACGCTAGATTCCGATTGGAATCTCCAGCTCCAAAACCCCCAATACATCGATGACAATCTACCTAAATAGACAAAGCCTCGGTGGTCTGAGACTAATTAGTTTCCGATCAGAGGATATTGTTTTATAATAAGACCACCAAAGACAATCGGTTTCTTTTCCTTAACAAGAACCACAAAATTGTTCAATTATGGAAAAAACATTGACTTATTGCCAATTTCTTGCATTGTTCTGGTGAAATTTCTTTAACCAAAGATCGCATTATCAACATACCTGGAATACACAGGAAAGTTCTTTATGAATGCAAAACCACGAAGTGGAGAAATTAATTAGATAAGGGTTAAGAGCAGAACCAACCCACTCTTGTTTTTAGCTTCACAGATCAACGGTCACTAGCTAGCACAAAAATAAAAAAGTACAAAGGTACATGTGTTAGTTTACCAAAAACGAGTACACACTTATATAGGCCCCTCACCCACTGCGATTGTGTACGCGAGTAACATAGTCTCACACCTTTTCAAAAAGGGCGATTACTCGGATCCCTTTTAATATTTCCGGTTTCCCGCCTCCCTGCTGAGAAGGGGGAATTATCCAATTAAAGCGATGACGGGTTCTGACGGACAGACACACGTCTCTTTGTTATGGGTGTTAACTGTGAAAAAAAAGGCTAATTTGCAAATTTTGTTCGGGTCTGCTGAATTCCACTGTTACGGTCTGCAAAGCCCCGATACCGTTAGCAAAATTTTAAAATTATTAGAATTAATACATTCACTTTCAATAAATTTCTTAATATGATATATTTGATATACATACATTTCCTTCAAGTGGTTTTGCAACTGTTGGTCAGTATATACATATATCAACCTGCCTAAGTTTAGAATTGATTTCTGGAAATTGGTGCTGGAAAACCCTGCCATCATAAATCTTATAGACACGCCGATTTTTAAAGGATTATTTATGATGGGCGCTGCCCTAACTGTGCCTATATCCGGACCCCTGGGTCCTCAATGCTCCGTTATGTCATGTCAAGGATTTGTTCTTTAACCCTGGCTCGTGTTTTTCTTGTTAAATATATAACAAATGTGGCTGGCCAGATTGTTGACAAAAATAATTTACGACATAAGAACTGTCGACATCTGTCACTGTTTAATATATATATACAGTCATTGAGAAGAAGGAGAGAAAAAGAATCGATCAATTAGTGACGCAGATTTCATGTTCCTTCATTGAAGGCTAAGATCCTCAAGTCTTAATCTGATTTCTTATCCCCATAGAAGGATCATCGATCCCTGATCAAAACTTATATTAAGCCCCACTTCAACTTGTCAAGTTATAGACATACTCTATACAGCAAAGTAATACAGACAGGCCAAATCTTCTACAAGCCTTACTATATCGACTTAGCTGCTCCCAGTGTAAAAATTGGATTAAGTTAATCCACAATTGACATTATTCTCTACCAATATTTAACCTACCAAGCTCATAATCAGTTTGGTGTTTGTTTTTGAAAACACAGTAAGGTGTTTTACCGTTTAATCCGTTTCATGTGTGTTCCTGGATTTAAGATCATAAACTCATAAACAGTAAAGGTTTATAACAAATCACAGCCTGTTGTTACACGATCGTTGGTTATTAGTGTATACATATATACTCTTAATGGTAAAGTACTATTCAGGTCAAAGTCTCGTAAAGTCGTAAAAAATGAGGATTGGGCCAATAACTTGAAAATTGTTTTCATGATTAAATCTTGTCTAGAGATATAAAATCTCCATTTGACACAACCGGAAGGAAAGGTAAAAGTTATAAAAATAAAAGCACGTCAAAATTTCACCAACCTTCAAAAAAGTATATCCTGAATTTTCAGTTTAAAAATCCCATTACTAGACCGGTGTTTCAGATTCAAAATGCAGATAATCCTAATGGACACAAAACCCCATCTTAATAGTTATAACAGTCAGGACCCAGACAAGTGGAAGAAGATTTTTGTCTCTTGCAAAGTCTTCCCTAAAACAAGGGGTTGCGACTAGCGTGGGTCTGCATTCAAATCTGCACCCTGTGTAACGGTTAGCAAGATAACGCCCAGACTTATTTAATAAAATTCTCAAAACGCATTAAAGTGTCAGCCTGTGGTAAGCTGCCTTTAAATATCAGAGTCGACTTTTAAATAGTTACATGGACCAGTGCTAGAGTAAAACGTTATGGGAAAAGCGTATAATTAAACGTGTACAAAGTGATAGTGTGTAACGAGCCCCTCCCCGAAAATCCCCTCCCATCTTTAAGAGATCACAGAATCATTTGTAGGCCAAATATATCTCAGTCTATTGTCCTAATTTTACAGCATTTTGTAAGACTTGTATCACATGCATTTTGTGTCTGTTTGATACAAAATTCGGTTTAACACCTCTCAGAGACGGTAATAGAATATTATTAGCTGTTATACCTAGTTTAATTTCATTCCTAATCGGAGGGCACGACATTATATGGAATTTAGCACCGTAATTTCATACTGCACGGAAAACTTTAATTAACTCTCGTATGGATAGATCAAATACACTATTAAAAGTACGCGGCATTGGAATCCAAGGTCGGAACTATTACTCGCTATGAATGATGAAAAGCAATCGCCAATCCTTCAGTTATCATTCAGAACTAGCCATTTTGTGGGTTTTCCTTTAACCAAACTCAAAAAATAATTTTATTTATGTTATAAAAGACGCTTTGTGTTTCAAAGAATGCAAACAGACCAAGTTACGAAAGGAAGATCTTTGACTTCGGGAATCTCCTAAACACACCAAGTGACTCATATAATTTCTTGCCATTGAGAGATTCTAATGAAATTTATCGTTATTATATAGAATTATTGTTATTGATATTCATAAATACACGTGGGTCTGGGTATATTATTATTTACATTCCTAGCTTTCAAAACAACAATAATTAAGCACGTACGTCATCACATTAATTCATTTCGTATACTTTCGACACGACACACATATCAAATGAAAAATATATGAATATTGGAAAAAAATAATTATATCTATTTTGAAATTATATCGCTAAATAGTCTTACCCAATCAGTTTGAATTCCCCCTAATGATACGATCCGAAGAATTATAGATATATGAATATTTGGAATTCTCTACACGTGCGCTCAAAACATCCCGTGTCAAAACAACTGTCAGTATGGGCCACCACACGACACCCAGTCATAGATATATAGACAGTGACCTCAGCCAGTCGATAAATATTATATCATTGGTCTATCTACTGTATGCTGAACCACGCCCTCGGGCCCCGGGGGTCGGGACTTTGATGTATATCCCATGGACCCGTTCCGCGGGTAGTTGTGACTTTTGATAGATATCGCCGAGAAATTTCACAAACAGCGAGATTAGAACATTTTCACCCAAGACAAAAATTAACTCGTGAAAATTAGCGTAAACGATAAGTTCTAAAATTTGTGTGTCTGGGGGTTCCAACTCAAGTTCAAGCCGACTGCTCACAAATATAAACGTCCTTTTTTGTCATACGGGTTCTCAGTTTATTGAAAAATATTCCACTAATGGTTTTGCTACGTGGAAAACTGGTGGGTACATTGAGGTGACATTTCTTTAACTATATAAAAGTAATAGCCTATCTTCAATTCTAAATACCTTTACAGTCACCATCGCCGGGACATTGCAATGAAATAAAAGTTTTCACGATTTTTTGTTTGAAAAAGCAGACGGTCACATATTGTTGACTCGAGAACTAGGACAGAGAGGAAAACTTCCATTATTGGGTGTAAAGTTCTCACGATTTCCACCAAATATCACTTTGTAACCGTGGAAACGCGGAACACTGCATACCATTGTCTATCAATGCTTTTACCCTTAATAATGAAAACAAAAAAGTGAGAAAAGACGCATCACATATGCACAATCAATATCTGCAATGATGTTCATACATAAAACATAACTCCTTAAAAGTAGCTTTAATCATTTGAGAAATAAGACTTGTGGATCAAAGTGTAGCTCTAACAAAGAACTAATGATTATAGAAAATAAAAAGCATGTACTAATTTAATGAGTATGGAGTAATAACAAGATTGTCATTGAAGTTTCGATAAAGAGTAGACAGATTCGGTCCTTTGGACCATCTTTCATGGCTGTCATCAGGGCTAATTAATTGCTTGTTCTGCATCTATTGATCACCGAAAAAAAAAACCCTATCATTATTTCTATGGATAAAATTGATTACACTATTACATGATTGTTTGTAACGAGCCTGCCTGAGGGGTGCAGAAAGTCTTACTGGAGCAGATTCGCTATTAATCACTCGACGATACAGCGTATTAACAGAAGGGTCCCCCAGATCTAGACAAATTACGTTGAACTCGTAAGGTTGCAGACATGGGAGGTACCAAGTCTTTAGACTGGTCCTCTGTCTCTATCGTACGAAAGTTAAGAATGTATATCGCGCATATCAGACAGGCATTGCCAGTCTACCAAGTCTAAAACTCATGGGACAGGGTTTACAATACGACTTCCGGTTAACTTTATAAATTACTTTTGCGTTGTTCAAGTCTTGGCGTTTTTGAGTATCTCCCATGTGGTCTATTTGGCCACTTAACGCATGACAATTTCAGCCAAGATACAAAAATTATGTCCACATTACAACCTCTTTTATAAACAGACAAGCCAAACTCCACTTCATTGCCTGAACTGATCAGATAGCGACTGTATTAGACTTGTTCATTGATAGCTGGCCCTCCAATCTCCGGGGCTTGAGTCTTGGGTTACGGCGATATTTCAATCGAACTGAAGTATTACTTAGTTAATCTGATCTATATCTTCTAATATTAAAGACCCAAGAAGATAGGGCTTAAATCTGAAATATGGCCAATTTTTGATACAGACTGGGTAGACGACCATGGAGAAGGTATCCAGAAGTGATTAAACAACACGTCGCCATAAAGAACTGAAAGGAATTTGTGGTTCATATCGATTTCAACAGACATGTCTCTTAAGGAAGTGATATCACTAATCTGCACATGTTCAAACGGGCTTAATTATACCGCAAACTAAATGTGCAAGGAAAAAAAAGCCAGACAGTCATATCGGCCTAAACAAATAATAGATTTATTATCATTTCAAGTTCATGAGTATTTAATGTGAGCTTGAATTCAATAAAATCAATTCGATTCTTCATAATAAACTTTTAAAAAGTCTTATCAGCTGAAATTTAACATGTTACCGTTGCATATTCGCACGAATTTGATCCGAAGCAGAGATAAGATATCTATCACGGGTATTTTTTCATAAAGGATTAAAATTGCTGTGAATATTACATACATATTTCATGTTCTTCTTTGTTTTGCAAGCTATATATGTTGTAGATAAAAAAAAATTAAAAGCGGCATAGCCCAAGGTCGCCCATTTTATCCATGTTTATTGATAATCTCTAGCTGCAGGGTGTTGTAAGATAATGCCGTAACAATCGATTCTACTACGACAAACTGTTTCACATTTTGGAAGAAATAAAAAGAATATCAATGCTTCTTTTCACATAAGTATTTCAATAAATATGTGTTTGAAAAATAAATGAGAAAATAACTTTAAACATTTTCATGTAAATGACGAGAAATTATAAGTTAAGATGACGTGACCTACCTTAAGGAATCAGGCGTTGTTTTGAAGTCGGAAGCATCTACCTATAATAATGAATGAAAAACAAAAATTAAAAACTTCATAAACAGCTGAATTAAGAAATGATGCACCATTTTTCTACCTAACATATTAAAGTACAATGATTATGAGTTATATTTATCAGTCAAACATTTTTTTCTATTACATCATTGTGTTGTATTCAAGATCATCTAACAGAGAGCTTTCTGTTATTTTCGTACACAGATGACATTTGTACATTGTAATATCACATAACAACGCTTCTTTGATATTGCTATGCTTCAAAAAACAAATGTCATTTTTTTTTCAAATATCAGAATTACTGGGGATCTCGGGAGAAGCCCCCATCTCTTTGACTAGGTCGTGTTTAACGGCATCAAAATAGAATTTATTTGTAGGGGGACTCCGCTAATGGCTAATTATTCTATTTCTAGGGTAAATACACAAAATTGCTTATTGCAGCCAAACAGAAACTTGTCACTTCAAAGGTAGGCAAATATCCTGCGCTTGCTCAGGTTTTCTCGGCTTCTGTATTTTGACAAGAAATCAAACATGCTGTATCCCGATGTATTTGTCATAATTCCCGGTGTAATTATGTCCTAATTTAAAGAATCAATATTGCAGACTTGCCTTCTTCAAATCTAGCGAGAAATTGAAAAGTGGCGACCTTTATCCCTATTGTTATATCCACTAAATGCGTACTGATATGTCTCTACTCCAATTTGAAAACTGTTCTGTGTTATAAGGTGACAGGGGATAAGGGGAATAATGGACCATCATTTTACAATGTATATAGCATTGTTGTTCTGAGAGAGAGAGAGAGAGAGAGAGAGAGAGAGAGAGAGAGAGAGAGAGAGAGAGAGAGAGAGAGAGAGAGAGAGCAATTTGTATATAGAGAGTGTCGATGATTATTTATTATCCAAAACTCTATAAGTACATGCAATATTTGAGAGGAAGTGCGTTTGAGAGTTTATGGTTTTACTAACTGTAAATTTTGCCTCAATCAAACAATCCCGACTCCTCTTAACTCCATCTCTCGCGTCACAACGAAAAGTCTGCAATTGTTTGATAAGACCAATATTTGCCACTCGCCCCACTTTGCGTATATCAATGTTGACAAAACCATCTTTAAAATTTTATACAACATAGCATCAAATCTCGACTCCAGTGTGTACTTAGAGAATGGCCCACTATTTCTCGATTCTGATAAATGTAACAGCAAACAGCCCGAGTATTTTACAGGTTACCCAAACTAAAATAAAGCAGAACCCGGTTTATGTGTTTGGAGAAACTGGATCAATGTCGATACACAAAGAAGTAGGGGACTAAGTAATGTTTATCATCAAGTTTCCCCCGAAAGTGTGAAAACACGAAAGGTAAAAAAAGATTAGACTTCAAAGAGTCGCCCCTTACGCCGTCTCTGCTATGTGCTAGCGTAATATACATGTAGTATGTCAAACCGTTCGTGGTGTGCTAGCAATACAGTATATTAATAAATATAACCAGTGTGTGCTAAGTGTAGCGGTACAGTATATCAGGTCGTACCCAGTTTGTGCTAAATAGACATATGGTTTATCAAATCGTACCCAGTTTGTGCGAACTACAGGTACGGTATATAAAGTCGTACCCAGTTTGTGCTAACTAGAGGTACGGTATATCAAATTGTACCAAGTTTATGCTAACTAGACGTTTGGTAAATCAAATTGTACACAGTTTGTGCTAACTAGAGGTACAGTATTTCAAATTGTATCCAGTTTGTGCTAACTAGACGTATGGTATATCAAGTCGTACTAAGTTTGTGATAACTAGACGTATGGTATATCAAGTCGTATCCAGTTTGTGCTAACTATAGGTACGGTATATCAAGTCATACCCAGTTTGTGCGAACTACAGGTACGGTATATCAAGTTATACCCGACGTGTGCTAAATAGTAATACAGTATATCAAGTCGTACTCGGTATGTGCTTACAAGCAATACAGGATATCAAGTCGTATCCAGTACATGTGGTAGCAGTAAAGTATATTAATTCTATCCGCTGTGTTCTTGCGATTAGTATATCAAGTCGTACCCGGTATGGTGAAACACGTGAAGTCGTTTCCGACGCCTACTGTCTCTGTTAGTTACAATGATCAAAATCAGCTTTTAAGAAGTGAAATTTTCATTAAGCATCGCTTATCGAGTGGGTATCTTCATGGACACGTAATAGGAAAAAAATACTCCAATATACTCTGCTTAAAGTCAACATCCATAGGAAACAAAATTGCAAAATGTGTCTTCTCTTTTTCAGTGAACACTTATAATTGTTTTGGAAAATCAGACACTGTCAGGGAATTTTCCTTTACTTTTTACCCCCCCCCCCCTTTTTTTTTTTTTTTTTTTACTGGAGCGGACATTCTTGAAGGAGCTAAAAAAATTACACACAATGCAATTTTTATGCTCGTTATCAATAAAATATCGATAAAACCTGTACTTACAACAAAGGGCTTGTTAAAAATCCAAAACCCTAGCCTTCAACGTGGAATCAAACTAAAATAATAACCAGATGTAACAGAGTACGGTCGATGTATTGGAGATCTCGCTCAAAATCCCCGGATCAACTACTCTTTGATGCAACCTTTCGGAATTATAGGATTTGTAGGTAACGCACAGCGTGAAATCGACACACTACTTCAACAGTTACATAATCAGAAATTCCTCACAGAATATAATTTATATAATATTGGTGACTTTCGCAATAATCTACCTGGGATCCGCTCAGATTGGCCGTGTAACGGAGGATGAGCTGGGATCAATGGATATATAGGTATACAGACGCCAAATAAAGGTTATCTACCCTGGAATCAGAGCAGGACAGTTGTTCAGATTTTACATAATTTCGAGTCCCTTTAATTCTTTTAAATTTCACAGCCGAGTTGTGTCAAATGATGTTATTACGAGCGAGGGATCTGATATACTGCAAGTTATGAGCTGCATTTGTAATGCAAGTACAACATGATCGAGATATTATCACGAAAAAGTTACAATATTGACTTACAATACACAATTCTGTTTTACATTATTTTAAATATAATGTATACATGTTGGTGGAAAGTTTAATGACCCCCACCCCCATTCCCCCTCCCAAACAGAAACATAGGAAGATATATTACATGACAATGAATTTTGCTTTACATTAGTAGCAAGGGTCGGGTTACAATAATTTCATGTTGTAACATCACAACACAGCCTAGCGTTTCATCATTGCGGTCTTTTGTTTGAGTTCTTTTACAAAACACACACGCAAAGCTCTTGATATTACGAATAATAACGCGGAAATAGGAGCCGAAATACGGGTCTTAATGACTAATAAGGCGTCCATATCGGTAACACTCAGACGTGGATTGAATTAAAGCGACTCGACTAATCTGATTGGGTTTCCAATAGGTAACGCTCAAATGTCCACAGAATCACGACACGTTGAAAAGTAAGGCCTCGGAAAAAAGCAGCGATGGACCATCAAATGTAGCCTAAAAAACATCACAACTTTGTAAATTTTTACATATATTGATTTTTATTTCCCAGTGCACGTTCATCGCTAGTGATTTACTTCTGATCCCTGCATTAGCGTTTTAGCATTCAAGACTCCTGTGAATTTTGAAGCAGAACACCTTAAATTGTGGGAATCATCATTGATTATTCATCTTTTTTTTTTTAAGTGTTTACCTTTTGGATTATTTTCTCAGATATACAATCATTGCTGAATTTTACGAGCGACTGAATGCCAGCTATGCCCCGCTATATAACTTAAATTTATTGTCGTGAAATGGGTTACAAAATTGCATTAAACAGATCACATCTGTAAACCAAATTGAATCGTATATATTCAGAGATAAAAATGTTTTAAATCGGCCGCTAAAATGCCTAGTCATCTAGGTCCCTTGTTAAAAATCTACACTCCAATAACACCTCAAGGAAAACATTTTCTTATTTATATTGAATCACAAAACTTGTAAACCAAAAAGAGGGTAAGATGTAGATTGAAACAAGTCAGTGCCTCTGAGGGACAATGGATGCTGGATGACAATGCTGGCAGTGACAATAGACCCGGCTCTGGCTTTTATTTCCCCCTTCCCGGGGCTTTGTCCGGGAATTGGCCTTGTATCGATTTGAATTTCTTTATCACATTCAGAGTGGCGCTGTTTATTTAACCAGAAAATTCAATCTCAGAAAATTTACTTAACGGTGATAATGGAGGGGCTTTTTCAATGAATTTGTGACGGTGTAATATTGTTTTATACATTAGATTTATGGGGTCAATCTACCAACTTCCGCTGGATTCGCTTGCTTCTCTTATCTCCTCTTTGTTCTTTAAAAAACGAACTACCACTGATATTCAAAACTAGAAATTAGATATTCATGTAAAACTTGTATCTATACACTCTGTAAACAGACGAATACAACTTTTGTATTTTAATCGAGTTTTTAACTCAAACTGTTCATTATATAATCTCGTAATAAATCAGCACAAAAGGGGGGGGGGGGTCAAGCAAATTTTTTTTTCTATTGGTATTTTCTATTTCACTTAAATATTCTTTTAAATATTCATTTCACCTTAAAAATTTCAGAGTAATTGTTGAATATGTACTAAATCAATGAATAAAATAAAGTTAAAACTGTCGTGAAATATAGCTGTTTCAACAGTGGTACCTAAAACATAATAAAAAACACCAAATTCACTGCATTCTTATCGATAAATTAGCTCTAGCATTTCTGGGTAGTACATCTTTTGATTATCACTAACTTATTTCATTTTCAGCAATTTTAATAGACAATGCTTTACATCGGTGAATTTTATCAGGCACCTGCCTTGATTTAAAAAAAAAATTAAAATTCTAAAAGAAATAAGTATTAAAATATCACTATACCGGACTTCATGGAATTACCCTCTGTTGCAATATTTCCTGCATTCGTTTGACTAAAAATTCAGACCGGTGTAAAATTCAATAATATCAAACAAACCGATATTTTTTTCCTTATCTTTGTCAAGGGTACACCCACTTTTAAATTCCCAGGTTTTCCAAAGGCATTTTTTTTTATTTTACAAATAAAAAGCCAAAATGGTTCTTTTGAAAAACTAAATAAAAATGAAAAAAAAATGACGATCCGACAGTGTACCTGTACAATCAGTCATACAAAGTTCTACGTTTCGAGCTTCTCATGATCAATTAAAAATTAATTTTAAATTAAAAATCTGAAAGAGAATATGTCAATGTATTTACCTTGATCTGTTCCTTTCACAAGTGAATTGAATATTGTGGGCGTTTCAAGATAAATCTGTAAACACTTCCAAATATATCCAGTCACTATGTCAAAATTACTATATCAATGTTTGTTTTGAGTTGAGTTCGGGTCAATTGCGCCTATAATTAGACACACTCACCACTAGTTGCTCTCGCCTTGCAACAGTTCGTCAATGAGTGTTACGTTAAATGCGGCGGGATTTAAATTTAGTGACCCCTATTTAAAACTTTATTCAAACATTTCCTAAATCAATGCAAATAGCAACACACTCGAGTCACGCAATCTAACCCAATAGTCTAGCTTTTTGTTACAGTACGCGACAAGTTGATCCCGATTGTTTTTCAGCTTCAAAATACAAAAAATACCTCGTGGCTCGAAAAAAATGTACACGACTGATATTTCAATTGGAATTAATAAACATTAAAACCAAAATTATAAATTACGTCCTACGGTTCTCAACGAATCCATTTCTCGCTCTTGTACCAGATAAAAAGGATTTAATTGAAAAGTTGAAGTCTCCTGAATACATCAAAGATTTGACTCATAGCGTGATTATGACGTAGCGAGTACCTGCTATTCATGGGTGTCATGCTTGGGCAGGGATCTTAACATCTGTTTAATCTGAGTCAAACACTTCTAAAATATTTATGTAGGGACCCTCAAATGTTTGTCCACGAAATTACACGCCAAACATGAACGAGACCGTAAACGGCTTTTTAATTCCGAAAATAAATCGGAAAATTCACGCCCGAATTCAATTAATGGCCGTGAAGCCCTTCTCTTTAACACTGGAGATTTCTGTGTCAATACGCACTATGACCCATATAAAAACTTATTATGAATGAAATCTTAATGAAGTGTGGATATAACATGTACTTTGCAAGAAAATAGCAAACTTTCGTGGACCCCCAAGCTTTATACAATCTGTCCATTAACTCTCTGGTCTACATTTGTATTCATGCACAGTTTTAATGAGCCAGTGAAAGACCTTGGATCTCCTCAAGGTGCCCATAGTCTGATTTATCCCGAGATCTGAGACTGGTGTGTGGGAGTTGGATATCCCATAATCAAGTGTATTTATCATTTACTCTTTTCAAAAATATATTTAATATTCTATATGGTCATCTAAGAATCATATGGGTTGAAGTCCATATTTACAGATGGACCTCCTCCAAACACCTACCCCACTCATCAAATTCCTAAGTACACTCCATAGTGACTGTTGTTCAAGTTGAGGCAAATACAAAGGTCACACAAGAGACCAATAAGATTATTCCAACTAAAGTATTTTGATCATTTTACTTAATACTAACATGTACAAGATATTTCATTTTGATCCCAAAGTTTTATGATAAATACAATGTACATGTAGTTGATTCAACTGTTCCAATAATGAAAATGGACCCAAACTCTGTATTACATGGTAAGTATCACATACGTTAGCACTTTCATCACATTTAGCACAATCAATCAATATCAAGTGCAAACATATTTGATTGACATGATCATCTAAATATCAAGTCAAAATCAACATTGAGCCCTTTGATTTGTCTTTCTCCACTGCACCACACAAGTTTTTAACACTGATCACAACACATTCTCCAACAGTTTAACATGTGCCCTCACATCTAATGTATCTGAACACATCAGTCATGGCAAGGATTTTGGGGGGTGGGGGTGTGTGTGGTCAGTAGCTGGTATTGGTGGACCGGTACCTTGGGGGTGGATGTCACCAGGTGGGGCTCCCAAACCTGTGCAGTAACTTGTCCTGGTCAGCTAGGTCCTTCTGTACCTTCTTTCTCATGTAGAAGATCGGACAATCTCGGCTGAAACAAGAGAAATAAATAAGTTACAACTCTTTAATCATGGGATTCTATAATTTTATTCTCTTTTGCTGATAAGAAAAAAAAAAGGTTGGTATTTTGAACTAAAAAGTATTTCATTAAAAATTGACATGTACAAAAAGTTAGGAGCTTCATGCTTATTAACTGTGGTTTAGGCATTTTTTTTTAGTTTCTTAGGTCAAAAATAATACATTATGCATGGATTTACTTCACACTTTGAAAAGGGGAACAACCTTTTTCTTCTTTTTATGTAACTTAAATCAGTTATACCCCTTTCAAAATGCCAGTATAATTGATCAATGCAATAGCACATGCCATAATGCTGTTGTGCCTAAGTATTACATGCAGACCTACCTAGTACAAAGGACATCCTCATGTAGACTTCCCTGACACCTCTGGCACTGGGTCCACAACCTTGAGAACTTCTCCTCTAGAATGTTGAGGTGAGAGATTTCCTTCTGATAGATCTCTGACTCCTTTGGTTTACAGTACTTACACACAGCTATACCTACAACCACAACCAACCAACATTGTGTAAAGTGACTACTAAAACAGTTTAAAATTAACACCAAATGAATAATTTTACATCTAATTAGGAACACAATGGAAATTCATGTCCAAAAGTTAGACAATTTTACTTTTTACCATTTTGCATTAAAAAGTTCAAATATGTAAACTCCTGATATAAAAAGTTCTAGAGAACTTTTAAGAGCTACATTGTGAAAATGCTTTCTGACAATGGTAGGAGAGGAAATCAATGACTGAACTGCATGAAAATAACAATCCTACAATCTTCCTATGAAGATACTGTATACAGGGTTATTTTTGCCCCCTGTTATTTTAGCCCTTCTACACTTGCAAAAAGTTTTGCTTCTTGAATTCATCCAGTCTTATTATTAAATTTTTCCACTAACAATGAGGTTGTAAGGGGTGAAAATAAAACGGATGAATATTTCCCTGTATACACTAATAATCCTAAGTCATACCATCCTCCTGCAGCACAGTGCGACATCCTATGCACGTCTCCTTCTTTTTGGCAAATGCCATCAGCCCTCCAACTTTAGAGGCCACTTTGGTCTTAGTTCTAGTGTGGTCTCCCCCTATAATTCAAGAAAAACTATATCATTATTATCAGACATTTTAAACTACTGTTTCTTTCTCTTGTGTATACTGTCAATCAGGATTTGTGAATATTTGTGTTGCGAGTAATTCAAATTCAAGTTGAAAACAATTCATGTAGAAGGAACTACATGCGATAAGGTCTAATTTCTGCCCCCGTGTTTTATAAATTTGAAAAAACATCATATCATAAAGATATTTTGATAAAATATAAAACTGAATATGCTTGTTACAGAAATTTTAAAGGTTTTCAACATCGATCATTCCTCGTGCTTCTATGACGTCACGTAAATGTGCCATTTCCCGC
>CM065926.1:8763841-8773841 GCA_033439105.1 Magallana nippona | reverse complement strand
CAATTTTTGGGAGTCCACAATATCAAGAAAATCTGAAACATGCAGTGATTTTCGCTTAAAATTCAAAAAAACTGTTTGTACAGAGTACATATGTAATTCCTTGAGTCAATTAATCACTCCCAAATCAGTCGTAAGACAAAATACTACTAAACCCTGTAAAAGCTGCAGTGTTGAAATATGATTAGGTGTACTGGTTGACGTGCGTCCACATCAGTTTATCAGTTGTGTAAAATTCATCGATGTGTGTCCACAGTTGATTATAAAAGCTAGCAGGGGAAAAGTGTAGAAAATACTCAGCCATGTGTGTACAAAAGGAAAACTCAGACAATTCCACAAACTAATTCAATATATCATAACAAAGACATTTCTTTTCCTCGCTGATTCAGGTAAGGGTCGTCCCCGAATCTTTTAAGTTTTTTGCTGAAGGTGTTAAACTGGATAGTGATTTAGTTTCAAATCTCTTCATTAATTTCGTTTTTTTTTTTCATATCGGTATATGTTCAATTTTGATTACAGGAGGTTTTAATTCTTTTGAGTGTAAATTGTAAGTTTTTTTCTGAGTGAAGTGAAATGCATTGGTTGAAGGATATTTAAAATGATATTACAGCTTATGAACCTGGTATATTATTTGTATTTTACAAAATACATCACAGCTCATAGTTTGGGGAAAAGAATTAGCTCAGCATAAGAATTGTATTAACAATATACTAAATATGTATCATCAAGTTCAGATGAAAATTACCAGACAACAATCAGTAACCTGCTTATTTTACATTTTGTAAAAACAATAGGCAAAGGAAATGACGAACAATGAGTGTAGTACAGCTTTGGGTGGAGAACAATGCAGCCATATGGGCTGAGAACAATGTGTAGGACTGTGCCCTACTGACTGTGGTTTGTTCTGCAAATAGGAAAAAATGCACCATTGTTTCAAACGTGGGCGTATTACGGATATTGGTGACCAAACTTTAGCCATAAAAATATGGTTAAAGCTATTGAGTCAAATTGTCTCTTCAATGTAAGGTTTTTTTTTAAAGTTTTATATTAAATTTGAAAAATGTGCAAGAATCATTGCATTTGCCTTTCTGTCTATTCTGCTGTCTATTCCTTTTGTCTATTCAACTGTCTATTCCATTTGTCAAATCATCATGGCTACCTCGTGCAAGATTGATATTTTTTCTGATATGGCAGAGACCATAAGGATACAGAAACTATGGTCCATAAAACTTTCCATACAGATATGCTCCAAATTCATTATTTCAATGGAAACTCTTACATTAAAGATATGATATGTTATCAATGAATTATACAGCCAAACATTGTTAAATTTGATATACAATCACATTGCACAGATTAAGCTTATGAAAAGAATAGAACAGTATATTATCTAATCCAAAGGCATTTCCACACTGTACAGTGTATATAGGGCCACCAGAAAGCTATTGATGCTTCAGCCCAGGGAAAAACTGCCCCAACTGGTAGGAAATACAAGACCAAAGATTTTGCAACAGATCCTGACACCGCAATGTTATGTAAAAGTGGCATTTGGGTAGATTCCTTTGTTGGGAGGTTCCAATGCAGGCATTGTGTGTAGAAGTTTTGACAAGTCTTCAGAGGCACAAGTTCTGACAATCAACGGTGTTTTATGGCATGTTTTCTGTAGATTTTTATCAAGGTACCATGAAAATTTGTCTAATCTGTGGTCTTAGAATAAGTAGACATCATGTTCAATTAGCCCTGCCTGACCACAGAAAAGGCCCTCGTCTGATCTTTATTGCTAGGACACATTCTGTTCAGGGGAGTTAACCCACTGAAGAATCCCACCCTAGTGTAATGTATCGGGGATTGATACAGCATCTATCTGAATTAGACATCACAATGATTCCACATCTAAAGAGCTTTAATGGACCATTTCTCAATAAAATCACAATTTAATGAGATAATAGCCCAATTAAGACTAACGACAGCAACCTGCAAATCGTTTAACCCTATGTCAAATCAGTAGTCTTTACATGTGCCTTCAGAATTTATTTTCTCACTGGGAATTGAGGCTTCGCTGGTTTGTTACAGGGTGTTTATGTATTGTGTTGAGGCACAGACTCCTAGAGGAGTTAAAAAACACAATGCCAAGACTCGGAGCGCTTGTCTAAGACGAGAAGCCTGTTGTGGTTAGAGTCATCCAAAAAATTCTTGATGGCAACTGGGTGCTTGATGAAGCATTTACTGTCAAGATGATGAAGATAGGGAAGTGCCCCTTGAAAAGTTGAAATCAGTTGTGTCTGGTAAGGGCTTGACAATGCACTGCATCTTTAGCTTCTCCATCAGGTCAACTGTGTCAGGCGTTGTTTATGGGACTTGATTTTTTATATTTTTTTTTTTTGCCAAATTTTATGTTTCAAGAACTTTTGTGAAATGGCAGCAAACACATTTCAATTGCACACAAATAATGCTGCTTTTTTCTTGAGCAAATTGCCTTTTATTATGAGATCTCTTAGAGTTTTTATTTTTTTAGAGAATGATGGCATTATGGTGGGGGTTTTCTTTCTTTTTTTGTTATTTTGTATGGTATAGCTCTCCAAGTACTTCTCTGAGCACTGTGGCCTAGGTGTAGCCTGAAAGATCCATACAAAGGTCAAGATTCTAATATATATTTTGTAGTGAGAGAAACATAGAAACATTTCTTTTCAATTGACATGAAAAAAAATAACTATACAAACAAATAAAAGAGCATTATGGAAGATTTTCTAAAGATTTTGATATGATTTCTATAGAAGTCATTTCGAGTTTTCATTCTCTGTGGAGGATTTAATGTGCATTTGTCATGTCTTATCCAACAAAGGACAATGGCTTGATATAACTTTAATGTATGGGTGGATAAAAGTTCCCCCATGACAGACTGAATTCAAATTTACTTGTTGGGAAGTTCATCATTTTCTCATAAAAAATATTAAATGCGTCAATAGACACTATATTTCGAATTTACATAATAACCCATCATTGGCAGACTTTAGAGACATTGAAATTCACAGCTTTTGTTCGAATTCATACACAGCAACATCGGGTTTTCAATTACTTCACAAAGTCCACTTCATTGAATTTTGGTTAATATTCAGTAAGTCTGTCAGAATAGAAAAAAGGTTCCGTACGGTCCTGCCATTTCAAGGCATCCAACAATTGAACCATCTTTTAATTTGTTTTCAAACATATTTTGTGTGAATCTATCAAAACAGTCATTGTTGTCGTAACTTGGTAATTTCAACTTCATTTGGTTCTGTAAATTAAATTTGCTTTAATGTGTTGGTGACTGAGAAATAGATTTAGCTTTTTTTGTCCCCGAATTCCACCGCATGGCGTCCAACCATTGTGAACAAAATGAAGTGGAAACTTGACAAATACAAATTTGGACCATAAGAATCGAAAAAAAGAAATTTTATTAGGAATATTGTAAGTAGCTGGATCCAGCATTAGATGTTTTGTAACTCTGGTAATATTGGTGCAGAGCTGAGAGCTATATGTATTGCATATAGAGTTCATTTCAGAGTCCTGAATAAGTGAACCAATTTGACCCCATCTGGTTTTTTTTCTGGCAAGCATCAGAACTTAAACAATCGAGGAAAAGCTTTTATCTTGGGTGTCCAACGCAGGCCAACAAAACACTGAAGTCAATGTTTAGAACTTAATTAAAACTGGGTAGCTGTATTATCCCATTTAAAATCAAACTTATGGATATCTCTCCTGCTCCTAAAGCCATTGTTCAGGAATCCCTGCAGATAATTCCACAATGATGCCCTATTATTGGTCAATAAGTTTGGATAAGCCGATTTATGACTTTTTTTTGCAATCAATTGGTAATTATTAAGTTATATTTGCAGTTCCTAAATTTTTTTCTAAACAATTCATTATTTTGTTTGGAGTCTCTCTACAGACAAAAGAATCAGGAATTGGTCAGAGACAATTCCCAGCTGCCTGTTATCCATGGTTGTCAATAAGTACAGGGAACCTTGTCTTGTGTCTTTGCAGGGTCCACTGAATCCTCTGAGGCAGTGTATAACCTTTGAAGTCATCCACCACTTAAGACTGGCCACACTAGAAAAAGGTAAAACTAGTGAATCATCAACAGCAGAACAATATATAAGTCCACTATTAATGCCTATTAGTAAGTTATACATTGAGTTAAGAAATTATGAATTTTTATCCTATGTTAGATGGTTTGAATAATGTAAATAGCTAATGCATCATATGGAATTTTGATCTAGAATAAAACATTGATCAGTTATGGAAAAGAACATCTATTGGTTACTACCTTTTAAATAGATAAAAGTGTTGCAGAATTAACTTTTTCATCTTAAATGTTATGAAATTTTATAAATCATCAATAATTTTTAAAAATAACACACAAGGAGAATTTATTTTGGTTCTCTTTATAAAAGTATGAAGCCCTTATATACCCAGTCTGATTATTGTAGTCAAGAAAATAATAGACATTGATGATAATATTCAGTATGTCTAGTTGAGACTGTATTGTTCAACTTACTTGATATTTAATCACTACATTTTGCTCATCTTAAATGTAATTTACATAATATGAAGGCGGCTATATGAGAAGTTCAATTATTGTGACGTGGGTGTTCACCGGATATTTGAACATCATGCATTTTTAATCCAGTTTTTATACATTCAACAATTTTTTTGGATTTTTAAAGTTCTGAAAGATTGTATTGTTAAGACGATATCATTGTTGTCAACACCCATTTACGTATTATTTGGGATGCAAAAGTACATTTCAAGCGTCATCCTTTTGTAGAATGACAAAAATAAAAAATAAGTGCGTTTGAAATACAAAAACTTTTAGTCTAATAAAAACTCTCTCAAGTTTTTTTTAATTATTCTTAATAATCAAACTTAGGTTTATTCTGTGGGGATATTTCATTCTTTCTATTAATATCATATGAATTTGTAAGCAAAATAAGTTAATGAATTCACAAGCAGTATATATAATTTGTAGAACATTAATGCATTATTATTTTCTTTGATGCCATGAAACACCAAAATTTCTTCTTCCTCCATAGTTAAGTCTATTTGGATAATGATTTTTTTAACTACTCTGTGTCTGTATATCTCTTTGTAGTCAAAAAATAATTTCAGATGCAAGAAAAGATAGAAATCTAATAGGCAACTGTTTTTCTTCTTTTTTTATTTAGATTTTAGCTGTAGAAGTTAAGAGATTTTCATGAATTCCAGTATATAGATGAAGCAGATTTTTCAGAATTACTTAACAAATTTTTTTGTTTGTGAATTTATAGAAATCATAAATGAGGTAAGAGAGTTAAGTATTTCCCCCCAGTGTTTGGAGGCTGAATTTAAACAAATGATGAAAAATGGTTTTTCTATGGGTTTTATTGATTTGAATTATTTGTATAGGTTTGTACCTCACTGCATTTTCCCCTCTTTTTTGTATATGAGCAGCAAAATTTGTTTACTTTAAGATACCCAGAAAGTTGCTTAATTTAATTTAATTTAAAAAGACTAATTGATGGTGCATTGTTCACCAGTTCCAGTTTAGTTTTTTCTAACTTGCTTTGCAATAACAGCTGTATTTTTGAAAGTTTTTTAATTTCACTAGCTTACAGAAAAAGAAAAAAAAAGCCGTATACAATTTTGAATAAATCTCTTTTTCTTGGCATATATTTCTAGAATCATGAAATTGAACTTCGTATAATTCTAAGAATAATTCTTGAAGTAGGTCTGCAGTATATGAAACAGGGTTTGACATCTGTATGTCAATTCTTAAATATCATTTTTGCTTTTCATAGATGTTTTTTCACTTCATGATTTATTATTTTATAAAAATCTTATGATGATAAATATATATACTTACACCATAACATCTCATTGCAGGAAATTACAAAGACATAATATTATCTATTTCTTGTGAAACTTGTGAAGGTCTGATAGCAGAGGCTGATGTTGAGAGTCCATTTGAACTTTTTTTTCCACCTGCAATGCCGGTTACTATTTTTGCAAATTTTCTTTTGTAGACTTAACCCCCAAATTCACTTTATTGTATAAGCCTCAATGACAAGTGATTTCACAAAAAAGTTGAATTTTGAAACCAAATTTGAAAATCTGTTATGAGCGTCATTGGTGGTCTATTGTGAGAATTCATCAGTCTAGTGATATGTGTGCACAGAGTGTTTGACAAGCTCTTAGGGGTGCTGCTTACACCCGAAAGGACGACCGTCCACAGTGGAGGCCCATTGTCCAAACAAAGAATACCCATATCTCCATTTCTTCTTTCTTATTTACAATCTATTCAGGATATTGCCTATTAGAAATTTCCTGCATTTCAAAATTCAATACAAAGTCACTTCACTAAAATCGAGATTGTTCATCATTGCAAACACAAGGGAAGACAAGGGCAAGAATTCTGGGATTGTTTCCTTGTCAGTACCGCGTGCAGAGTCAATACTGCTATCTGTTTGGGGATGTAAATGATAGTTCCAACTCTGGTATATCTGGTTTATTTCGAGAGGCTTTTGTTTCCAGCAACTACTATTCTTATAATGTCACAGCAATATTGAACTGTTACTAATCACAAAAGACACAGAACAAGGGCCCTGCTAATGTTTTTGAAACCTTTGAAACAACAGTCCTGAAGATGGGGAGATAGATTTATACATTGTTGAAGAAGAAACAGAATGTTTGCATTGTTTCATGGTGACAATGGCTGTGTCAATTTGGAGCTGGAAATTGCATTTCTATCTGTGCTGATTACATTGTTGCTTCCTTGATTAACTGATTAGCAAAATTTAAGCTCTCCTTCATTGTTTCTCTAATTGTTTTGCCAATACTGCTGTACACACCTTTTCGGTTTAGATTTACTTCCATTGTAACTTTTGTGTGTATTTGCATTTTCCCAGGACTTCAAAAACTCACCAAAAAAAGCTGAAGTTTCTTCAAATGATCAAAAACCAATTTATGATTTGCACTCATGAACTAGAGTGATACCTTCAATGATTTCTTCCCTTTTTTTAACGAATATCAACGTAAGGTCATACAATCGCTCTAAGAAAGCGATACCCTTTATTGGTATTTGTTTTGCTTGGTGACTGACGTTGAGCTGTTGTCACCAATTGTTATTTTGCGGATATACCTATCCCATTGCACCTTGTCCTGCTCATTGTTAAACCCTCCACCCGTCTAACAGGTGACAGATGAAAAAAAGTGCTGCCTCATATTGTTATTGCTATTAAAATAGCGAATATACGCATATGAATTAAGTCAACCATCCTGTTAGTAAATTTTCTTTTTTTCCTTTTGACTGCTGATATCACGCACTTAAAACTGATGCTGTTTAATACACCTGAATGGTAGTTTTAATCTTGTTATATCTAAATTATCGTCGGTCATTAAGATCTTATCACAATACAATCACCTAAGTAGCTTTTGTTGAGCATTTTCACTTAAATTTCGGCGAGTCAGATTTATACCATTACCTGCCTGACATTTATATCGAGCTAGACAAAGTGGAGGTGGAATTGAATTGTCTGAGTCTTAGGTGACACCGTGACAATGAACTGATATGTACATAGAAAGCCTAACCCGCCTGTGTGGTACGGACAAAACCTTGGAAGGTCTAATTAAGTACCCTCTGTTGTTATATCATAAAGATGTCATAATATTTGTCCAGAAATTGATCAAGGGCGTGGGCTGATCTTCAGAGTTACTTGGGAGTAGAAGTGAAGCTATTTTATCTCCTCTTTTTGTGCATTGTTTGTCTATGAAGTTTGCTCTTGTCTCTTGAGGCAAAAAAAGTAAATTTAATATGTAAAGCACATCCAATTACATTTATCAAAGTTCAAAAGAATCGAGTCATTATTCGTTCAGGTATCTCGTTTGTAAGGAACCTGTTTTTCCGTGTGACTGCATATATGTGGACTTTTAGGAACAGTGAGAAGTATGTTAGACATAACAACCAATTCTGTCAGTAATTTGGGTTATCATCACTTCATTGTCTTTGAAAATTATCATGATGATTCACAGGCTATAAAAAAAAAAGAATGTCTTCAAAGACAACAATAGCAAAATGACAAAGGCTGCAAGACACTGTTCTCGATTTTCTGTTCAGTATTGGAATGCGCTTCACGGAACTGATGGCAATTTTAGATATTTACACCACTGTCCAATCAATCCTGATGCATTGTGTGGAATCGCCCAGTTAATGCCCAAGACCATCTATCATCTAAATTTGCTCATCCTCCCCATGCTTCAATGGGCACCAAAATAATTTTTGCGCTGGTAGAGGCAAATTGCATCATTATTTTATTTGTTGCACGCTTTTGTGATTTATGTAAATTTGGCCATTCTTATACAAGTTGACAGCAGACGTCAAGCCTGCTTTGGTTTGCTTGTGTGCCTGTCTGTTAATATTTGGCTGTCACATCGTCTAAAGTGTGATTGGTTTCAACATCAGTCTCGCTATTGTTCAATCATCGATGGCAGCGTCTTTACCAACATTGATCCTTCAGGAGTGATACTCATTACGCTGTGATTTAAGAGCTTGACAATATTATCACTTTTGTTGTTCTATTAGACCCAGCTTTGAGTCCCGATTTTTGTATTTAATATAACCTTGCCTCGCCACAAAACAAGAGACGATGGCATACTATTGGCTATTCAATCTGGGATAGATATCGTAATTTTGATTTAAGGTAAAATGAGTATTATAATAAATTGAGTGTGTTTGAGTGTTTGTATAATTAACACCTAGAAAGTCACAATCGATGTCTGACGTATGACTGTAAGCGCGGACAAGGCATGTTTTGTCCTCGCTGATGATTTTTTTCCAAATTGAATGTTTGGTTGCAACAATAGCAAACATAAAAGACATTACACCGTTGTAATTTAAATATAAAACTCCGTCAATCTTCAGCTTTCTTTTGTGCTTACAGCATCAAGGATCGAGAATTACGTAGTCCTATTTATTCGGACAGAAAAGCATTCAAACTCTATATCAGACAATATTCAAATGTAAATTTCCTCCTGTTTAAGAATCAACCTATCTTGATAAAAACTATTGGCAGAATTGAAAGTTCATTGGTATAATCAAATCAGTGGTCAATTAAATTAAATGCCAAACCAAGAAACGGGCCAATATGATTTTTGATCCAAGGCAAGGCGTGTTAACAATGAAGATTGATGTTTCGCTAACAATAGCTCTCTGTGTTTTTCGGTGTGTCTTCTGTAATACCTAGAGCCTTTAACTACCCGCTATTGACTTAAAGGGACGAGCTTGTTATCAATGACCCAGCTACTTTATACCTTTACCTGTATTCTCACCTGAGTTGCAAGAAGTGAAAGAAGGGTGCATATACTTGGGAGAAGAAATATAGAAGGAAGGATTGGAAGAACTTTTGCCGGCCCTCAAGATCTTGAGAGAGTTTCTCCTTATAGCTGTAATTGAAGAGTTAATTGAGAGATTGACTTGCGAACATTCTGCTGATGATGTTGCACTGATGTATAATGAAACATGAGGACTTCAGAGGAATTTCGGATTATCTACCCTGTTTCTTTCATGGGTAGGTTAGAATTATTAATCTTAAAAAGCTGATCTTATGTCTTTATCACTTTAAGATTCAATTTTGAAATTAATATCATAAAATAAAAGTGAAAATCTCCTTGTCTATAAGACTTTTTTAAATTCTTAAAATTTTTAATATTCAAACTTCCATAAACTGTCATATGAAAGAAAAATAGCATTTGAAAATATAATACCCCTTAACTAAAACTAAAATTTCAGTCAGTGGGAGGTGCATGTATAAAGTATATATTGGTTTTAAAGGCCTGCACTTATGTAACAGTTTATCTTAATGATTAGAGCTTCCTCTCAGATAAAAAATGTGACAGTCCTTGCATGTAATATCAATTATTTATTAAAGGTTATTGTTGATAAGATATGAAATTTTAGATTTGGTTCCTTTGAGAGAATTGTGAAAATAAG
>CM065926.1:8743841-8758841 GCA_033439105.1 Magallana nippona | reverse complement strand
CTTTTGTAATGGAGTCGAGAATTATAAAATTTATATACAATTTGTTTATCTTCCATCAATTGGAAGAAATAATTATCGTACTTGCAACTACTCTGAACTTCATGCTTTAGCACCAAGCATCAACAAGGCACCTCTTTTTCACGCAGTCTCTGCGCCATAAAAAATCGCCAAAAAGCATTGCTTATCACCCTATTTTCTTCATAACTCTCTTTTCATCAGAGACTACAAAGACAACATTATATTTAGTTTTTGATACAAGATTCCCTGATAACCATAGAATAAATAGCTAACCAAAACAGCAGATCGTTTATTCTTTGTTTTACTATGGAACCCTCAAGAAATGGATATATGGAATATAAATATTTGTTTGATTCCTGAATGCATGGAAAAAGCTGCATACTGTTTCCCTGGTGAGGGGCAGTGTTGGAGATTGGTATCACCCTCTGACTACAAAGGCCTAGGGGAGTACAGATAAACACTCACCGCATGCATGCAGGAGTTATGTACCCTATCAGCCGGTTATCTCCCCTGTTTTGTGTTCATTTTCATTCTCCATGCTTTTGCAAATCATAATGAAATCATTCTGGCTTATCTTCTACAAAGAATGTCAGTGAAAATTTTCTTTCTTTCCAGTAAAATGAGTCAATTTCACTCCTGTTGTTTTAATTTCATGTGAACACAATGTTTTAGCATTATTTATTTTTCCTTTTTGGTGAATTTAAGATGTCTGATTTATTTTAGATTTGAACTTGAGATATACTTTTAAGAAATTTTTTAACAGACTTCATTTTGTGAGCATTTTTTCTCCAATTCTTGTCACTTTACTGTCATTCTTTTTGTCTGTTGGATGCAAAATGAAAATTTTCTCACAGGCAATTTGAAATGAGGGATTCGCAGTGCAGTTCATCTTTTATTTTGGCTGTTTTTTGTGACAATATAACAGAAACTTGGTCATGTGAAATGTCATTTTGCTCCGTTAGAGTTTGATTTATCCAGTAGTTACAGCATCTTGCTTTGGCATTATCTTCATCAGTGATGAGGCATTTAGATTCTACACAGAGATAAGGCTCCTGCCATTGTGTTTTTTCCTCAGGGGTCAAGGGTCAAGGGGCACCTGTTGTTATCATGACAGTAATCACTCACAGTAAGTAAACTAAGAGATGTCAGCCCAGCCACAGAGGATAACCCTGGCTATAAATTGCACAGTTTAATTTGTACTGATTGACTGTGATTTTTTTGGTGTTAGAAGTTTTTTTCTTATCTTTGAAAAATTTTTGTGGAAGCCAAAAATTTCAAACCTTGAAGAACAATTCCATTAAGATTAACAGTTATGACACAAATTGGCTGATCTGAACGGAGGGTCTGTGAATCCCCCCTCACTTTATACACATCATTTGCAGTAACACTGATAGGCCAACATCGAGGGCACAGTTCTCTTGGTACTGTTAGTACTAGCTGAAAATGAAAAGTTAATTATATCTGTACCAAGTACTTTAATTCATTTCTTGTTCTCAAATCTCGTCTATTTTCGTGAAATTTGTACTTTTTAAAGAGTTAAATTCTATAAAAGTTCTCTGTACATTTTGATCAGTTTCAAGTGTCTTGCGTAAAGTGTCTTTAATAGATTGGTATTGATATTGGACAGCAACAAAGTCAAGGATTTCCTGGAAATAACCAGAACCATTTGTTCTTACACACAATCACAATTGTAATTTTCATTTCCTGGTCATTACAAATGAGTTTTAATTCCAAGTGTTCTTGATGAGTATTTACACAATTTGGAGTGTTATTACATGTGATGGCGATGCACCTCGAGAGGATACTATAGGGACATGGGCAAGCTGACATGTCTGTCAAACTCTTCCTAGCCAGGGCTCCCACAATGCACTCGGCCCTTCCAAAGTGTTTATTATTGTTAAACCTTGTGTATTTATTCATCTTTAATTCATTTTGGATTGACAAGGGCAAGTGGCTGAGAACTGTCCATTGTCAAAATGTGACATGAAATAGCTTACTTGGCTGTTCTACAGAGCTTGTATGCAGATGGTTTCATGTTATAAAATCTCGTTTATTATTTTTGCACCATTTTCTTTCTTTGATTTGAAAATAAATGTATTCTCATAAAATTAGAAATTTTTGTAACACTCTGACAATTTGCAATATATATTTTTTTTTCTATCTTTCGAGATAATTTTTTAAGAAGGAAAAAGTGAATTTCACATATTTGAGGCAATGAAAACACAAGCTAGAATACTTTTATTTGGAGTCATCACTCTTCTAATCCTAATTAGATTACACTGCGCCCCTCCTCAGAAAACACAAGCGGGCTGATTTATGGTTCAAAACATGCTTTATATTTTAATTGTTTGTAAGTTTAAGATCTTCTACATGTATTTTTTACTCGAAGTAAGTTATCGAGCCGGCTAATATGTACAGTTCAATGACACATGCATTTTCAATTATCCTTTTTTTTCTTTGTACTGATTTTTAACTCCCGTTGTTTTGGTCCGATAATGGCTACTAAATAGCTTGTATTTGAAGCAATAAAAACATTGTTAATTTAGGATGCTATATGAATTTTTCGTTTGAATGTGATAAAAATCTTGATGTATTGAGGGGTTAAAAAGTCAAGGATGTGGCCGTAGAGCCTTGTGCATCAGCAATGAAACAGATAAATTGTAATTGTTTTGTCTGTCTGTTGGATTGTCCGGACTGGACACAAGCAAACCCTTGTAGTTCACAGAGAAAACATGAAACAGACCCTCTCACCCTAATTAAAACAAGCATAAGCAATTCCTGTAGATTGATTCATTTTAAAATTTCGACCAATTATCATGAAATACGGCAGTAAGCATCGCTCGGAACATTGAGAGTTTTTAACCCGTGTTGACTATTTAAGAAACCAGTACTAATGAATGTTTTGTTCAGAGATAAATATGAAAAGCATTCTCTAGTCATCACTGCCCAGTGAAATTGACAGTTCCTTCCAGAGCCAAATGTGTTTATTATCAAGACGGAGGGTAATCGTGTGGCTTCCCATAGGTTACTGGACCATTGTCCAGGCAGCCAGCTCTTCACCTGTTGTAAATGTTGGTGGAGATTGCAGAAGACAAGCGTTTAAAACAATGGGCAGATAATGATTAATCAGAAGTCTAACGTCCCTAGTTACAGCCAATCATTGTCACCTCCAATCAGAGTTATCCAGAACAATGATTCTAATAATGAATTTCCTTACACTTATCAAAATCTAGCCTAGTTTCAATAAAAATGAGTTTTATGGTTTTTCTTAGATTCTTATTTCCTTAGCTGAAGAGTCATGAGTTATTATATTCATTTGATGATAGTAGATTTAGTTGAAGAGGATAAAAGGGAAATTTGGGTCAATTACTGGTTGTATCAATTTTATGTCTGTGAAAAAAAGAAATTAAAGTAAGATATTTTATCTAATGCTGCTTCAATTTAGCTATACTTGATCAATTTTCAGTCATATCTTCAGGAGACAGTTTTCTCATCTTATAGTTTGCTGAAAAGATAGTAAGAGTGAAAAGAAAACTTTTAAGGTCAAAGGTCAGGGTTGTTGTGGCTGGGTTATGTATTAAGTGTGGGAGGTATGATACTATGTATGGTTTAAGCCAGCATTGGCTCCTCCTGGTGCGTATGTGTTCCCTGCAAACAGAACACACTCCCTGGGTATACCCGCTCAGACACCCGGTCTTGAATGCAGACAGTGGCATTTGTTGCCTGGCTAACCGGGTACTTCATACGAGAAAACATGGTGGAAAAACTTGTTGATTTAAACAATGATTTGATAACAGTCAGTGCTTCTAGTGTTGATCAATAGCTTTCTTTAAACAAAAAAGCCATATTGAAATCCCCGATAAGATAGATGGGATATTGTTGAAAACTTTTTCTCTGAGGTGATGGAATTTAGGATTTTGTAATCTGACACACCTTTGCAGAAGACACCTTTGGGGGGTGAAATTCAAAGAAATGTCACATTGTTTCTGATGTGTACACAAGGCATGATATTGGGTGTAGAACATTGAACTGATATTGGGGCCTAGTTTTTGCCCATGCTTTCTGTGCTTCATCTTCAACAGATACATGTAATGTAGCTCTACCAAAGAGAGAGATACCTGATGAATTGAGGCTGTATTAATCAGAAGGTGATTATTTAACCATTAATATCTTCATGTGAAGAAGAGGAGAGAAACCTGTGAAGAGTACATTCTGACCCACATGCATTGCGTGTGTAGGGCTCACAATACCTTTCCCACGCAGAGAAAACTTGTAATTGTTCTCTGTTATCTACATGTACAGAGAATTTTCTTCCTGTGGATGTCCACCACCAAATGTGCTGCTGAACTAGGTGAAGGTATACGCTGCTATCTAGAGGAATTCCCTGATCTGGAGCAATATTGGGATTGGAATCAGAGCCCCAGAGTTAGCAGCCCTGGCTCCTGAGTGACAGAGAAAACTTCCCAGTCATCCATAATAAATTCGTGGAGCTTTCACAGCCCATTACCCTAGTGTTCTCAGAGGCAATCAGAGAGGCAGGACCAAGTTTTTGTGTCCAAAATCTTTTTGTTTTTCCTTGGTAATTAGCTAATCTCCAGGGCCCACTGATTCACTGCTTAATACCTAAGGTCATTAATCTTGGTGTCAGATCAGACTGGCCTGCTGTATTTAATATGATGCTGTTTTGTTTTTGTTTGTGCAACACCAAACCCTCTATCTGACAGGTGCTAGCTACTGATGCAGAGGCTCTCACCACGAACATCATACAGCCCTAAAGGTCAAATACTCCTTACTGAAGCATTGATAAGCAGTAACTGCACCAACTTTCTTAATATTTATGAATTATCTCTATTTTACTGATTTTATCAGAGATTTTTAAGGTTATGTTGAATTGAACTTTTTCTGATGTATTACGGAAGTCTGGTCAGTTTGTTTCAGCACTCTGATGATTTCTGTCAAACAGTCCGACATTTATCTGTTTATATTTTGTATTTGTCTGGCATCTGTTTCCAAGGAAATTCATTATGGCAAGGGCAGCCCTCTGACAGTAAAAAATTATTAAATTTTCCCCCTCTCTCTACCCCCTTCCAATATTTGAGGTTGACCATTTTGTGATCAGTGTCAAATCTTTCCCTATATAGCATGTTGCATGACTGTTCATGCTTTATATATAAGTATTCTTGAAGTAGATTGCCTCTATAACTTTGACTAATAATTATATGTCAGAAGTGTTTTTATATAATTGGTCCTTTGCATACAGCATGCATTGATATTATCGGTCTCGCGGAGTGTGAAACTACACCGTCATCGGGGCTGTTTTCATCCATTCCCTCTTCAAACTTTGCCGATTTGTTCAGATGAGAAAAACTGGTTCCCTTCTGTGCCTCTGGGTTTTGTGTGAGTAAACAACAGTGGACTCAGCTTCCACTACCCATCATTCATGCTGAGAGAGAGAGGCTGATTGGTTAAGAAAATCTAAGGAGGCAGGGCCTGCATTACAATACACAAAAGTTGTTTTTGTCTTCAGCTATGCCTTGTCTTTTTGTAATATTGGAAGGAAATTGTTTGAATGGAGGTTTTATTCTCAAACATGCAGCAGATTCCAGTTCATCGGTAAGTGTGTGTACATGTTACTCAGAAAACCTCAAACATTTGGCTATATCTTTATCTTTTATATACAATTTCAGTGAGAAGTGTAAATATTTAAAACTTTTCTGTTCACCCTATAGTGATGCTTAGCTGCTACTGAGTTTGTTTCACTGCAGTTTTGATTATTCTACTTTTAGTGTTATTTTCTTCATTTTTAGAAATCCATTTTTTCATAATTTTTCAAAACATTTTTTTTTTTAGATCTCTATAAATTTTAGGATTATTTGAATTTATTTCTGGTTCAGATGTATGTTAATTTATTGGTAATTCATCTGAAAAATAATTATTTTATGTCAGAAACAAAATTATCAGCAGTTGTTCTCAGCGTCATTAATGCTGCATGGTTATTAATTGATATGATTGGGAAATATTGGGCGCTGATTTAGCAAACTTGTCAGAACCAGCAGGTACTATACCACCTGGTGATAGGGAAGAATTATCAATTAGTTGACAACAACCTGTCTGTGTTTCTCTTCATTAGGACCATCTGGTTTTATCATGGCCTGCTTTTGTTCTGATCATTTACTTGTCAGGGGTAAGACCGGTGTCCCCCCTGACACTGATGGTGAAGAGATATCTCAGTGATATCCGATTGATATCCCACATCCTCCCTTTACAGCTTTCCAACTATCAATGCATCTGTCTTCTGATTTTCTTGATATTTAAGAGACAAATTATGTATTTTTGGTGGTTTTTAAAATTAGAAATAAATAGAATTATCTATGTTGAAAAAATTGACATAATTTGATGAATATTGAAAAGGTTTTATTTATTAAGACTTAAATAGTGGAATTTTACTACTTTAATACCTGTATAAAATTTGGTTTGAAAAATAATAAGGGGATTTTTAATTGTGCTAGTAAATTTTAAGTTTTGATTTGGATTTGTCAGTTTAGTTTTATATGGTTTGAAAATGGTATGGAATTTCTGAGCATGCTAGTAATTCTCTCAGTTTACTCATATCCAAAAATAGTTTAACTTGTAGTTTTTGCAATAATTCTGGATGAAATGCAGATCCAGAGGAATTTCTGAGACAGTCCGATAAATTATTGAAAGAAGGAGTATCCCCACTACATGCGCTTCATTTCGACCACAAACTCTCTTGTCTAATTTCTGCTAAATTGGGCGACAATGGGCAAAGGATTTCAAAGGAAATCACAGTTTTTTCTTCTCTCTGCTCACAAATAATTGGTCAAAGAAGGAGAGAAGACTGGTCTTAATCTATAATTAAATGAAGGAATCGATCACTAAATAACGGGTTCGGATTCACACACTGTAGTGTGCCTAGCATTGTTTTGTCACCAATATTGTATTGTGTTACAAAAAACTCGCATATTCTATGCCTGTCAAAAAGCCACAGCGAGATTCCTTTCAGGCCAGCAATCTAATCCTGTTATTTCCAATAGCAGACTTGATGAGGATTTAGTAATTCCCTACAATTGTATCTAATGTTGCATTAAATGTGCTGAAAAAAAGTCAATACTGTGTTTTAATTTGGTGATGAATTCAAACACCCAGGTGAACAATGTAGTATTTTATTTGTCAATCAAAAATCCTTTAATTCCAGTGGGATGTTGAGGTCTAAGAATATAATTTACACTTGGGCACCCGATCATCCATGTGAAACATCAAAAGTTAATTAGTGCAATAATACTTCATCTGTAATCCGTGCTTGTCATTATTATAATCAAGCAAAAGCAATCAATTGTTCAAGTTAGGTGATTAATTAAATGCACACTTCAGTCTTTAATTAAAAGATGCTGGTGTAAATTTGACTATATTTTGTATTGTAAAAAATTAGGAGTTAAATTTATACAAAACTGCTTTGCACCTGATGTATCGTAGAACTCGATTGTGCTACAAGAGAAAAAAAAAAATGAACACTGAGAAAAAAAAGGTAAAAGGTGAGGAAGTTAATTAATCATTTCTTTTGTATGAATGAGAAAAATTGGGGCTGACAGAGCAGAGTGAGATAAAGACAATAGCTTGAAGGCTATGGAAAGTCTCCTTATCCTTGATGCCTTCATGTCACCACAAAAAAGAAAGACAAAAAATGGTGACCATTTCTCTTCCCATTCTGTCCACCATCCCAGGGGGGATACGGTTTCTCAGCTCACAGTTCCCCCAGATCCTGCATGCTGATCAAAGTAACAGAAATGGGCCACCAACAATAATACACCAGCCACAACTGATGTTTCCTTTGTCTCAAAACTTCGCAACAATAGGTGAAGCATAATTTACTAGGGAACTCAGGTGTTACTGTTTGATATTGCCGTGTTAAGGATTCAATGTTTTTCACCTATTTTTGTCAGCAATTGTTGTCCAAGTCTTTGTTTTCTGACGAGGGCTATTCATGGGGAATATTGATGTTAGGAAACTTTCTGTTTGTCCTCTGTGGGTGAGTTTTCTTTTTCAATTATTTTCCAGCATTGTTTTATTTTTTTCCATTGTTTTACCCACACAGTTATTATTTTACCTGATATTTCCTTGCCTTTTGCCTTTTCTTTTGGGAGCTGATAAATTTATTTATAATTCCCGACACCCCATTGTTTTTTAGCTGATTCACGAATGTGTTGAAGGGAGGTCAACTCAAAAGTGGACTAAATTATTTTATGATTATATAGATTATCTGCATTTAATACTTGTTTGAATTTCTAGCATTGTTACGAGACCAGTAAAGTACATGGCGGGCTGGGGGACCTGTGTTCCTTATTGTTATCTGTTCAAAACGCCTTGTACATTTTTCATCTTCCTATCTCACAAAGAATGTGTCTTGTTGAGTGGTACTTGTATTATTATGGAAGTAAGTCAGAAATTGAAATAATACTAACTTACTAAGTCACCATAGTATTAATTTGAAAAGTCCTTGTAAATATTTGATAGAAAAAAATTCAAATCAGATTTAAATATTTTCTAGGCCTTATTAAATCAATTTTCATGTAAATTTAGACATGAAAACAATTTTGATTTTAAAATAGAATATGTATTCCCTTTAATAATGACTTACCGGCAGTTAAGGAAGAAAATTAGCGAGAGAATGAAGTAGCTTTTTGCAAGCAACGAAAGAACATAGATATTATGAACCTTATAATGTTGACAAGCAACTGAGGGCTGGAGGCTGTTACTTCTGCATCCTCCTGTCCACCGATACACCTGAGCAGGTGAGATAACGCAGGTCATTTGTCAGCACACTCCGGTGTTTGTTGTGACACATTATTAGTTGTTCATTATTGTCTACTCTTCCGTCGTTTGAAGTGGCTTCCCCAATACCTCTGTTTCCTTGCGTCTGCAGGCAAAACTCTTGGGTGGTGTAGGAGAAAGCTTGATAGAACAATATCAATTAAAATTTGAATGCACAATTTCCCTCCCACCCAATTCTGTCAGTGTGCCAAAGTTCGGGGGGCTCATCAGCCAGTCAAAAAAACAGTCTTAATCTCGTTAAGCCATCAAATGGGTGTCAAGATTAGTGTACGCAGCATCTTTATGTATAAAATAAATAAACATTTCATCTGCTCTTTGCCAAAATGTGTAGAGGGATATGTAATTAATCTTTGATGTTTCTCAAAATTAATTTGTTATGTGGTTTTTGAAAAATTGCAATTTTTTTGTTTCAATTTCCAGATTTATATAAATTTCTATTGTAGGCATAATAAATTTTTTTTTTATTTTCTCAAATCTTATTTAAGTACAAGAGCTTGTCATTCATATATTATACTCAGACAATTTCATCCATGGTTTAGCACTGATTACTTTAAACACGAGGCAATTTTTTTAAAGATATCTCCACATTTGTATGGGAGATAGATAATAATGTTAACATTTTGAAAATCCCTGAGACCAATGGAGGCAAAAATAAGCTGCAGCGTTGGTAATTATAACTATACATCAGCAGATTTATTTTTCATACAGTCCATTATTGGTCGTTTCAGTCAGAACATCACAGACAGGTATGTTAATGACTGAAAAGGCGAGAAAAAATTATTTTCTTTCAAATATCATATTGTATTGTTCAATATGTCTCCACCCCTGAGAATTTAGACTCCAAGATTTTTTTGATTAGTAACAATATAAAAAAGATGAAACAGAAATAACCTGTTCATTACCATTTCTTCTTCTTCAAACCTTTTGTCCAGGTATTTATTGTTGTAATAATAAATAGCATTTGTGGGGGAAGGTATTGTTGATAAATACCATCATTATTTGAGGAAGCCAACTGACACATCCTGAAAAAACTGATGGTGTAGGTGCAATCCTGTGTAATTATGCAAAGGAACCCCATATGTTTACTGGACAAATATTGTCATATTTACAAAAGGATATTTATTTTTGAGGGCAAGTCCTCCTATAGCGTAGATCTTCCTTCCTGCATTCTATATAATTCAACACCGCCAAAAAAAAAGAAACTGTCAGAGCAAACAAGATGTTTACAGCTGTTCGACTGGACAGAAAAATGCCAGAATCTTGTCACGGCTCACGGACGAGTCAGTATAGCTCGGGTCTTTTTGAAGTCGGGAGACTTGACAGTTTTTTCGTCTTGCGACAATGCCTGTCTTTCCTGTTTAGAACTAATTCGGAACATGGGCTCTTATGTCAGTGACTGCAGGATGAACACTTTTTCTCTCATGTTTTCATATGTAATAACAGATTATAAGTGTAAAATATTAGATAAGTATCGCCAATGGAAGGAGTCTCGTTATGTAAAAATTAATCAACAGCTATACAGATATAACCTAAAGGCCTACTTTGGAGAGCCATTAAAATGGCACATATTGGATGATGCAGTCAATAAAAAAACAGTTTAATTGTTTGTCTAACTTTAGAGTACCATTTTCTTTCACATTTGAATAAAATCCAGATTTGAAAATTGAAAGAAAAAAGTCAGTCTCCATTTGAATTTATTGAGCAAATGCACTTGATCGAGATAATGCCTTTAATTTAATTCATTTTCCTATGAATGCATTATAAATGCCAATTTGTCAACAGAGAGAATAGAATTTTTTTATCACGTTTATTTTTATTAGCGAACAAATGCCTTGATTTTAAATGATTGCATCAGAAAATAAACTGAGAAATAAAAGATGTATTGTTGAATATTCTCATCTGAAATGGACTGAAACTGTGGTCTAGAAATAAATGCAAAAGCGTATTGTGTAATCATCCTTGTATAAGATGGTTCCTTGTGGTTGCATTTTGAAAACAAGTAATTGCTTTTCAGCATTTTAACCTTTCGATATTAAAAAAAAAAAATTGACAATAGCATTTTAGCATTTTGATAATAAAGTTCTAATTTAGTATGAGAAAATGTGCAGGTACAATCAAATTAAGATGCCATTTTATTTTTAAAAAACATACTTAATATCCCACTCTAAATGGGTAGAGACAGGGTTCAGTTTGATAATAATTCAAAAATCAGTTAATGTATTTAAATATTTCATCTTTTAGAAACATATTGAGGGTGAAATGTCGGTTAATGCTGGTCCAAAATCTCAGTTGTGTCAAATTTGCCAGAGGAGGGTTTGTACCGTACTAGCGTGCAACTTGGTTGTTATACATTATGTGTGGTTAGGAACAGTCGATAGCAGTTACAACTTACAAAGAAGGGTACCAGTAGATCAGGAAGCAATAGCTATATGAGGACTCTTCCTAGCCAAGGCCAGCAAAAGATAGTAAAATGTATAACTGGCCATCAGTAGATCCATCATTCCATCACAAGAGGGCTAATGAATAATCAATTATATTCCAGCCATTACACATCTGTCTTACAGGGGTATTCATGTATTCAGTTTATGACAAGGGTGCAGGTACACTCAGAGAATGATTACTAATTATAAGTCAACAAGTTACCTGGTGTACAAAATATTCTCTGTCTTAGTTCTGTACAAGTTTTCAAGATTGGGACAAAAGTAAAAATAAATATTTATAGGCAATTTAGCAAAATTTAGAGGATTGTTATATGAATGGTCTGCAAGAGAATTTTTTTTGTTTAGAAATGTTTCTGTAAGTGACACCTACTCAATCACTACAAATCACTGTGTGTGTTAGGCACCTCATAAAAATATTGTTTCAATTTGACTGATAGCATCTAATGCTTATGCAGTACATTTTTACTGTTATGCCCAAAGGCTAAAATAAATGAATAAAAAAGAAGTTAAAATGTAAGTTTGTATCAAAAGTATTGTTTTTTTTATTTATATAAAGTGTTGGAGTAATATGCACAGTAAAATTGTATTGTTATATATTTTACTCTAATATACTTCTAATATACTTCAATATAAAAATCAAATTTATGTATTGCAAACAAACTAAAAAAATGAATACCAGGGGTTCTGTATGACATGACATGAAAATATTGACATCTGGTGCTAAGAACATGAATTAAATCCTTTGACCCTATGACTCAAAATATTCTAAATTTTCTGTAAATGAGCCACAAAAAATAATCCATGAGATGTTAAGTAAAAATTGTAATGATCATCAATAGCTGACTTACATCAGATCAAATGACAGATGACAAAGATACATTTGTCCAGGCCTCAGGCAAGCAAGGAATAGTAAGGAAGTATGTATAATACCCGGTGTAGTTAGTCAAGGTGTTACTCTCAGCCAACCTTTGTTTGTTTCTACACAAAACACTTCCTAGTCTATTGTCAGTCAGGAAAGACTTGCTTTATTTCTCTTCCACCCTCTTATCAAGAAGGTTGCATTGATTGTTTGGAGCAAAATCAGGTATGCATGATCAGTTTATTACTGTAGAAAAATTTAAATAGAGTCTATTCAAATCTAATTTTTTGTATTTTCATAAATGATTTTTCGCATGTAATTTCTGAGCTTGATGTTATCCTTATGGGAATAAGATATTATTTTTGAATTTATCATATTTTTTTCTTTTTTCCTTCATCATGAATGAAGTGGTTTACGTGCCAATCTTCAGTTTTAGTTATAAGCATAAGCATTGTATTTATTTAAAGAGTAATGCGTAGTATTGATAAAAAAAGGTTCTCTTGATAGATTTTTTTCACAAACGCTCTTTAAAATTTTCCAATGGCAATCTAATATTGAAATTGTACTGGGTTGCAGTGTAAGCCTATATTCTTGTTTATACCATTCCTTGTTGTCGGAATCTAATCTAAGATTCCCAGTCTCTCAGATTTTGGAGAAAAACACTAGGAGTGTTGTGCTGCAGCCTCATTGTTTATGGTTTGACATTCTGCAAGTCCTTGGGAAATTTCAGAAGTGCAGCTCCATATTTTACTATAACACATTCAAGATATGATAACCTCTACATCCCAGCTGTTAAGAAACAGTCACTGATCATTTGAGATTTTTACTGGGGCATCAGATTTTGAAAAAAAAGTGATATGGTGACAGTTTCCGCAAAATATGCTGAATTTGTTGGAATTTAGCATAACCTCTCACCCTATGTTAAGTTATTACAAAGATAAGCCAATCCATATTCATAGAAAGTATTTTTGTGCTTTTTTTATAGGAGTATGTCTTCAAAGCGAAAAAATACTCCAACCAAACTGCCAAAAGACAGCACTAGTGAGGTAGACAGTGACAGTGACACAGAGACCAGTCTGCACATAGTGACCAAATCTGACAGTGAGAATCAGGACTCAGACTCATCCAGCAGCCGACCTGCGAGCAAAAAACAACGAATCCTCCAGAGCGTGAGGCGAGATTCGGACTCAGAGACAGAGCTCGATCTACTGTCTCCCCATCAACTTCATCATCACCTCTCAACAAAGTCCAGTCTGGGACTGCAGCGCAAATCCATGGAAAGTGTTCTACGACGACTGAGCTCCAAGACGGACCTTGGCGAGCTCGAGAACAACAACATGAACGAGGACAGTAAAGTGAAGGAGAGCATTCAGGTGTTGCTGAGTGACGGCAGTCTCAGGGAGAAGGAGCAGAGACTCAGCGAGATGATTTCTCAACTCCAGAACCTGAAGGAAAATTTGTCCACACAAAAACAGGTACAGCTCTCATCTCAGTACTTCTGTTGTATTTGCATATGTTCATGACTACATGAGGGAATGATAATTTAACTACTTGAACTTTTATATTTCATGATAATTGATTTTTAAACATTTGTATACATGCTTGTACAATTACATGTATTTAGAATTTTACCATTTAGATATAATAATATTTCATGGAACACCATAGGTACTAATCTCCAAATCTCAAATTTTTATCCGTCGATTTATCAATAATAGTTAATAGAGTATTGATGCATTAATTGTGGGAAATATATTAAGCTGGTAGAATTTTCTCCCTCTCTGATAAAAATGAGAAAAAAGAAGAAAAGATTCCAATTGTTATTTACTGTTTTACTTATGAGTCATTATAAAATCAAAGTATTTTTCTTGCGCTTGTGATTGATGAAAGCTAGTTCATCTGAAATCACGATCTCCCTTTGTTTTGACAAGAACAATATGTTCTACATCAGTTTAAAAACAGATTATTTTCTTTCGTTTTTATTTTCAATTTGAAGATACTTTAACGAATAAAAAAAGCAAGTTTTACTATTAGTTAGATTTTTTGCTGTGAAAATTTTTAGGACATTAAGTGGACAGTAAAGAATTATAAAAATGGTTACTATGGATCTTTAGAAACTCTAGCAATTGTAGAAAAAACATTCAGTTGTTCTAGCTTCCACGGAACTCATAATTGAACTGTAGCCATTGTTTAAAATCTAATCCAGCCATCAAATTATCTGATTTTCTGGATTGTTTCAAAGTTAAGTGAACAACATGGAAAGGTACTTCTGCCTTATCAAGAGAACAAGACAACCATACGAAAAGATCTCCCGTTTACAACTTGTCATGTACCACAGATTTTAGCATCCTAATCGTGGGAGATATTTAGATTTTTGTGTGTATCAGTTATGTCCCTTTAATGCTTCTTTGTTGAGAATTAAATAACATTCTTAATGTTCAAATAAAAAAACTCTGCCCATTGGTATTGAATTATCTAAGTGGTTTTATGAGACTTCCATAACACTTACCAACTATAGTGAATCAGCAATTCAGAATGTCAATTATTGTTATATTTTTTAAAAGTATCCGGCATGGTTGACCAACTAACCAAGTTTGTTTCACGATTTTTTTTAGATTTTTAACAAAATTCAGTAAATCAAACGGAACCTTTTACATGTTAACGATAGATACGTGTCAATTACTTAAAAACCTAACTGTTGAACTTTTACCCACTTCTTATAAAGCAATTACTACATGCACCCAGAAACACTTCATAATTTCAGTATTGTATTCCTGTTAGAAACCTATATCAGGCTCAATTTCTTTCTTCCTTTTCACAGAGTTCCATAAA